>BQKN01066215.1:760664-785464 GCA_022839385.1 Asparagus kiusianus
AATCTCTCTCCTGTCACGTTAAAATTACACCTCTGACAAAAATCAGCTTATCGACTCTCCCCAATAGAGCGATAAGTCCTCAAAATTGCCCCGATCGCAATCTCTCTCCTGTCATGTTAAAATTACACCTCTGACATAAATCAGCTTATCGATTCTCATCAATAGAGCGATAAGTCCTCACAATTGCTCCGATCGCAACGTCTTTTCCTGTTATGTTAACCGCACACCTCTAACAGTTCAAACCCTCCTACTTGAACCTTTTTACCCCTATATATAAAAAGTGTTTTCATAAAACGACTAGTGGATCAAGCGCTTTCCGGAACTATCCCTAGTGATAATAAGGAAAAGTTTTGGATCTCACTACATGGGAAAGTCCACGCCAAGTTAAAATTACACCTCTGGCGCTCATAGACTTCTTTCAGTGTTTAAAACCAAACTAACACAGGAAGAATTCTACTCTTTAGCTCTATTCGGGGAGAATAATCAAATATTTATCCCCAGCAGTTTGAAATTTTCTAGAGTTATCTTAAACGATAGAGAATTTTCTAAATCAGGGCTATCGTGGAAATCTATGCTAAGTCAGGGATACACCTCGGGCATTCCTCGTGATTTGTTGCTTAAGATCAAAACAATGACAAAAGCAAGAAACAATAAGGAATCAATATCACTTTTTTATTCAAGAGCCAAGAGAAAGTGATACAAAACAAACTTGTTCCTGTCAAAAGAACATTACAAGGATAAAATTCACTTGCGCATCAAATCAAAAGAAATAAGCTGGGTCTTAACATCAGTTAACTCCTCCTCGTGAGTAGCTCGCACCATGGCTTCAGCCTTTGCCCGGAGTTCATCCTCACTTGGTATGATGGTGGCCGCCACTTCGTTCCTGGCCTGTTCTAGGGCTTGAGCCTGCGTGTGATACTCCAAAGCACCATTTGCATTCTGAGTGCTAAGGATATTGACAATGTTTTCTTCATGGGAAAGTTCGGCCTTTAATCGTAGAACTTCAGCCTCAGCTTCAACAAGTCTGTCACGAAGCGAATTCATAGAAGCAGTCAAGCGTTCTAACTCCTCTCGTTTCCGAGTATTACGCTCGCAAAGCTCCGTGACTTGACGCTCTTTTTCAGCCAAGTCCCGCTCTATCGCTTCTCGGTGAGCCACTTCTGCAACCTGAAGACCAGCCAAAGTTGACATAATTTGCGGCTAAAGTTCTCTGCGACCTAACGCTTCGAAATGTTGCAATTGTTCTTCCAAGTGAAGGATAATCTCTGAACAGCGCTCAAACCACTGGGTGTTCCCCACACTTCTGACTCCATTTAAGCCTGCCTCCAAGAGAGGTCAGAAAGAGTTAAAAGTTCCTTCACCGCTCAGCACATATTCAATTACCTTCTTCGCAAGGCTGTTCAAATACACCAAGGAAATTTGAAGGAATTCAGGTATGCCCGCGAGACTTGAAACAACACTTGGGGATACCCCCCTAGTCATCGAGATTGGCGCAGGTGATCCGAGTGCTGAAGCTGCAGAAGCAATTGAAATGTTCAATTGTGAAGGACTTGAAGTTAAGGCCATCAGTGCCTTCGCCTGAAGTGCGCTTGGCCCAGCCTCTGTTAGGGCGAGTGAAATCTTCATCAATACCTTCGGTGAAGTGTCCATCACAGAAGAGGCACGCAGGGATTGCACCGGCATAGGAGCTGATACCTGCACGAGCTGTTGTTCCAGAGGAGGAGTCATAGCAGTGGTCTCAGGCAATGCTGCAGGTGAAGCAGTTGTCGTAGGTGAGCCAGGTAAATGCTGCTCTTGTAGAGGAGCCGATACCTGCGCAAGTTCTTATTCCGAAGAAGGAGCAACAGTAGTAGTCTCGGGAGGAGGTGAACCTGCACGAAAAAATGGTCAGAACACGGAAAAAGCGTGTGGAAGAATTCGAAAAAACCCAAGCTTACCGGTGGGATAAAAAGTTGTGTAACCACATGCTTTATCAGATGGAACCTTCGGAGCATCATCAAAAGTAGTGATGTCATTCATGGAATCATGTCCTTCATCATCCTCACCGTCACCTGGCACGTTGCCAACTTCAGCATCCTCAGTCCCTCCATCTTCGTCAGTTGCCTCGCCAGTCGAAGAGCCTTCATAATCCACCTCCTCTTCATCGTCGCGTACAGTTGAGGACTCAGGAAAACTTGCGCCGGCAGCCGAATTAGTCATAAGTCCTGTCGTCGGGCTAAGACTTAAACTGCCAGCCTATGGCATTAATGCTGAGAGAGGAGGGGATGGATTCTCTTCGAGACCCCCCGGTTCTAATGTAGGAGATTTGGGAGGGTCCATCGCTGGAACAGATTCTGCATCTGTAGCCATTAATTCACCCTCTTCGTCCTCGGAGGGATGGTAGGATGAAGCTTTGCTCGACAAGGCCGGGCCATGAGAATGGAGTCCAGTTCTGTGTGGCAGGCCTGCAACTGAAGATTCATGTTCTTCATCTTCAGCAACTCTAATAGCATCAGCCATCAACTTTGGTTTCTGCTGGCCTTTAGGAGGAGGAGACCCAACCATCAGCTTCCGACGGGTCTGCTTATCGTGTTGGCCAGCTTCCTCCGCTGAGAGTTTTTTCTTCCCAGCTGCTCTTGTTGTGGGGGAATCAACCACTCGTTGCTCCTCTCCTAGAACAGGTTCAGCTCTTTGTTCCTCTTCCTGCCCAGCAGATTGGTCTTCAACAGATAGAAACTCGTCAATCCCTCTCAAGCGGGACATCTTTGACCCCTTCCTCGAAGCATACATATGCCTGATGTCTTTCAGGCAAGATGTATTGAAATTGTAATTAGGAGTTTGGGAAGCAGCAAAATACCAGTTGAAGAAGCTCATGGAAGTGTAGGAGTTGGGTGTTTTGTGGGGAAGCCTGAAGATTGCCTTGGTACAACCTGCCACAGAATAGAACCAAGCCCTGGCCCCTTCATATAAGTTGCTCACAACTGAGAGCTGAGGTCGAGGGTTCCCAACAAATAACTGATCATACCCAAATTGGCGAGCGGACCTATAGGATTGGTAGGGTTCTAGGAAACATTTATCACCCTGCCTGAAGATCAGGTATTCTGGTCTGATAGAGAGAAGCCAATGAAAAACACCCCCGTTCAGCTGGGTGAATCCGTTAGGACCCACTACGTCCTGATACTCTGCTCCGTAAACGCCACCTTCAAAATTGGGGAAACAATGGAAAATGTGGTAGTGGGTGTCTCGCAACAAAATCTGGCAAATTCTAACCATATACCCCCCCCCCCTTCCCATTTTGCAGATTCTAGTCATTGCACGAACGGGATGAATGAGTCCTCCGGGGAGGAGGCTGCACTCATTAGGGGAGGACAGTGGAGCACATACCAAGCCATCAGATAGGTATAAGGCAATGGCACTCTGGGATTGAGAGTTTTGAAAACCTTGTTACCCCCAGACTCTACCTCTGTAACATCTGTAAAATCCAAAGCCAACTCACGCAACCCATTCTGCAAGCAACCCACCATGGCAGTAAGGAGGCTCACAGGCCTCCCATGCGCCAAAAGAACATCCGGGTAGATTACCTCAACAGCGAGAGCGTCAATCGGCCTGGTAGGAACGACGCAACGCTTGAGCCACAACATTAAGAACCCAGCCAACAGCGCTGTGTCAGAAATTGGAATCAGAGCTTGATAGTGGAAGCTTTCAAACTTCGTATAAGCCGAGAAAACATCTTCCTTGGCCTCATTGGTATAATGGGAGGTAGCAGCATCAATTCGAGCTTGGACTTCCTCTAAGGTGCTTGCAAACAATCTGGTCACTGAAGCACCCTTATTGGTCAGATTCTGGAATAAATACTCCACCCAAGACACTTGTTTGATGCCGACTCCTCGAGCCCCTATCTGCTGCATGCAAATGTGGAAGTGACACATGACTTCCCAGAGGGTGGAGTAAATTTCAGGGCTGGTCTTCTTTAAAATTTTGAGTTCCGCTGATCCCGGAACAAATTCTTCGTACGGTAAATCCCCAAGAAGAAGACCTGAGACTTCATGCATCTCGTGAAGAGCGAAGTCTAACTCTCCCACCGGAGTGAAGAAAGTACAAGTCTCGGGATTGTATCTCTCTAATATAGAAAAGAAGTGAAAATGGCTCTGGACGATCCCGAACTTACTAGCCCGTACCGGAATCTTCAAGCCAGTTCGGGTAAGAGGTGTTTCTAATTCTTCCAAAACAAACTTGGTCATCTTGGTCCTCCATCCTTTCACCGGAGAATGAACCCGGCCAGGAGTTCTAAATCCTTACGCGGGAAACTCTCCTTTCTTTGCCATAAATTTCTTGACAAAGGTGTTCGCCGGACTGGCCACTTCACCGACAGGGTACTCTTTAGCGAACAATCGTGGCTGTAGAGCTGTCACCTGCCTGTTGTAACCAACTGTGCGGACCCCTTGAAAGGTTAGAGTTCCGAGAATAACTCCATCCTGATCCTTGACAAGGTTCCAATCCATGCGCCTTGGGATGGAAGCGCACTGGAAGTACGATATGGGGAACATCCTCTCCATATTAGGCAAGAAAAGGTTGCGATCTCCAACTTTTCGCAGCCATTTGTAGTCTCCATCATAAGCAACGCCTGCGTCGAAGTCAACAAAATCCCCAAAAAGGAATCCTGGTTTGATCATCAGCTTACGGCTCAGGTTCTCAAACTTAGCGTCTGTAACCAATATTCTAAGAGTTTTAGGAGAAGCTTGGGTGATCAGTTCCACACGGCTCTTCTCTGTGATTCGGAAAACCAGGAGTTCTCGGCGCAGATTGAATGTCATGTTCAGATCCACGCCACCTTCGTGCCCAAAATGATGGCGAAAAGGGAGAGGCTCGCTGGTCTGACGCACTGTAAAGTAAAGAAAAGAGTTAGATTATGCTAAGGTAGTCAGACGCGAATCTCAGACGCGTAGGTCGAACCTCACGTCAAAAATTTTAGACACGGAGATCAAGCCTCGCGTCAAAAATCTCATACGCGAAGGCCGAGCCTCGCGTCAAAAATCTCAGACGCGAAGGTCGAGCCTCGCGTCAAAAATCTCAGACGCGAAGGTCGAGCCTCGCGTCAAAAATCTCAGACGCGAAGGTCGAGCCTCGCGTCAAAAATCTCAGACGCGTAGGTCGAACCTCGCATCAAAAATTTAAGATGCGGAGATTGAACCCCTCGTCGAAAATACCAAACGACGGAGTCCAGCCCCGCGTTATTGAAATGAGTTTCCTCGTTGATCCAAAGATCAAAACTTGCCGCAGCAAGAGGTCGTACTCACCGCCGATCAAAGGGAGTTGGGGCGGCATGCCCCCCTGAGCCGTGGCGCCACCGGCCGATACAGATGGCGACGAGCCTTGAGCCGCACTGGCGACGGGTCTAAGGGGACGAGAGGTAGATTTCCTCTTGGGTCCCAAGGAGTTTAGTCGGAGGAGAAGATGAATAGTGCTCGCCGGAGATGGGAACGAAAATTTTCATTAAAGTTTCAAGAAGAGTCGAATGACTCCTTATTTGACCTCCAGCGGTCTATTTATAGACAGCTGTGAGCTGTCAAATCGAAACGGACGGGATTCTAGGCCAGAATCCCATCCAAACTCGATTCTAGCGTTCGAGTTGGTTGAAATTCCAAACGCGAGACTCACCCACGCATTCAAACTCTCAAGCGCAGAGTTTACCCACGCGTTCAAATTCTCAAGCACGTACTTCACCCACGCGTTCTAATCATGTGGAATTCGTCTATGCATTTGGACCGCTACATTAGCAACATCTTGACTACTAAGGCTATGGCACAGCCCCAAATAAATAAAAAAAAGCTAACAGTGACCGTCAAGGTGACCAGAGCCGAGAAGAAACAGATAACGACTCCGCTGGGGAGTCTGTTGGATGAGTAATGATAGATTACAATCAGCAACGTTAAAAACCGACTCGACCCGGCACACAACTCATTCTTCTAAGTAGCTAAATATTCCCACTAAGATTAATGAAACCAAAAATCGCGCACAACTCATTCTTCTAAGTGGCTAAACATTCCCACCAAGAGTGATGAAGACCCGATTCGACACGCACCTCATCCTTCAAGATAGCTTAACATCCCAACCAAGAACGATGATGACGCGATTCGGTGCACATCTCATCCTTCAAGATGGCTTAACATCCCAACAAAGATTGATGAAAACACGATTAGGCGTGCAACTTATTCTTCTAAAGTGCTTAACATTCCCACCACGATCAATGAAACTGAAAGAATGCCTTTCAAGTGTTCATCAATGCCTACAAGAACTTTTGAGAGAAAAGAATGCCACCTCATAGATTGAGTGGAGTATCTTAAGGATCCGGACGAAATCCGATGAATACACCTCACCGCAGATCGAGTGGAGTATCTCAGGGACCCAGGCAAAAGTCGTCGTCATCATCGTTTGTCTGGTCCATCAGCAATGACTTGGGCTTTAGTTTGTTTGACTAAGTTCATTGTCATCAAGACTCAAAAGTTACCTTGTTTGGTTCGAGGTAACATAATTTCAACATTCCAACAACCAAGTTCGTGATGTCTTCAAATCAGACGGAGTGAACAATCAATCAACTAAATTTTGGGATCCAAAGTATTCTAAAAATTCGTCCTAGTCAATCGCGAACTTTCGAAAACTTTGGAGGGGGTTCTGTAGGCTATCTAAAAATCAATGGATAGCTGATCCCCATCAAGCTCCAACAATGAAAGTTACAATCAGATGAATTTCTTATTACCAAAGGAAAGCTGCAATCAAAGGACTTCCCTATGGATTAAGAAGAGATTACAAGACAATGATTCCTTCAAATCAAGAAGCAGAATTCATCCTTACAATCGAAACACAAGCAATTTCAAAATCACTGCATCCGCGGCTTTACAATCGCTGCAAACACAGCCTCATGTTTGAGATGATTGATCTTGATGGCTGTGACAACAACATGACTAATATTATATTAGAAACTATTAGAGGTGCTAATGAGCAGCGTAATGATTTCAAAAATAAAAGGTTGGACTTAGTTAGTGAGTTGCTTGGTAGAGAGCTGTGGGCAAATATTCGCGTAGGCTGTCTAAAAATCACAATGGATAGCTGATCCCCATCAAACTCCAACAATGAAAGCTACAATTAGATAGCTTTCATGCCAACAAACGAAAGCTGCAAATGGAGGACTTTTCACACAAAGCGAGAAGAGATACAATTCGACGACACTTCCGACAACTGATGAAAACTCTATTCAGCAGTCTTCACAATCTACAGTGAAAGTTACAATCTGACGACTTTCACGTCTCACAACAGCTAAAGTGAGGATTACTAAACAATAGTCCTTGCAACGCTCTACAGAAAAGGTTATGAGTCAACCAACCTCTTATAAAACGCGGAATTCACATTCGCGTTACAACTCTTGAAATGCAGGCGACCCCCGCGTTTCCAAGTTGCAACAAGCAAAACGCGAGCGCCCCTCGCGTTTTTGACATTCAGTCAACACCCAACCTCGCGTCTTAATTCTAAGACGTGAGGTTAGGGTTTTGAATGCCAAATTAGGCGTTTGACTCATTCAAATACGAGTCGAACGGTTTCAGAACCGTTTTCCCCACGATCTGAGGAAATCACGCCCACTTAGGAGCGGATTTAGAGGGCGGTTACAACCTCTTATCCACCTATAAAACCTCAACAAAACCAACGGAGTAAAGGTGGGTTGGATTTTCAGTATCAAAACCGCACAAGGAGGTAGGGAGCTTGGGATTTTTCTCTAAAGATAGCAGAAGCAAATTCTTCGAAACAGAAGATTTAATTCAGATTCAGAGGATTAAATCTAAATGAATCCTTCAGCAACAGAAAATCTGCTTGGCCACTAATCGAATTTTCGATTCTAACAACTCTGGTCACAGAGTTCTAACTCGTTCTGAGTTCTTAAAACTCTTTAAAAGTTATTCATCAAACTTTCTACAGAAGTTCATTGTTCCCACGAGATAAAAGACGGTCAGATCGTCAACGGAGAGCAAATTCGACGCAAGCATTCGAAGGAGGTACTCCATCGCTATCAAGAAGAACCCAGTTTTAAACAAAGGGGAGAATCAAATTCGTTCTCCTTTCTTTTGTAATCAAATTATAACCGGGATCGAAGGAATACAAGTCAAATTTCTTTCATTCTCTTTATTGTAATTTTCTAACATACAAAAACCCTAGCCCCTCTCCCCTATCTCAAACCCTAGCTTTGTTCTTGGTGATTTGGGGAAGAACTTGGAGGATTTTCGTCGAAATCTTCACGTTGCAGCGAAGGGGAACCACTCTCTTTCAGATCCAGGAGTTTCTCATCACCCCAGAGGCGAGTAACATCTCACCCTATCTTGTCCTATTTTTCTAAATATTTTCAAATGGTTTTCATGAGTTTTGATGAGCCAAAAATGATATTTTTGTACAAAGGATTGATTTTTATAGCATATAGAGGGAAGATACGTTATTTCAGAATGTTAAAAACCCAGCAACATTTTGTGAATCGAAGATCTAGATCTAAAATGTTTTTATAAGAGATTTAACATGAGTTTTGTTTTAAAAATGTTTTAAGACATAAATACACATGTTTAGGGTTTTGTTTATGTATTTGTACATGAAAGTTATGTTTCAGTTTAGTTCATACATGTTAATATCAGTATTTTTCATGCTTGGGATTGATGGGGATGCGTTTAGATAAATTTTTGAGTGAATAACAACCTGTGTAGAGTTTCTGTAGTCCATCGGTCGACTGATCAGTCAACCGACGGGCTAAAATTTCAGTCATCAGTCGACTGATCAGTCGACTGACGGATTGATTGTGTTCTCTTAGTTCCTCAGTCGACAAATCAGTCGACTGGTGAGCTGAGGCTGTGCTGCCTGAGCTTTTCGGTCGACATATGAGTCGACTGATGTCATCAGTCGACACATCAGTCGACTGATGAGATGTTTTACAGATTCTTGATCTGTTTGAGTTGCTTTTCAGGGTCGTCTCGATGATCTGACACTAGTTTACAAATGTTATTAATTTATCTGAACATGTGAGTTGACTTTTGACATAAGTTTAGACATGTACACCGAGACACTTGTGAGTTTAGAATATGTATACCAGTCCGCATATACTTTTCATAGTTACACAGTCCTCGTGTTGGACTATAATCCATAGAAGTCCTCGTATTAGACTATAATCCATTTTTATCCCCGTGTTGGACATTTGCCACTTATTCAATAAGTTTGGAAACCACAGTATTTAGTTCCTGTATTGGACATATTTCTTAACCCTGTATATGACTTTCTCACAGGAGTTTATGACATGACACTTATATAGTTTATGACATGATATTCATGTAAGTAATAAAATGATACTCATGTAGGCTATGATATGGCACTGTATTTATGCTTTGAGATTAGATGTATTTCTTTTATTATTGTTCCTGTACTAGAACCTCGGGTTTGGTGTTTAAGGATTTACAATTTGAGATACAAGGTATATACATGAGGGTTTCCTTGTTTGGATTATTTCGCTCGACGTACCTATGCTCGTGTTATAAATTTCTAAATACTAAAATCCTCTTTAGTAAGATCAATGATTTTAGATCTATTATGTATTATCTGTATTTTCTTATACAACGAGCCATGTTCCCTTGGGGTTGGTTGTGATGTTGCTCGCTAGCGCTTTGACGCTCGTTGTTTCTCCCCCTTTCAGGTCACGAGCCAGTAACCCGGAGAGTCGCAGGTTGATGACGATGCATTTTAGCTTCAACTGTCTACTTAGTTATATTTTCTTTTGGAGTTCCACAGTAGACTTTTGTTTAGACATTTGAGAGTCTTATTCTAGAAGTTGTAAAGGCTGTGTGCCTTATTTCCTCTTGTCAAATATTTGTATTTGAGTCTTGTTGAGTATTCCAGTTATCTATTCAGACATTGACTATGTATTTCTGTATGTTGGATGATGAGATATCTATGTGGTTGTTATCATTTCATCAGTTATCACTTGTATTATCTTTTACTTGCTTTTGTACCTACACCTGTTGTTGACTCTACTAGAGAGATGTTAATTGTGATGGTGAAACATGTTATTTCACGGTGTGGTGCATGGCAGGTTTAACATTCTTGGTTTTTCCTTGGACTGTAGCCTTGTGTGAACCCAGGGGCGTCACATTTCTAGAGGCTGATTATTCGGCTGGTCCCCTGGATTAAAAATATTAAGATCAGTAGTCAAATTCCCAAAGGACAGCTTCATTTGACCAGTTTTACAGTTGATGAGAGCATTAAAAGTGGCTAAGAAAGGTCGTCCTAAGATGACAGGTGTCTGTCCTTTGGGATTGGAAACAGGCTGTGTTTCCAAGAGTACAAAATCTACTAGAAAAATAAAATCTCTAACCTTAATAAGAACATCCTCTAACTCACCCATAGGGACCTTAACAGATCTATCAGCCAACTTTAAGGTCCATTTGGTTGGGTTCAGTACACCTAGACCCAATTCCTGATAGACTGAATATGGAAGTAAATTGACACTGGATCTTTACGTTCAATGTGAGTATTACCAATGATACATGAAATGATGGGGAAACCTGGATCTTTACGTTTTAAAGGTATGGAATTTGATAGCATTTCACTGAAATTGGCGGCTAAAAAGACTTTATTTGGAACATTTATTCTCCTCTTCTTAGTGCATAATTCTTTTAGAAATTTAGCATAAGATGGAATTTGTTCAATTACATCTAAGAGAGGAATATTTACCTTAACCTGCTTGAATGTTTCTAGGATCTTCTCCTCTTGAGGGGAGTGTTTCCTAAGCCTGAGTCTATCTGGAAAAGGAGCAACTGGTCTTAACCTATCAAAAGCAGGCTCAGGTTCTGGTTCTGGTTCTTGATCATATGAGGGGGGGGTGTTTGTTGAATAGATTCATCAGAAGGAGAAGGAGAAGGAATTTGTACTGAATCAAAAGTTTGACTTGGAAGAGTTCTTACTTGATTATCGACCTGTCTACCTGACCGAAGTGAATGGATTGTATTCACTTGAGCTTCATAGGATGAACTGCATCCTGTGTCCTTAGGGTTGACCACGGGTTGACTCAAAAATTTTCCTTTCTCTCTTTCACTCACGGCACTAGCTAGTTGACCAAGTTGAGATTCTAATCTAGCTATAGCTTGAGTGTTGGAGTTGAGCATTTGTCCGGTTGATTACATAAAGGAATTCAGAGTGCTGGATGTTTGAGTCAACATATTCGTGGTTTGAGTGGAGGCCTTAATTATGGTTTCCAAACCCCTTTCCAAGACATTAAGACGTTTATCCTGATCTGGATTGTGAGGAGTTTGAATTACAGGTTGATGAAGAGGAGACTGATTTTGATACGACAGATTGGGTTGTTGAAATTATGGATGAGAATTGAAAGGAACTGTTTTTCCCCTAGGAAATTGTTGGGTCGAAGCGGGAGTGAAGTTTTGAGTTCCGGGAGAATTTCCTTGATTCCATGCAAAGTTGGGATGATTTTTCCAACTTGGATTGTAGGTTGGATAAAATGGATCATTTCTAGGGTGCTGGAATGCAGCGTTCATCTGTTCTAATGCATGGTTGTTTTCTAGGAGGGGGCATTCCTCTGAAACGTGTGTAGGAGACTGACAATTATGACATCTTGGGGCAGAAACATGATTGATTTGAGCTGAAGCTCGTTTCTTAATTTTTAAGGCTTCTAACCTCCGCAGAATTGTCGCCATCTTTGCTTCAGAAGCAATGTTTGACTCCAAGGAAGGACCACTAGACTTAGAATTGAGAACTGATGAAACCCTGTCATCACAGTGTTCCTATTGCATTATTTTCTCCGATAGACTCTCTAGAAATTCTCCAGCTTCGTCTGCATTTTTCCTCATAAAATTCCTATGGCACATTGATTCTAAGGAAGTTTTTGCAGAATAATATAATCCCTCATAAATTATTTGACACAAAATACTTCCAAAAAGGTTCTCCCGAGATAATCTTAAAATTCATGATGATGTTTCTTAGCTTCACCGTTTTATGAATAGGGAAAAATTTCTTAAGAAAAACGGTGATAAATTCCTCCCAAGTAGTGATGGAATTTACGGGTAAGCTATATAGCCATTTTTTTGCTTTGTCGTTGAGAGCAAATGGAATAAATCTGAGTTTGAACGCATCTTCTGTTAATTCTCTCATTTTAATCATAATACACACTTTCTCAAATTCCGAGATAAAAATATATGCATCTTCTGTTTCATTTCTAAGAAATTTGGGAAGCATGTTTATGTAATGCGATCTAAGCTCAAAATTTATTCCATTTGTTTCGGGGAGCCTAATGCAAGAGGGGATTGCATTCCTAATGGGATAGCACATATCTTGAAGAACGGGTGAATTAGGATGCTCTATTTCTATGATTGGTTCAAAACGAATTAAACGATGTGTATTATCCCTAATCCACTATTGCATACACCAACTATTTCTTTTTATACTTTTTTTTATTTATAAAAGTTAGTTTTTTTTTTAAATAAGGAGAGAATGGAAAAAGAGGAAAATCCTAACTAAAACAAATTAAAATCAATCACTTTTTAATCACTCTAACTCTAGGGTTAAGCCTAACTCAACTAGACTGGCTCCTAACCAAAAACTCCTAAAGTAAAAAAATTAAAGTTTTACCCGGGTAGTTAGCCAGGTAAGGATAGTACTAGAGGGTGATCAGAGATCAATTAAGTACCTCGTTCTTTGCGGAGCGCTTTACGTAACCCCTAAACCTTGCCTTAGACACCAACTAATCCAAGAAAACTTAAACCGGTTCACATAAGGATTCTTTGTTCCTTATTGAGCTTGAATCATTAGGGCCAACGTCTAATGAGTTTTATTAGGCTTGGATGGTGTAGTGAGGAATTAGTGATTTTTAG
Source organism: Asparagus kiusianus (assembly GCA_022839385.1). NCBI lineage: Eukaryota > Viridiplantae > Streptophyta > Magnoliopsida > Asparagales > Asparagaceae > Asparagus > Asparagus kiusianus. The sequence continues at coordinate 773,546 of BQKN01066215.1, forward strand.
ACTAAGGAAAGGGTAATGAAATATCTCACCTTATCTTGATTATGGGCTTTTGACTTTAAAAATATTTTTAAGTGTGTGTCAAATCAAGATGCTCAAATCACTTGGTGAATTCCTACTAACAATATAAAATGCAACCCTATGAATTAAAAGCAACTAAAAAGGATGTAAAAGAAAAAAAAAATTTTAATTAGGGTTAACAATCAAACAAATGAGAAGGGGGAAATTATTTGAATTTATTATCTTATTAGTAAATGTCAAAGTGAAGGGTAGATTTTATTATGGTCAACAAAAATAAAATCTTTTTTTTTAAATCCTAATTGTCTCTAATTGTGAAGCTAACTAAAAAGGGTAGAATTGAAAACGCTAGAAAGAAGACTTATCCAAAAGCAAATTTTCAAATCCTAGTTCTCCAATCCGCAATCTTCAAACTCAAAGTGTTTCCTTCACAATAAACACACAAGTTAAAGAACCAAAATAATTAAAACCTACTTAAGCACCCTCCTCGGCAACGGCGCCAAAAACTTGATGCGGCATAATTATGTATCAAAATTATGTTGCAAGTGCACAACCGTGTCAAGTTATAGTATAAAGATATCGATCCCACAAGGAAGGTGTTTTGTATGAGAAAATATAAAATCGGTTCTTATATTGTGTGCGTGACAAATAGGAGTGATGAGTGAATATGATTGTAAAGAGATTAAGAGAGTGAAAATGATAGTGTGTAAATAGGCATAAAATGTAAGTGAGAGTATGTGTGACAATGAATAAATGATTTTCACAAGGAGAGATGAATAAAATCAAGAATCAAAAAGGAAAATTCAAGAAGGTAAAGATGGTGGATTCAATTAAATATATGGGTAATCTAGAATTGAATCCACTTCTTAGAAAATGATGATTCCCTAGAGGGTTCTAGCCTAAAGGCGAATCAAAGAAAATAAAAATAAACAAAAAAAAAACTAAACCCAAGAGGGTTCTAGCCTCAAGGTGAATAGTGTAAGAAATTAAAATCTAACTACAAAATAAATTGCAAAATCTAAACTATAAAATAAATTGCAAGAATTAAATGCAAGAAAATAAATCTACTCTATAAGCATGAAATAAATCTAAGGCAAGAGGGTTCTAGCTTCTTGGTTATTTAAACAAGAAAATAAAATCTAATTACAAACATGAAAATAAATCTAAACTAATAAGCAATAAAAGAGAAATAAGAAAAACAAACCTTCAAATTAATCTCCATCTTCATCTTCATCTTCATCATCCAACAAAGAGAAGAAGAGAAAATTTTAAAGTGGTGAAAAAATTATTTTATTAATTATAACAAAAAGTTACAAATTTGGAAGGCCTTCTCAATTAAGAGTAGCCCTCCTCTCCAAAAAGAGTTACAAAAATTTTCACACATTCAACCCCTCACTCTCTACCCCTATTTATAGTAAACAACAATGAATAAGAGCCCTTGGATGAAGACTTAAGTCCTAAGGAATCATTTTTAACCTTTGAGCTTTTGGGCTTGAATTCTTAGGCCTTTTGCTTGTTTTCTTCATTAATTCAATGGGCTTTTGCTGAAAGAAGAGATCTTGAGCTTTATTCTTCATTAACCTTCAAATTCTTCCCATAATTACTTCTCCAGCACAGAAATTCAGATCATGCTTCTTTGTACGAATATTTGTCCATGATATGCTCTGATTTTAGAGATGTCATAAATACAAAAGTTATACATCTCGTTCTTTGCTTTCCAGAGAATGTTTATTTAGCCAATTCCGAATTGATACGAGAGAGATATGGACAAAATACCAAACATTACCGAGATATCCAGATTGCATGATTTGTTTCCTTTTTCACAAAACTTCTTCATTTGTTCCTTGATGGTATATTTATTTTTCTTGGGCTTTTGGGCTTCGACTTTTGGACATTTTCTTAACATTTTGGGCTTCAATGCTTTATTAAATATTAAAAGAAATTATTTGGCTTCATAGGCTTCATTCTTTTGCTTTTGGCTTTGGGCTTTGGTGTTAAATCAAGGGGCTTTTGTTGAGAGATGAGAGTCTGAGATTTATTCTTCATTAACCTGCAATTAAAAGATAAAAATAATTATTAGTGGTATATTTATTCATAAAAATAGATAATAAGGTTATAAAATTGTAATAAAATGTGATTATCAGGGTTTAGTGTAATTTACCCTATTAAATAATTATAATGAGAAGTAACCATCATAATATGTTGTTGGTATTAAGTTTAATTACCTAAGGAACATCAGAAAAAAGCTAGCAAGATCAATGTAGCTTAGTTAATTTAGAGTTAAGTTAACAACTTTCAAGTTAGAGAAGCATATTTAAGAGAACTTATAGATTTGATAAACTTATTTAAGAACAATTGTAGATTTGGGGGACTTATTTAAAAAAAGTTAGCACTAGACGATCATTATAATAAAAGTATTCAATTACAATAAGTACACAATAATAATTAATTCATACAGTTCTTTCTAAGCAATCTTATTATACAATTTCATTTATTAACACATAATTTTACTATTCAATAAAAAATTCAAAACATAAAACATGTACGTTCACATGCAAAGCACGTGCATTATACTAATATATACTAAATGACACTTGAGTTTGTTAAACATAAGCTAAATATAAGAAGAATGTATAGGCAATAGTTAACTTAGAAATGCTTGATGAATTGACAACACCGGATTGGGGACCAACGGCTAGATTTCTAGCCATTGAGTGGTCTGGTCCTGGTTTTTAACCTGGAATTTCCACAAACGACTAGATATCTAGCCATTGGGATGGAGTCAAGTCTAGGCTGTCCAAACCTGGACCGAGGTCTGTAGATCAGAGCCTGACCTTGTCCAAGCATGGTCCGACACTAGTGAAGGCGCCTGGGACGAAGCCTGGTTTCCCAATCTTTATTTTTTGGGCTCGGCCCAGGTCCAAGCCCGAGCAAAACCGCATCGGGTTATTGGCTGAGCATGCCCTGCGACCTTTTTGCATAGCCCAAGAGCTCAGAATTTCTTAAAAAAATTATAAATTGTCCATTCACTATTTTTCCTTGATTTCGTTTTGCAGTTGTATTAAATGCATTATATTCCTCTTGGTTGACCTTCGATTTAATAAGCTAAATACGTGCAAATCAGACTGGTTCTTATTTGGATTAACATGACAAGATTTGGTCCGATCTACCTACTTCACTAAAATGTGATAGAATATCATTTACCGTTTATGTTTTTCTCCCCGTTAGTATTAGAAAAATTATTCAATTATGAATGGCTAAAACTTGATGGAATAATGATTTCTTTTCTCTATTTTCTTATTTCAATTAGTATGAAAAACTTATTTGGTTAAGAAACAGAAAATGTGTATGCTATTTATGGAAAAAAAAAATGTGTACGCTTAACATAGAAAGGGTTTCTTCATTATAAGTAAGTAGATAGCATGAGAGATTTTCCCACCATATTAAGCTAAAGATTTGCTCATGACAGGTAATAATTGGCAGGAGGTATCAATTGTGGTTTGAACCATTCATGGAATGTTGACAAGACAATAAATACACTTTAATTACTTGACAAATACGAGCCTACCGATTGCTCAGCAGACAAAAGAAGATTAATTTCTCGTGGATTACATAAGGTCTCCTTTCACATAAAACTGAAGCCAATACTGCAACATAAAGAGAGAATAAAAACAGAAGACATGCAAAAACAATGAAGGCATTTCCTTCTGTCCTTGTTGCTCTCCTCCTCCTCAGTCTATTCTCAGTTGATGCCACTCTTGAAGAAACATGCAAGGAATTAGCCAAACCAGAGCATGAAATTAACTTCAACTTCTGTATGACGACCCTTCAAGTTGTTCCAGGAAGCGATAAAGCCGACGCTCTAGGTATGTTAATCCCTAATCTACATCTCTTCTCGGATATTCAACTTTCTGATCTTTTATTAAATTGAGATCGATGAACGACCATAATGGAGAAATTAGAGACTTTTCAATTCCCACCTAATTGAAGTGGCAAAAAGTTAGATTTTAGGGGATATACTCTAAGAACTGTGTAACTTAACTAAAGAAACGAAATCGCGCAAGCAATTTCAATGATTTGAGATAGAAATCTCTTAAATGGAAGATTTGAACGACCAATGGTTCAGATATTAACAATAACAAATTACTAATGGCTTTTTTTCCCCCTTTTATCAGGTCTTACCATTATAGCAGCGAACTTAACATACTGCAACTTTACGCACAACCAAGCTAAGGCCGAGGAGCTGATAAACGACAAGAACGTGTCCGAGGAGAACAAAAAGAGTCTTGCTGTCTGTCACAAACTCTACGACATGGGCGCTTACACACTACTTCACGATGTCATTAAGGATCTCAGGTCTCCCCCTATCGATTTTGATAAGTTGAAGGTCGATTTGAGTGGTGTATTGGACGATGCTAGCACGTGCAACGATACTTGGAATGAGGGGAAGCAGAAGTCTCTAATGGCTAAAGAAGACGACGATGCTTATAAAATTAGCAGCCTTGCACTCTCTGTTTCTACTTTGAATCATCACTGACTGCTTGGTTAATTTCTTTGAAGGCTAATGGTGTCAGATGTTTAATTAGCAGCATCCTGCGGTGCAATAGAATGAAGGGAAGCATGTTTGCTTCATGTGGACCTGAGATTCATGGATAATAAAAGTCTCTACACATATAATCTTTGGAATCTATTCTATTTGCCCATCATAACTACAACTCCTACTGACCGCTTTATAAAATTTCACTTGTTTGTTTGCACTTTCAACCACATAGTAAACTGCCGATTTGTCATACCAAATACTAACGTGTCACGGTAGAGCCAAATCACTTCAAAATCACCCGATTTGGTGAGAAAGCTAACATTTTGTCAGAAATAATTACAGGAAAAAAAAGAAGAAAAAATAATCTCCCGGAAAGCTTACGGTTACCTCCCACTTCTCGTCTCTTTCTTCTTGCTCTTTTTAGCTCTCGTCCAAATGCATATTGTTCTGAAGTCCAAAAAATATTAATAATAATAAAGATGGCCTATTTCTCCTTCCTTCATCCTTTTATGTCCATTGAAACCTCCAATGAAGTTAGGGCAGTGAAAGGGAAACTCAAACCCGAATCACCTCTTCCTCTCACACTCCATCTTGACACTCGACAAAAATGAGAAACGAAAATTAGGATTTTGAAGGATTATTGTCAAAGCTCGTAAGCATCATGAATCGAACCTCTCACACTTGCTTCTTTTTGGATTTTACCTTGTTCCCTTCACCAATATTTTTAGTTGGGAATTGGATGGTCAAATCCTTGATAACGATTCCTGAGTTGAAATCATTTGGTGCAACATGGTTTTTACCTTGTCCAAGTTAAAAATTGAGAGAGATGATGATGGTTTTGGTGGTGGTGATGACAAAGAAGATGGATGTAGAGTCTAACTGAACTTTTACCAAGTATAACATGGGAAGCTAATCAAGTTTTGCTCAATTTGAGATAAATATGTAAATTTTAGTTTGGTAGGGTTGAATTTTTATCCTCTACATTGATCTCACGTTATGGATTAGCTTATCATAACTTTTGGGAACTCACCCTAAGGATTGGGAGCGCTTATTGAAATTTATCTTAAATAAGTCGAATATGTAAATTAAATCTATACCACTTATATAAAAGAGAATACCCATGTCAAAACTTTTAATTTCCTTTTTTACCCTCTTAATTTTTTTATAACTCACAATTATATCATTATGTATAAAGCTAATGATCCATAACCTCTTATTAACTATGCACCTCTTTATTTTCTCAAATTATTTCGTCATTCACTAGAATATATTAATAATTTATAATGATAAAAAAATTCATAAATATATGATATTTTATTATAAAGAATTATTAATTATATAAAATAGAAAATTTTATTTATTTAATATATTATTGGACATTAATTATAATTACTAATAATAGTATAAATAAGGTTATATCTTTTTATTGTAAAAAATATTACCGTGTTTAGATAATTAATATCATCTTAGTAATAAAATGTTTGGGTCAGAAATTGATGTTTTCATTGTCATCGAATCTATTACAACTACAGTCGTTATAATAAACTCAAATAAAAAAGTTGATTTTTTTATAAGATCTCCTTAAACAATAAAAATGAAAGATTACAATTTCTTCAAACAACACACAATAGATGTTTATCGCCTATTGTTTGCGTGGGAACTTTGTCTGTGCCGGGGACGTTGATATCCGTGGACCGCCGCAGATCAGATCTAGTTGATAGATTGATAATCAAAGCTCCTACTTCACGAAGAAAGTATTCGCAGAAGTGGTAATCCCGACCAAGCGAGATTACGACTCTTCTCGGGATTAAGACCAAGCTTAAATCCGGAGGAATGGGGGAACCAGGCCTCAGATCTCTTGAACTCTTTTTTTATTGAGGAACTTCGCCAAGATCTGATAGCCCTCTGAAATTCGTGCTCTACTCTCCAATTTGGCAGCACCTCGCCCTCTTGATCTCCGCCCCTTAGAAATGAGCCCCTAGGCCTGTATTTATAGGCTTTGGTTGGGGGTTTTCCGATAAAAACGATGGATTAGGCCTTATCCTCAGTTGACAACCATGTAACCACATTTAGAGATGATATCTAGGTAGTTACGAACCTCTGGAACTGAAGAAATCTCGTGAAAACTTGTCGAAAACCGTCAAAACACGTTATTAGCTCAAAACTGGCCGAACCGGGTGCAAAACGAACCGAACCGGTTTGGTTCAGGCGCAAACCACTAATTGGTGGCTCGTCCTGGTGCGAGCCACCAATTGGTGAATCGACCTTGGCCGAGCCACAAATTGTTGGCTCGGCCGCCGAGCCACCATTTGGTGGCTCGGCCCATGGCCGAGCCACTTGCCCGGCCGAGTCGTTTTGACGCGACTCGGTCGCTAGGGGCTTTCTTGGTTTGTTCAGTCTGGACTTGTTTCGTCCTTCTACGTGTATTCCATCATTTTGTTGACTTGTACGCTTCACTGATTCGCTTCATGGGTTTCGTAACGCGCGGGTCATTTGATGGTGGCCGACGGGCTTGTAGGCCACTTGGTTCGCCGTTTCGATGGCCGGTGAGCACGTGGGCCATTTAGAGCTGGCTGACGAGTGCGCGGTCCATTTGGAAGTGGCCGGTGAGCGTACGGGCCAGTTCTTTTGTCGTTTTGGTGGCCGATGAGCGTGCGGGCCACTTGGAGGTAGCTGATGAGCGCGCGGGCCACTTGGCGATGGCGCGGTGAGTGCACTGGCCACTTGGTTTGTTATTCTGGTGGCCAATGAGCGTGCAGGCCACTTGGCGGTGGCCATTCTAGTGGTTCGTCGCCATGTCATCAACAGTTCGCTGATTCGCTTTATGTACTTGTCGGCGTCAGACGATCCTCTTTGACTCGGATAATCCTCTTCGATTTGGATAATGACGTTCATCGCCTTCTCTTTGTCTTGAGCTGTGTACGGATACCTATAGGCATTTTTAGACGCCTACAGATACCCCCTCCAAAGTATTTCAGACTCATTCTTATATAAAGGAGTCTGGAATGCTTTGGATAAGATAGGCCATGTTTTCAACCACTTCGGTATTTTGCCGAGGAGATTGCATAGAAGGACCTGTGGATTGTTTCAATTCTTGACTTCTTCAGCCTTCGGTCTATTCTGTGTTTTGTCGAATAGATAAAGTTCTTCCGGCGTTGCGTTTATCGTCTGACCGTTGTCGAAATCTTGAACTGAAGTTGATGCGTAAGTTTCTGAACTTAGCTCTTGTTATTGAGTTGACTTTGAACTGATTATCTTCATCGGGAATTCATATATGAATGTGATTGAACTCCCTGGAATCATCCTCTAGCCTTATTTTGGCGAGATTGCTGAAACGTTGACCAGCATTGACCTTTACTGTAGCGCGTTGATCAGCGTTCACACAGTTTATACTCGTACGTTTGCTGGAGTCTATACAGTTTAAGCTCTTAAGGCATTGAAGCGTAGCGGTCCCAAATGTTGGGCTGTAGGACCAACTATTAAAGCTGATCCATCTGCATGTATGGATCTTATCCCGAAGTTGTTGGATGCTCAAGTCACGAGACCAACTAATGAAGTTGATGCGTCAGTGACTTTCGCATATATAGGATTTTTGGTAAACTCTCAGCCATCAATGGATTTGATGAGCCTTTACCGACTACCTTTTGAGTCGGGCTAGCATGTGAATTGTCTAAATCCGTTTTATATGTAATGTTGTGCTAACGGAATGAACTCCCTTAGACTTAGTGCTACGACTTTAAATACGCATGCTTCGTCTTTTTTTACGGGGAAAGACTAACCGACAACCCGTGTTAGGCGCTGACTTATCCCTGCTTAGGCTTCGGATGAAATTCCCCAGACTTGGATTCTGGTGTCTTCTTCACTTGGTGAAAGACTAAACCAGCAACGCATGTTAGGCGTTGGCTTATCCCTACTTAGGATTTGGGATAAAATTCCCCGTGCGTGTAAGGCACAGATTTTGGAGTTGAAAGATGGTGTTGAAATATTATGTCTTCTCTTGGGGAAAAGACGACCCCGATACGGGAGAGGAAGAATTTTATATTCTATCTCCCAAAGCTGAAGAGGAAGAATTTTATATTCTATCTCCAGTTGTCAAAGGAAACTAAAAGTGTGATCTCTACTTCAAGAATCCGGGAAGGTGAAACTAAGAGTGGGATCTCCACTCCGAGAATCGAAAAGATTCGGATAATCCTAACTGTCGGAAGGTTTGATCACCGAACTAAAGGTGAATTTCTTGTTTATCGAGAGTGAATTGTGGTTTTGATCCTAACTATAGGAAGGTTTGACCAAGCCGGAGTTTGAGGTGACCCTAACTATAGGAAGGTTTGATCACTAGATTTGAAAGTGGACCTCTCGTTCATGAAAGAAATCGAGAGGAGATTTTGACTTTAGCCCTAACTGTAGGAAGGTTTGACCAAGTGGACAGTAAGAGTAGGAGTTTTGACTTGTACAAATGTTTGTGGAAAATTTGTAATGAAAAGAATGAAAGAAAATTTGATTTGTATTCCTTCGATCTCAGTTACAATTGGATTTCTCGATTACAAAAGAGAAGAGAATGATCTGGATTCTCTCCTTTGTTTAATTCTGGGTTCTTCACGATGGCGATGGAGTGCCTCCCTCGAATGCTCGCGTCGAGTTTGCTCTCCGTTGACGATCCGACGTTTTGATTCACTAGAACGATGTCTTCTCCTTACGATTTGACGTTGTTGAGAACTTGCGTGGCAAGTTTTAGAACTCTGAACGAGTTGATTGATCTTAACCGTAAGTGGTTAGACAAGCCAAAGATCTTTTCTTTTCTGCCAAAAAGAGGGATCCAAAAGCCAGCCCCGAACTAAGCTGATTTCTTAGTTATTTATAGGGGATTAAGGGGTATAACCGCCCCCTTAATTCGTTCCTAAGTAGGGCTAATGGGATGTAACCGCCCCTTAAATCACTCCTGAGTGGAGTTGTGATCCCCTCAGATCGTGGGAAACGGTTTTGAAACCGTTCAGCTCGTGTTTGAACGAGTCAAACGCAAAATCCGTGTTCTGGCGTGAATTCTGCATTCAAACACAGTGTCTGGAAGCTTGAACGCAGCGTCTGGAAGCTCGGACGCAGTGTCTGGAAGCTTATTTGCAGCAATTTGAAAGCTGCGTTGGCAACGTTGGAAGCTGCGTCTGAGCTGCGTTTGCAGCGATTTGGAAGCCGCGTTGACAGCGTTGGAAGCTACGTCTGAGCTGCGTTTGCAGCGATTTGGAAGCTGCATTGGCAGCGTTGGAAGCTGCGTCAGAGTTGCGTTTGTAGCGATTTGGAAGCTGTGTTGGCAGTGATTTGGAAGCTGTGTTGGCTGCGTTGGAAGCTGCGTCTGAGCTGCATTTGCAGCGATTTGGAAGGTGCGTTGGCAGCGTTGGAAGCTGCGTCTGAGCTGCGTTTGTAGTGATTTGGAAGCTGCATTAGCAGCGTTGGAAGCTGCATCTGAGCTACGTTCGTGGCTATGAACGTGGTGCGTCTTGATGCTGGTACGCGGGGAGGACTTCCACATCTTGGTTTGAAGAGACCGTCAATTTGTAGTCTCTTTCTGTCAGAGCGTTGCAAAGATCGTCGTTTTGTAATCTTTGCTTTAGCTCTTTGATATGTGAGAGTCGTCAGATTATAACTCCCGATGTTGATTGTGGAGGCTGTTGATTAGAGCTTTCATCAGTTGTTGCGAAGGTCGTCAGATTGTAACCTTCATCAATCTACGTGAAAGTCTTCAAATTATAACCTTCTGGAAGTCGTCAGAGTGTAACTTCCATCATCGGTGTTTTGATGGGGATCAGCTATCTATTGTGATTTTTAGACAGCCTACAACAAATCACTCAGTAGGGGTTCTTGGTGTCAAGTGATAAGGACTTAACACGAAGGGGTTTGACATTTGCCATGAATTGGCAGCTAAACTTCGAGAATACTCCATTAGGACTTAACCTTGGGAGTGTTAAGTGCGCATATGCAGTGGGAGTTTGAACGGATTTGACTAAAAGAACTCTGATGGGCTCACTATCAATTGATCTGATCAGTGAGGGACAGTAGGAGTTTCTCATTTATCACTTCTCTGTGTGACCAGGTTATCCCTAAGAATACACCATATAACATTCTTCCGGGAACTTTCCATTACATAAATCATCCACCCCCCCCCCCCCAATTCCTTTGCGAAATCGGGTCTAACATTGTACTTAGTTGGATGACCGGGTTATCCTTAAGAATACCAGGCATGGCACTCTCCAGGAACTTCCCGTGAAAGAAAGGAAACATTTTTAGACTCATATACCTATTGGAGTATGCATGGAGCAGTTTATCCTCATACACCTGTTGGAGGATTGAGAAGTAGTTTATACTCGTATACTCTTTGGAGTGTTCATTAGGCTTAATTTAGTGCTATGACGCCAGCTTCAACCAGGGTTTGGATGCTATTTTTTAGAGCGAAGCAAGCCTTGGTGGGATGAAGGATCCTCCTGTTGTACGCATAGTACTTTAGATCCGAAGTGTTATCAACTTCCTCTTGATTCATGATAGGTGGTAGCTTGATCTTGTTATTTTCAAGGAGGGACTCGAAAATGGCTGGAACGTCTTCGTCCTTAAAGGAGTACTCTTTTTGGAGTCTCGGACCCGAATTCTTTTGCTGTCTCAAGGATTGCTGTTGCGATGTCTAATTAACATCAACAGCTGCTGCAGGTGTCTTCCCTTTACCACGGGAGGCGATGTTCGAATTCGGAGGATTGGCCGTCGGTTGGCTTCTCTCGGCTTTCTTCCTTCTAAGGAAGCGTTCGGCCCGTTCTCCGTGCACCTTCAACTCTTTCCACGTGTTGGACAGTGCTACTCCCATAACTTCCAACACATCCAAAGAGAGGTTGTTGTGACAGGTTTGGAGGATAAAGTCCTCTAAGAGGAACGACGCGGTCACCCCCGGCATTGTCATCTTCGGTGGGATCACTCCCAGCGTCGTTATCTTTAGTGGGGCCACCCCCAGTGTTTTAATCAACGGAAGGGTTATCTGCATCAAGGTGTTCATCCATGTCTGAATCGTCACCTACCCGGTAGGCATTGTTGTGATGACTAGATTCACCAATTTGATTAGACAAAGCCCGAATTTGTTGGTCATGCTCTTCCCTCATTCGTAGCATAGTCATTTCCATTTTGAACTTGAAGTTCTCTTTTTACTTAGCCAAGGCATCCTCGATGATTTTAGCCATTTGCTCGGTGTTGATCATAAATGCCTGGCGGGATTATCCTGGGCTGGATACCGTATTGTCAGAAGCGACTGCAGAGTTAGCATCTGATGCTTTATCATTCGAGGATAATTGTCACGCCCCGCTTCCCAAAATACCAGGGAATCGGAACGTGAACAA
>BQKN01066217.1:0-17412 GCA_022839385.1 Asparagus kiusianus
CTCAAGATGAGGGGATCCTTACGAATATATATATATATATATATTAGCTTGGAGTTTGCTTTAGTTGCTTTTGGATAATCTTTGTTGGTTGCTTTATATTTATTTTAGACTATGTAGTTTGATATCACATGCTTTGTAGGATTTAGTTGTAGCCGATTGTTTGGAGATGCATGTCACTCAAGATGAGGATGTGCGTATTCCCTTGCAGGAGAAAAAAACCATATCTTCTTTATTCGACTTCACAATGTCTAGTTGGATGATCCAACACCTTATGACAGTGGACAATATTGGAGATTGAGTCTCTGAGCCATTTACTTTAGCACCTCTCATTTATCTTTTGCTAAGATCAAATTTGATATATTTACACATGTACACAAAAGCCTACAATGCCCAATCCCCTCAATAGCGTCTATCGTTCTCTGTTTTAGTATTTCGTTAAACACGACTGTACAATCCAACACTGAATCAGCATGAACTACATTGCAATCCGCATTCTTGCTGCCAAACAATGATACAAAGTATGGGAAGACAACTGAGAGGGAATTAAGATTTGGCAACTTAAACTTTAGGATCAGATAGATAATGATGCAAGCAAAAGGAGCAGGAATGGGTTTAATGAGGCTTTGAATTTAAAGAAATCATGTAGCAAAGGTTACGTGGTGCACAAGATCTAATCTGATGAAAAACTTAATAAAGTCATTTGTAATAGTTTTTGCATTTTTATAAACTAGTCCGAAATCAAATCAAAACCTTGGGAGCCATATTGGAACCTCTTGACTGTCCGAGGTGACCCGATGGATGATAAGTTATCTGTAAGAGTTAAAGTAGCAAAAGTTGTAGAAGTCCAAAATGTAGGAGTTGACAAATTTTTTAAACGTTGGTAAAAGCCTATAATTTTCAGTTGATAAATCAGCATATTTACAAATTTATACATTTATAAAATCAAAGCTAAATATTTGTTATCACCGTGATGTTTCAAGGTTTAACTGAAAACTCTACATATTAGTATAGGCTTTTGTTTAAGCATCAACTATCTATGTATATAGGATTTTCTAAAAATTTGTAGAAAAATAATTGATGTACCTGCAACTAAAAAAGAAGTACTTATTCATTATTCTTACCACGTCTATAAAAATAAATAAATAAAATAAATAAAAATAAAAATTTCATTATTTATACTGTCTTGTGCAGATTGGGCTAATGAAATAAGAAAACGAGGAAAAGCCCAGCCCATTTCGTTAGATGCTCCGCTATTCTCACCGTGGTGATCGGAGCCAGAGGCTCTGTTCTCCTTCTAATTATTTTTACGCACTCCCCTTCTTTCGGCGTTCCCTGTGCCCTGTGTAATAGAGAGAGACATAAAGAATCCTCTGCTGTCTTCTTCACTTCACAAAGAAAACCCTCTCTGTTTCTCTCACGATCGCCATGGATGAAGAGTACGATGTGATTGTGCTTGGAACGGGTCTCAAAGAGTGCATCCTCAGTGGCCTTCTCTCTGTTGATGGCCTCAAGGTCTAGTCTCCCCCTTTTCATCTGCGTCAGATTTTTATTTAACTCCTTCAATTTTGAACTGGGTTTTATTGGTTTCTTTCAATTCGATCTGGATCTAAGTGGATAATCTAGAAAGGATGATATTTGTGTAGATTTTTGTGAATTCAGTTGATCGACACGTGATCTTAGATTAGATGTTTAGATGTAGTTCTTTGATTAATAAGCAATTGGAATTGTTTAAAAATTAGATCTTTCATAATTTGATCTATGATTGGATATGAGTCTTATCTATTATGAGATTGGATCTTAACTTTTAGATATTAGATTGTTTTACTGTGTGTGTTTCTTTGCCGAGTTTTACGCTTTTGTTTATGTCAAGCATCTTACCCTCGGATAGCTGATACTTTGCTCTGTTGTTGGGATTCTAAGCTATTATATTTATTATACTAATGAGTGATTTCTTGTTATTCTCTTCATATCTTGCTCAGCTATACGGCCTTGGAAAATCTGAAAATTTGCTACAGATTTTTCGGAGTCAATGATAATAACCTTGAGAATATATATATTTTTAATCCAGTATATCTTGTTCGCATTGTGCCCCGTGATTTTGCTATGGTCAAGAGTAGAGAAAGAAAAGGTTTTGGAGTATTACATTTTCTCTGCCTCCATCTAGTTAAAATTTGGTATCTTAATTCAATATTGTGCTTAAACTGTTGTTTATGTAGGACATATGCGGTCTTCGCGTTCAAAGTTTCATGTTCAGATTTGCAATGTTCAATAATAAGTGTTATTTTATTATTCATGTTGACAATACTGAACTGTCTGTCACCTTCATCAAAATTTAATTTTGTTTCATATCTTATGGATGCTAACTGAAATAGATGGCTCATAACGTAGCTGAAGAAGAAAAGTTGATGCAGTCTTGTAGTTGTTAACAATTTAACATTATCTTACATGAAATGTTCCTGAATAGTCCATTCTTCCAAAATTAATAGTTTTTTGTTAGACTTAACCAAAAAACAGGTTGTATGAACTTTTGTTTCTAATAGTCTGTGTTATTATCGGTTGATGCTTAAATTCTGTACAGTTAAACTCTCTGTTTCCTAGTACATGGTGACTTGTGCTATCATAGTTATAGAATCTTAATCTGTTGTCATGATCTTTGGGTCTGGAATTTACTTCTTATTTAGATTTTAGATGATTTGTAAGTAACCAGTTTACTAAGCTTTTCTAATATGCTGCATCAACAAACAGGCCGCAATAGAACATTTGGAAAACTTATAAAGATTTTGAATAGTTCTAAGCAACCTCTCTCATGAACTTGGTGTATTAGGAACTTCTTTTGTTCAGCTACCTTTATATTTTTGTTGCTAAATTAGTTTCATTCACATGCCCTATGAAAATTTTCTCTATTTGTTTCTGGTGAAAAAGGACAAATTTCCTACTGTAATTTGGTTGTTTGTGCAATTTACCTATAATATTCTACCTGGCTTGCTTAACAGCCAAAATTTTGGCCCAAATTTCTATTGTATTACGACTTCATTCTTAAATAGTTGTGACTATTTTCCATTATGTCTTGCTTCCTCTTGTAATATGGGAAATCAAGTAAAATTGAGTAGTCCCTTTTTAAAACAGGACTAGTGATAAGGTGCCAGTTAGCTCCTATCAGATTATCTATACTCTTTTTTCTGGGTGCTTGAACTTGGAAGAATTTAAACTTATTGCAGTGGGAAGCCTGGTTTTTTTTTTCACGAGTGCATGATCACGGAATTTGTAGTGGCTTTGAAAGATATTCAAGATTGGTGACTTGTCCATTTTGTTGGTCGTCGAGACATCAATTGTCTGAATCAAGAAAAGGCCCTGCAGTTCATCTAATTTCTGTAGTTGTCATTTACTTCAGTACTTTGTGATGGATACCTAATATAGGATTACATTACATTACATTACATTTTTTTTGACAAAGAAGATATGATGGGATGATAAATATATGTTTGAATTTCATTGCTGAACTAGTTAAGTCTTATGTTTATTGTTAACATTTTTTTTTGTTTCCCAATGCTGGTCAGGTTCTTCATATGGATAGGAATGACTATTATGGAGGGGAATCAACTTCACTCAATCTCGTCCAGGCAAGAACAAAGCTTAAATTACATGTGTACAGTGTGTTAAATATCGGCCGATATATTAGTTTTTGATGCCCTTTCGATGCAATATTTATGAAAAAAATATTATTTTCTAGTTTTTACCACTTTTTTCCGATATATCGAAAATATCAGCCGATATTTCGTTGAGAAATATCGGCCGATATTGGCTAATATCCAAATGAAAAGGGTTATTGTGTTTGAGTTTGGTTCCGGCTCCCACCAGACCTGAAACTTAATAAATTCCCAAACGCAAATTTCTTAAATCCCTAGTTAATCCCATATTTCTCCTCCCTCTTCGATTGGCATTCCAGCTCAAAAACGCTAGGCGATCTCATGTACAAATCGCTCCCCTTTATCTCCACTCTCTCTTTCTGTTCTCCAGTTTTCCTCTCTTTCAGCTCCTCCTCAGACCCCTTTGTCTCTCTTCCTCTCTCCTCTCTCTCAGCTTCTCTCTTTGTCTTCCTCTCTCCTCTGTTCATGTCTTCTCTCTCTCTCTCTCATACCTCTACCTGTATCTAATGTCTCTACATGTCGTATATCATTATTCATGATGCAATTTCTTATGGTTTGAATACATTAAATATGTATTGATTACATATTACAATGTTATGTTACATATGAACATCATCTGATATGACACCCAAATATTTTTTGCATATCCCCGATTTTCGCAATCCGATATGGATTTTGGCCATCCGATATTTTCGATATTTAATCCATTGAATGTGTACACTTAAGAAATTAGTACCTTCTGATGAGATATGCATGTTCCTAGATTATTATAATATTGTGCTCATAAAACATACCTGCAGCATCAACACTTGAATATAATGCTTAGCTACTGCCAAAATTGGTCAAAATTGACGTTGGCAGATATTGCTTGTTCCATAATTTTATTCTCTTGGTGTTAGGTCATATTACTAGATAAAGATTTACTTAAATGTTTTAAGTTATTTTATCTTCCTAAGAACCAATCTTTTTGTTTCTGCAGCTCTGGAAAAGGTTTAGGGGGAGTGACAAGCCACCAGCTCATTTAGGTTCCAACAGAGATTACAATGTTGACATGATACCAAAGGTTTTTATCTGTTCTCTATGATCAATCATAGAACTAGCTATTGCGGTCCTGATCTGTTCTAAGAGTTTTTATCATGGAAGATAAAAGATTCTTAGACTATAATTTACGCGCAATAAGTAAATAAATGGTAATGTAGGTCACGTTGCCATACATTGTTCACCTTCATATTTCTTGTGGTTTTTGCTTCTTTTATCTTACTCATTTTGAATGTGGTGGAAAAGGATTTAATGTGGTGTTATTCCCTTTTATCCGTTCACTTGTGTGGTCCATTATGAATCTATAATATGGGATTGCCCAAAATTTACCTAGTCAAAATTAATGGTTCCTTATGTACAAGCTGTTATTGTGCTTCCACTGATTAACTAAGCTTTAGTTGGCTTGATTCTTTTGGGTAACGTATGAAGATAGAGTTACTATTTTCTTTGGTTCATAGAAATGAAGCTACATGCTAGGGTGAGGAATCAGTAAGTTCTTCTTTCACTTACTTAGGGGTGTCAATGTTGACCCGGACCTGACCTGACCCGTGCCGACCCGTTATTAACATGTGTCGAGATAAATGGGTGCAGATCGTATATGGGTGGACCAGATTACCCATTTTTTCATTGGGTCGACCAGAAATACCCATATATGACCAGTTTAACCTGTTTCTTAATATTGTAAAAGGACTTCTCTGTTTTTATTTGCTCATCAAACACATCTCATAAACCCTAGAAAACAAAATCGCCGAGATCTCAAGTTTAGCTCCGGTTAGGGTTCTCTTGAGATCTTTTGTTAGGGTTTCAAAATCTTAAATGCAACTGCAAGGACAAAGGTTTTTTTTTTTTTTGCCCGGGGGTGTGGGGTAGCCAGCATGAAGGTGGAGGTGGAGGGGTCGAAGGAGGAGGAGGTAAGGAAGAAGGAAGATGAGAAGTTGAAGAAAATGTTATTTTAGAATTATTCAGAAGAAAAAGAAAGAAATAAGGAGGAGAGGAGGAAAGAAGAAGATGATAAAAAGGAAAGTTGACAAAGAAATGACGATGAAGACAAAAAATATAATAGTGGAAACAAAAAAGAGGGGTGAGGTGTAAAGTGACATTAGGGGGCATGATTTGGGCACATGATTTTTGGTCCAAGGTGTCTTTTGGTCCAAGGTGTTTTGGGCACATGATTTTCTCTAAGTGGGGCAAAACATTTAAATTTGAACTTCATAAATGTTATAAAATTGAATAATATTAGTCTTGTGTAGCTGAATTTTTTCAAGAAGTAAGATTTTTGTAATTTGTAAGTTGCGAAGGTTCTTTCTTTTGTTGCCTTCTCATTTAAACTTTTTCTTTTCCCTCAGTACTATTTACTTTTTTTACCTTAGTATCATCATAGAGATTTGAAGTTCGTGTTTGGCTCATGGTTCTAATTTTTAAGAGTTGAAAATGTACAGCTGTTGTTGATTAATATAAGGTACTTGACACTGAATGACCTGTTGTCTCTTCAGTGATAACCCGGTTAAAATTTGTTAGGAAACTGAGTGACCTGTCACTCATCAGGTAACCCATTTAAATAATTGGGTGCGGTGCTGACCCTATTGACCCGATCCGACCTGTTTGGTACCCCTACGGTCACCCATCCTGGCATGACTCCTGGATTTATCTAAATGTATATCCTGTTGTTTAAGCCTTACAGATTCAACAATGCTTGTCTTCTAACAGCACAAAATTTCACAATTGTTCTAAAATCTATTTTAGGAATTGTGCTTGTTGGCTGTTTTAAAAAATGAGCAACACCTAATTGCACCTTCTATAATCATATGTATAAATCTCATGTACCACCTCCCTTTGTCCTTTGTAGCAAATTGCATGCTGAAGCTTTTTCTTGAACATTGTTGTTAACATGTTTTAAAACTGTTCTTTAAAATAAAAAAAGTCTTAGAAGGTTCAGTTATGGATCTATGGTTGATCAGGTTTAAATTTTGTAGAAAGAGCGGGACCAGGAGCGAAGAGCTACGCAGGGTTCAGGCTCAAAGGCTTTAACTAATTATGTGGAAAAGTGACTGAGTTTCATTTGAAAACTGAAGAAGAGCTGATGCAGTAAGAAAAATTGAAATCAACCAGGAAGTAAAAGATTTGATGCCTAATAAAAGAATTAGGAAAGGATCAATTGAACTGTACGTCAACAATAAAATTTAAAGACAAGAAGATAGACATATACTTGAAAATCTTGAAGAATAGGAAAGCTTCCAGGAGAAGTTGCAGCTGAAACAGGGTTTATGTGGATTTTACAACAATGTTTAGCTGAAGTTGGAGCTTGAAACCATCCAAAATTTCCAAAATAACATGAGATGGACTCTTGGTTCCTGCACTGCACAGCTGAATATAGATGGTGAATGTCCTATATGTTTGAATCAAATTTTATACGTATGCAATTTAGTACTAGGGCTTTTGTATAAGTTGAGCTTTAGACTATCACTGTTGAATTATTATAAGGAGCTCTATTCTTAATTCAAGCTTGGTTCATTTGCATTATCAAATGAGTTTGATCGAGCTTTCAACAAGCCTGTGTTCAGCTTTAATCAAACTTTCAGACTTTTGTAGCTCATTTCTAATCCGATGCAAACTAAAGCAAACATATTTCTGAAATGTATACTGAACTAATATAAGCATTAATATATGAAGAATTGAGCAAATGACTATGTGGGGATGTGTTATAGCATTAAATAATAAATCTTAACATATAATGTGAAAACTATATATTAGTTAAGAAATATATCTGATAACAATCACTTTACGTTCAAATGACCTTGTTTTACCAATGATTACACCCACCGAAGTCGGGAATGTGGGATGTTATAGCGAACTGCGACCTGGGTTCAGTCATTCCAGATTCACGTGGAACACGTCCTGATTCACTAACTTCAGCGACCTGATTTAGATTTCAAACCAGATACAATTTTGAAAATAAGTAACTTTTTTGTAAAAGAATAAAAAAAACATGAGAAGTTAAGCAAATAAAATATGCATACCTTAATTGCAACATGATTTTCATTGTTCTTTTACCATATGTTTTAAATTTGACTTGCAAAACCTATGATTCCTACATTTAAAAACCGAACTAAAGCGTCCCACGTTCCTTGGCATATCGTATAAGCTTAACCACGTTGTACCCGATTCCTAATGAGTGGCATGCCATGCTTTCGTACCCATCCCGTGAACTAGAACAAGTCGGATTCCACGCAATGATGATTATATCTATTGCTAAAAAATTTAGTTGATATGCCAAACAATTCATAATTGAAATATTAGACTTGTGATTCAATTTTTCTTTGATTGCATACCTTTTTTTTGTTTCTTTGAGAGATGAATAAGATGACTACATTTTTACATTAGATATAGGATGATCTTTGTCAAGATATGGGCTTGTACAGCAATCAGGGGATTGCACACTAGAAACTTGATTGGATACTGTGATAATGGGCAGCTTTTGACCATTAAACCAAACAGAAAATACAATTACTAATATCAACAGAGGAACCAACCTCAATCCCAGTCTACTTAGTCCTTGTTATGGAAAACTCAATTCGAGCCAATCTTGAGCCTATAAGAGCTGTTAGCAAATCGAGTTTGAACATGACAGGAGCCTAGTTATCCTTAATCTTGTTCATTTATCTTAATGACTATATTTGGTTCAAGCTTATTTCATTTCGGTTATCAAACCAACCTGATTACGGAGGCAAACTTGAGCTGAACCTCGAGTTTCATTAACTTGCTCTTTTTTGGACTGGATACATATGGGAACGCAAAAACTTAGTGGTTCCTCTGTAGAGAGATTTAGATTTCATGTTTACACCCATTGGGAAGGGTCTTCAAGATGTCAATTCTTGGTTGATTTATGGACAATTTTCTTAGTTTTGTTGGATGAGACAGTCTATCCAAATGGTCTTAATCCCTTGGAAGTTCAAGGGAGCCTAATGGTAGAGACCAATAAACTCAATTTTGCAAGTTACATGGAAGGATCCAAGTCCAAACAATCTGGCATAATGTACTGAAATCACTATAATTGGAAGTTTGTTACAGTCAGGTCCAACTTATGATTATTAATATGGATAATTGATTGAAGCAGAACAATAATTATTATTATAATTATTTTAACATTTTGTCTTCTACAATTTGGGAAGAGTCCTGAGGACAGAATGGGGATGGTATAGTTCTGTAAGAGGGATGAAATGGACATGATACTCTTTGAGTTGTACTTAGCTAGATGGATATTTGAAGAACAATTTTGGCTATTACTGGTTGCAACTTCATGCTTTATCGTGTTTATTGACTGAATATCCAAATTAACAATTTTCCTTCTTTTTGGTTAGTTCATGATGGCAAATGGTACATTGGTTCGTGTACTTATCCATACTGATGTTACAAAGTATCTGTCTTTTAAAGCTGTAGATGGAAGCTTTGTCTTCAATAAAGGGAAGGTATAGTTGTTGTTTAAACTTCATACCTAGTGTACTTAAATTGTTATCTGTTGCTATTACTTGGCTTATGTCTGCTATCCTTTATATCATTACTTAGGTTCACAAGGTCCCTGCAACTGATATGGAGGCACTAAAGTCTCCATTGATGGGTTTATTCGAGAAGCGGAGAGCAAGAAAATTCTTCATATATGTCCAAGATTATAATGAAACAGACCCAAGAACTCATGAAGGATTGGACCTCACACGAGTGACTACTAGAGAACTGATTTCGTATGTAACATGAGTCTTGCCTTCTTTACTCTTAATTTCATGCGGTGCTATAACTACATTGTATTAGAAAGTACTTCTCTGCATACTTTTTATTATGTCTTTCATCAGTCCGGCATGATTTATTGTCAGGTTCTAGGTTTGATGTCAATCGTAACTCATCCAGTCTCTTTGATTTTTATCAACTCAAGACCAATCCAATTTCTAAAAAGTTTGAATACAACTTTACCCCAGGTGCGATTGGAAGTGCATCTAGTTTGAGTGGATTCTTATTGTTTGAATTGTGATGGTTCTCGTGCACTTTCAATCAAACACCACAGTCGCTAGATGCTGACTGTTGTAACTTAATTCCTAGATGCTGACTGTTGTAACTTAATTCTTCCTATTAAAGGAAACTTTGGACTTCATTCTTATTAATATATGAATTATATTGTGAGCACAGTTTCCATTGTTCCATAAGTAAAATGTGTAGATTTTATGGCATAAAATTTGAATATTGCTGACCACTTTTGTTTATCATCTATGCGAACTCTGAAGCAAATTTGTTTTCCATGCATGTTCCTCATAATTTTTGTATTTGTCACTTAGTCCCTGTATGAAAGAAAATAATATTTATTGCAAGAATTAAATGAGAGTATTACTGGTTGCAAGCTTGTCTATCAAAATATTTTACTGTACTTAACATACAACTTATCCTGCAACGATTTTCTGAGGCAGGAAATATGGTTTGGATGACAACACAGTGGACTTTATTGGTCATGCATTAGCACTCCACAGAGATGACAGATATCTGGATGAACCTGCTGTTGATACTGTAAAAAGGATGAAGGTGAGGCCCCTGGCAAACTTTTTTTGGATAATGATGCAGGGAATAGACATGATGTGCAACTAATATTTATCTATGATGTGATAGCTCTATGCTGAATCTCTAGCACGTTTTCAAGGAGGGTCACCCTACATATATCCTTTGTATGGTTTGGGAGAGCTTCCACAAGTCAGTCATTTCATTTAATTTCAGTGGAATTTGTAGAAAGATTTGAGTGTTCACCCTCTTACTTGAAAATGCTTGCTGGATGCAATACAGGCATTTGCACGTCTCAGTGCTGTTTATGGTGGGACATACATGTTGAACAAACCAGAATGCAAGGTATTCTACTTGTATAATTTGTACATAGTACATTCATAGTTTGGAAAGTCGGATATTGAATGTTATGTAAATATTTATATTATGCTTACTACATTATCCTTCTTTTTATTTCAGGTTGAATTCAATGAAGTAGGACAAGTTTGTGGTGTGACATCAGAAGGTGAAACAGCCAAATGCAAGAAAGTTGTCTGTGACCCTTCTTACTTACCAAACAAGGTCAGTTATTGAAAATTATGTAGAAATCAATATTCCAAGATTACATTGAAAATTTATTGGTAGGGGTCAATACATTGCTAATATAAATATACTGATACACATTTCTATTATTGTCTGTAGGTTAGGAAGATCGGAAAGGTTGCAAGGGCTATTGCTATTATGAGTCATCCCATTCCAAACACCAGTGACTCTCAATCTGTTCAGGTTATACTGCCCCAGAAGCAACTCGGACGCAAGTCAGACATGTGAGTGTTCTTCCTTTGACATTTTGTGGTGCCCTATGGAGATTGAAGGGTTAATAGTAAATTCATCATCTTACTTTCAGAAGTTGTTTCATATATAGTTGATAGCTTCGTAATAATCAATACGTGTCACGACTCCAGCACTATAGGAATTTTACTTAATTTTTAAAAGTTCGTTGAGTGCAAATGAAATAACATAGCACCATTTCCCAGATCTTGATGCACACCGGGGCTAAAGATTTGCTGAATTTTTATGTCATGCTCAGTAAGAAAGTTTTTTATTCCTGACTGAAAAATCCATGCACTTTTTAATTTGTAATGAAATGAACCATCAGATGAAGAGAAGATCTGCCAATCTGTTAGCAGAGGAGGTTAGGTGAGGCTGTGACCATTATTATTATAATTGTAATCTATTCACATTAAATGACTTTTTAACAATTTTTCTGATCAAATACGAGAAGTATTTCTTTGAGCTGAGTGTTAATTTATTGATTGTTTTACCTATCAACCCTTAGTAAGTACTGAAACTAACAAATATTCTATCAACAAATAAATGATGTTGGAAAATCATGGGAATGATCCAATGTAAGTTAAAGATTTTAAGTGTAGAACAATTTTCATTAGTTCTCTGAAGAATAATGTGTTGACCTTAGGATGGGCCAAATGATGGGTTAAGGAGAATAACCCTGCCTTAACCTGTGAAACACAAAAAATAATAATAATAATAAAATAATAATAACCTACTCATGGTATAAATTGAGTTAACCTGCCTTAATTTTTCGAACAAAGAAGTTAAAAAACGTTTAAGATAAACGTCCAGAATGATCAAAATGAGCTAATCCTTCAAAGTGAGGGGTTTACTAATCCACCTCTTTAGGTGGGTGATGCGGTATAAACATATACTAAAAAGTTACAAGTGCACAACTAATCAAGTTCTAGTATAAAAAGTTATCGATCCCACGAGGAAGGTGTTTTGTAGGAGAAAATATAAATCGGTTCTTATGTTGTGTACGTGACAAATAGGAGTGAAGAATAAGTGTAATTGTGGAGAGATGGAGAGAATGAAAATGGTGTGTAAATAGGCGCAAAATGTAAGTGAGAGTGGGTGTGATAATGAATGAATGATTTTCACAAGGAGAGATGAATAAAATAAAGAATCAAAAAGAAAAATCAAGAATAAAAATAAAATTCAAGAAAGTAAAGATGACGGATTCAATTAAAGATATGGGTAATCTAGAATTAAATCCACTTATTAGAAAAGGGTGATTCCCTAGAGGGTTCTAGCCTAAAGGCGAATCAAAGAAAATAAAAATGAACAAAAAGAAAAACTAAACCCAAGAGGGTTCTAGCCTCAAGGTGAATAGTGCATGAAATTAAAATCTAACTACAAAATAAATTGTAAAATCTAAACTACAAAATAAATTGTAAGAATTAAATGTAAGAAAATAAATCTACTCTGTAAGCATGAAATAAATCTAATCTATAACCATAAAATAAATCTAAGACAAGAGGGTTCTAACCTCTTAGCTATTTAAACAAGAAAATAAAATTTAACTACAAGCATGTAAATAAATCTAAGCTACTAAGCAATAAGAAAAGAAATAAAAGAGAAAATAAAAAACAAACCTCCAAATTAATCTTCATCTCCATCTTCATCATCCAACAAAGAGAAGAAAAATTTAAAATGGTGAAAAAATTTCTTTTATTAATTATAACAAAAAGTTATAAATTTAGAAGGTCTTCTCAATTAAGAGTAATCCTCCTCTCTAAAAGGAGATATAAAATTTTTCACACCCCGAACCCCTCACTCTCTACCCCTATTTATAGTAAACATCAGTGAATGAGAGCTCTTGGATCGAAATCTTATCCAAAAATCATGAATTTTAGGCTTTGATTCGTAACAGAATGACGATGGCATCGATACCAGCATCGATAGGGGTATCGATGCTGGCATCGATGCCCAGTGCACTGCAATTGCAATCCGCATCTTCTTCTTCTTTTATGCTTTGGGCTCGGGCTTCTTTGGTATTTCTTCTTCTTTTGGGCTTTCATGCTTGAGTTCTTCATTTAATTAGTGGGCTTTGTTGAGAGAATAGATATTTGGTTTTTATTTTTGATTAACCTATAATTAAAGATAAAAACAATTATTAGTGATAAATTTATTCATATAAACTAGATAATGAGGGTATAAAATTATAATAAAATGTGATTATCAAATACCCTCACACCTAAACTTTTGCTAGTCCTCTAGCAAAGAAAGAAAAAGAAAAAAATCCTAACTCACTTTCGCAGGAATCGTGGTTGTATTTAGCGCATACAACAAGCCTTTAAACCCCTAGGTAACCCTAGTGGACGAGTTGTAGTCTCGTGAGGGTTTGCAGTGGATATACCCACAAAATTCGGTCAACTTATCAAATTAAAGAAGTCAGTAAATAACTAAATTCACTTGATAATTTTAGACAATCTAATTGAAGTCAGTTATCACTCAAGAAAATGTTTTTATATATAACTCTAAGGTAAACTTCCAAGAAAATCTTCTCATTATAATAATACAAACCCGAGCCAATCTTAGAAATTTAATTTAAAAGTTTTGAAAAGAACATGCTAACTCTTTGTTTAAAATAATATTCAAGTTGCTTGATCTAAAATATTTTTCAAGACCATATATACAAATATAACTATATATATAAAACATTTATTAGTATATTTATTTTTTATTTTTTATTATTATTTTTTTATATTATTATTATTATTATTATTATTTAACTCTTTTTTCCTTGGTGATTTTTTTCTACTTTAACGGGCTTTCTAGACGATCATTTAACGAGTTTTGGATCAATGGATTCCAGCCCAATTGGGCTTAGGTCATTAAGTATGGAAATACTCCTTGAGCTTAATTACTCGGTCAGCTTTGGCTTTATAAGATAGAATCACCTTGAATTCAAGAGTTTTTTTTCTTTCTTTCATTCTTTTTTTTCTTTTGGTGCCCATTTTTTGCACTTTTCTTTTGCAAAATTTTTTTATATGTATATGTATATATATTCTGAAAAATATGTAAGTCAAGACACTTTGAAAAATTATTTTTAACTCTAAGCTAAGCATGCATAAATTCTATTATTTTAAATAAAAATCTAAGTTAAGGCTTATGTAAAGTATACTACGTCGAAAATCATTTCTTAAGAAATTTATTTAAAGTTATTATAAAAGGTAAACTTGAGTAAATAACAAACTAGAGATTAGAAAATTTAAAATTTATCAAATAAATCAATTATTACATAATTCTATTAATTTGACAAGTGATAATATTTTATAATTTTTTAAGGAAAAGGAAAAAATGCAACTAAAAAGGTAAAATAAAGAGAAAAAAATAACTAATTCCCACCCCCACACCTAAATTTTGCATTGTCCTCAATGCAAACTCTATGATGCACAAAGCAAAGCAGATAAGAAGTGAAATACTTACATTTGGTTGGCTGATAAAAATCTGCAATTACCTTTGGTCTGAGGAGGATGGAAAAAATTATTATTCTTTTTCTTTTTTTCTCTTTTTTTTTACAGCTGAATAAGAAACTTTCGAATGAGAGAATAATATATTTTTTTATTCTGAAATAAAACAAAACAAACAATATAGAATGAAGGGTTCAACATGAAGAGCTTGTATTCTACATTGAATCTTACATTTTTGTTGAAAATTCTTTCCTGGATTTTAAACAAATTCAGAATGATATAATCAATAATGTGAAATTCCAAGCATTTCGGGGGTGTTCAATAATTCTTACAACAACGTAAGGTATGTATTATTGGTGTCATGCATTTTGCATTTCTTAATGAACTTAGACTCTTGTATTGTGAATTTTTGTTTTTTAACAACCTATTTTTCTGTAGTATTTTTCTCAACCCCAAGATTCATGGTTGAGTTCTGAAAATTTGGTTGATTATTCTCCAAGAATTTAAGTTCATCAAGAAAGAGTTCTTCAAAATTTAATTCAATGCAGCAAATATTTAATACAGTTTCATCATTCTCAATGACCTGATCCGTTTCTTCTAAAAACTCTTAACTCTTCATCAAAAATTTCCTCAAAACTCAAACCAGACTCTTCTTATTCTTCTTCTTTTGATCTTTCCTGAATGTAATTTATTTCTAGAGGCTGATTATTCAGTTGGTCATCTGGATTAAAAATGTTGAGATCAGCAGTTAAATTCCCAAATGATAGTTTTATTTGATCAGTTCTATAGTTGATGAGAGCATTAGAAGTGGCTAAGAATGGTCGTCCTAAGATGACAGATGTCTGTCCTTTGGGATTAGAAACGGGCTGTGTTTTCAAGACTACGAAATCTACTAGAAAAATAAAATCTCCAACCTTAATCAGAATATCCTCTAACTTACCCATAAGGATCTTGACAGATCTATCATCCAACTGTAAAGTGCAGCGGGTTGGGTTCAGTACACCTAGACCTAATTGTTGGTAGACTGAATATGAAAGCAAATTGACACTGGTCCCTAAGTCTAAAAGTGTCTTATCAATGTGAGTATTACCAATGACACATGAAATGATAGGAGAACCTGGATCCTTACGTTTCAAAGGTATGAGATTTGAGAGCATATCACTGATATTGGCGGCTAAAAAGACTTTCTTTGGAACATTTATTCTCCTCTTCTTAGTGCATAATTCTTTCAAAAATTTGGCATAAGATGGAATTTGTTCAATTACATCTAAGAGGAATATTAACCTTAACCTGCTTGAATGTTTCTAGGATTTTCTCCTCTTGAGGGGAGTGTTTCCTAAACCTGAGTCTATCTGAAAAAAGAGCAACTAGTCTAAACCTATCAAAAACAGGCTCAGGTTCGGGTTCAGGTTCTTGGTCATCTGAGGGGGGTGATTGTTGAATAGATGTATCAGAAGGAAAAGGAGAAGGAATTTGTACTGGATCAAGAGTTTGACTTGGAGGAGTTCTCACTTGATTATCGACCTGTCTACCTGATCGAAGTGAATGGATTGCATTCACTTGAGCTTCATAAGCTTCATAGGATGAACTGCATCCTGTGTCCTTAGGGTTGATCACGGGTTGACTCGGAAATTTTTCTTTCTCTCTTACACTCACGGCACTAGCTAGTTGACAAAGTTGAGATTCTAATCTAGCTATAGCTTGAGTGTTGGAGTTGAGCATTTGTCCGGTTGATTGCATAAAGGAATTCAGAGTGCTGGATGTTTGAGTCAACATATTCGTGGTTTGAGTGGAGGCCTTATTTATGGTTTCCAAACCCCTTTTCAAGACATTGAGACGTTTATTCTGATCTGGATTGTAAGGAGTCTGAATTACAGCTTGATGAAAAGGAGACTGATTTTGATACAGCAGATTGGGTTGTTGAAATTATGGATGAGAATTGAAAGGAACTGTGTTTCCCCTAGGAAATTGTTAGTTTGAAGAGAGAGTGAAGTTTTGAGTTCCGGAGTGAGTTCCCTAATTACATGCAAAGTTTAGGTGATTTTTCCAATCTGGGTTGTAGGTTGGAGAGAATTGATCATTTGCATAACGCTGGAATGTAGCGTTGACCTGTCCTAATGGTTGATTATTTCCTAAGAAAGGACATTCTTCTGAAACATGAGATAGTGACAGACAGTTGTGACATCCTGAGGCTAAAACTTGATTAATTTGAACCGGGGCTCTTTCCTTGATTTCTAAGGTTTCTAACCTACGTATGATTGTGGCCATCTTAGCTTCAGATGCAATGTTCAATTCTAATGAAATACCACTGGACTTGGGTTGGAGAACTGATGACACTCGGTCATCATAGTGTTCCCATTGCATGGTTTTTTTAGAAAGACTCTAAAAACTCCCCAGCTTTATCAGCGTTTTTCCTCATGAAATCCCCGTGGCACATTGACTCTAAGGAAGTTTTTGAAGAATAATCTAATCTCTCAAATTATTTGGCACAATCGTCATTTTTCTAAACCGTGATGAGGACATTGGATGAAAAGATCTTTAAATCGGTCAAAATACTTCTAAAAAGGTTCTCCTGGGACAATTTTAAAATTCATGATGTTATTTCTTAGCTTCACCGTTTTATGGATCAGAAAAAATTTCTTAAGAAAAACGGTGATAAATTCCTCCCAAGTTGTGATGGAATTTATGGGTAAGCTGTATAGTTATTTTTTTGTTTTGTCTTTAAGGGCAAAAGGAATAAATCTGAGTTTGACTGTATTTTTAGTTAATTCTCTCATTTTAATCATCATACATACTTCTTCAAATTCTGCGATAAAAATATATGCATCTTCAGTTTCATTCCCTAGAAATTTTGGAAGCATGTTGATATATTGCGGTCGAAGCTCAAAGTTAGTTCCATTTTCCTCGGGGAGCCTAATGCAAGAGAGGATTGCATTCCTAGT
>BQKN01066217.1:32277-57116 GCA_022839385.1 Asparagus kiusianus
TATATAATTGCATTTGTTAAGGAATCTACAATCAAATTGTCAAATTTGAAATTACTCTGTAGGCTGTTGTGGAGGTTGCGAGCTTAATGTCGTATTGTTTACCAAAATTGGCATATGTTGTGGTATATATCATCCATCTGGAAAAATATTTGTTTCTTCATTGTGGTTGTTGAAAATCTGCATGTATTTGCTTTTAACAAAGCTGTTATATTTTATGGGTACTTTACAGATTCAAGAGCAGAATGTGAAATCATCTTTGCATGCCAAGAATGAGAATCTACGCTCACAACAAGATCTGCAACAATTGTACTCATAAACGTAGCTCTTTATTTTTAATATATATATATATATGTGAATCGATGAATAATGAATGTGAATATTATTGGATGTGAATTGATGAATGTGCGAATGTTGTTGGATGTGAATTGATGAATGTACGAATATTGTTGGATGTGAATCAATGAATGTGAATATTGTTGGATGTGAATTGATAAATGTGATTATTCTTGAATATGTTATGAATATTGGTAGCAACATGTATACATTCCTGATTGGGGGGCTAAAAAAGAAATTTTTTTGGATTACATACATTGGCGACGACAAGAGCCGTCACCAATGAACATTGGCGACGAGAATACGGCCGTCCCTAATGTTCATTGGCGCCGGACATAGTCCCGTCACCAATGAACATCAACGGCAGAAGTAGTCCCATCGCCAATGTTCATTGGCGACGGGAATGATCCCGTCGCCAATGAACATTGGCGACGGACGTATTCCCGTCGTCAATGTTCATTGGCGATGGCTCTTGCCCCATCACCAATGTTCATTGGCGACGGACGTAGTCCATCACTAATGTTTTCCGTCGCCAATGAACGTTAGCGACAGATGACCCCGTCGCTAATGTTCATTGGTGACAGGATTATTGGCGATGGACTGTTTCCCGTTGCGAAAGTATCTTGATGACGGATTTTACTGTATTGGCGACCGATTTCCCC
This sequence comes from Asparagus kiusianus, assembly GCA_022839385.1. NCBI lineage: Eukaryota > Viridiplantae > Streptophyta > Magnoliopsida > Asparagales > Asparagaceae > Asparagus > Asparagus kiusianus. The sequence continues at coordinate 33,273 of BQKN01066217.1, forward strand.
GTCATCACTGCTCTATTTTCTACTAGTGCTAAAGTTTATAAAACAACAATTAGCGAAGCCTTGGCGGCCCAAGCCACTCCTACAGGAACGAGGTCTGAAAAAACTTACTTGAAATAGTATGGTCCTATCAACGATGATTCATGGGAAGCGGGGACCTCAATGTAGGCAGTGATGCCTTAGAACAATGCTCAAGGATTCAGCCTCAAAAACCCATTCCATTTCAACATCATGGCTCAGTTGGTGAATATACCCGCTAGAATCACATTATACGAATGCCTCCGCCTCTTACGAGAAACTCGAGTGGCACTTAGTGATGCTCATGATAATACTGATGTGTTCCTCACTAAATTGCTCATCAGCCTAGAGGTAGCGTGGGAAGAGTCAATGTGCACACACTGTTGCCAGACGACAAGGCAAGTGCCAAGCATCACTTTTACTCTACCTGATATGCTTGTCCCGATAAGTAATCATTATCAGCCATTGTACTATAAAGAGTATGTTGGTTTGACACTGGTTGGCATATTCAAATTGACCTAGGATCCACACTGAGTATTATGCCTCAGAGGGTTTGAACTAATCTTAAACCAATGAAAAGGATCTGTAAGATTAACCTTTGTTGTATTAATTTTGATGATCATGATCATTAGGGTGCTTTAACACGTTAATTTTAGTTTAATTTGGTTTATATGCACTAATTTGTTGAAATAAAAAAGAATTTAGTTAATTTGTATTCATGAGTTCACATTGATTTGATCATGTTTAAACAAACCTTTAGTCAAGTATTCATCAGTTCTTATCAAGTATATTAATAAAAACCCGAATTTTTGAAGAAATTACACAAAAACACAACCTGGTAGTTTCAGTTCTGATCAGTCGACTGACCGCATGCGTCAGTCGCCTAATGAAGTGCAGTCGGTATAGTTCCAGTAGTCGATTAGTCGATCGAAGCTCCTTGTCAGTCGACTGGTCAGGCCTTGAATGCGGTTTTTGTTTCCTTTACACATGGGTTCGTTTTGCGAGTGTGTAGTGCAAGTTGTATGTTGATATTTACACATATTTTAAGGAGTACACGTACTAGGTTTGAGTATGCATGATTCTATTGTTTGGGGTATCCAAATAGTTTGCGTTTGTTATGAGTAACGATTATTATTGTTCTCTTTTATTGAGGATGCTGAGTGGGGTTAGTTAGGGCCTGTAATGAGGCCACGGATGGACTACACTCTCAGTGCATTAATCAGTACCGTAATGAGACCGTGATGGACTTTATTCCTTTATTCATTTTTGTGTCCGCACGAGCGTGCGCATAGGTCATTGAACCTATGTTTTATGTCAGCATGGTTATATGCAGAGGTTGATATACCTACTTGTCGGTCCGCATGGGGTCATTGAACCAATGTTTTGGGTCCACATGGTTATGCACAGAGTTTGATATACTTATTTGTCGGTCCACATAAGGGTGCGATGAGTTGGAGAATTTCAGAGAAGGACGGTTTGATAGATTTGATGATAACCTGAGTGTAGGCGATTATTGACATTCTTTTGATACAATTTAGTGTGGAAGTATTTCACATCGTTAGCACACGGAATTGTGTATGGGTATCTATTTTGTCCATTAAGGGTAACATGAGGAGTTGGATGATGTTTTTGTAGATGGTTGTTGTGATACTTACCTGTATTGTGTTTCTTTATTATTTTACTTATTTTATTGGAATTTATATCTAGAAATTTACAACTTGAGACACATGGTATATACATGAAGGTTTCCTTGTTCGAATTATTTTGCTCGGCGTACTAGTCTCGTGTTGTGGATTTCTAATATAATTCCCATGTAGCATAGGGTAAAATGATTTAGGTAGACTATGCACTTATAGGTAGAGCCTCCATAATACTTAGTAGCCCTTCCCCTAGGAGCGAATGAAGATGATCTTGCTAGCACTCTGACGCTGTTGATTTTCCTTCTTTTTAGACAGCGGATCAGAGTTTCGGAGAGTCGCAAGTTGACGGACTTACAGCATAGTCACTGTTATGGTGTTCACTCACCCAAGATACGAATATTTGCAAAATGATACAATGAGAGTCCAAGCAAAACAAACTCAACCCTTTGACCGACTCTCACAGTCGTCTCTCGGTCTTAGGGGAAGGAGAGCCTTAGTCAACTCTCAAAAGTTCTAGGCATTTGATTCATTAGTCGAATTACAAGCCCTTGGCTCTTTATCAAGGTAAGCCCAAGGAATGACAGATGGTCGAATCCTCTAGTGTAACTCGATCATCATGGCTAATTACAAGATCTTAGTACCTTATCAGGGATAAACCCAAGGTACAATCACAGAGGACTCGGCCCCCACTGACTCATCAAGTCGACTCTCTGGTGTCAACACCTAAGGTGATATTGGTTGGCACGAGAGATCCTGACCTCCCATACGAGTCGACATCTTTCTATCGACTTAAGAGACGGTTATTAGCTGAGAAAAGATGACATTCCAACCAGTCGAAGAGGCCGACACTCCTGAGTCGACGTGAAAGGCGGTGTCGGTTGATCCTATCATCAATGATGACCTTACTTAGGAAACTCGACCACTCACTGGGCAATTCTCAGAAGCAACTGGAGGGACAGCCCCTACTATCAATTAAATTGAGAATTCGACCCCAGCCCCAAGCCTCTATCCCAGAGCATATGTCGACATCTCTGTCCACCTCAGACAAGCCTTATCTAGATTTTGGTCTGATAGGTCTCCATGACTTATCAGCTCAATCACTTCTCGGAGAATGAGGAGACACCCTCTCCATGCTGAAGTGACTTCCCCTTCAATCGTCAGCCAACACTTGTAAAGCGTGGGATGATTCAGTATGCCTACATGCCTTCTGCCACGCTATCAATCACTTCTAGAAAAATGTGGAGACCCCTCTCCCATGACGAAGTAACTTCCCCTCCAGTCGCCAGACGTCACGTGTAGAGAAAAGGATGACTCACCTCCAGCTTACCCTTTGTCATTGCCATTTGCATGGCCGAAGTGACCAATCTGCCTGGGACATCCTCTTTATATACAAATGCTATTCGCCATAGCACAGAGAGAGAGAGAGAGAGAGAGAGAGAGAGAGAGAGAGGTTCACAATCTAAAACCCTCAAGAGCACGCATTATACAAAAACAAGAACACATAGTTCTTCGTCCAAACAGAGGAGCTCATGTAGATCCTCTGGGCATGCACCTTGCCACCTTAAGAACCACATCGGTTCTTGACCTTCCCCTTCCCCACTCAAGTTTCACTAACTTGACTGTCGGAGGAGCCACGGGGGAACTGGTCTTTGACCTCTTACTGGTTCTTATTGTCTGTGCAAGATGGACATCAAGCCCTTGCTCAAGAACCAGACATAAAGTCGAAGAAGGGAGCGGGCCTTCCATCATCCTTCATCACCCGACAACCATCTTCTTATGGATTATTCTGTTTGATATTGAGCTTCAACAATTTGGCACCCTCCGTGGGGCCGCTCTTCTTTTTTAAGAAGACATGCTAAGTTTTGATCAAGGGTTTGATTCTACTCACCCTGAGGAATAACTTCGAAGTTGCATCATTCAAGCTAAGGAGGGTTAGCTTTGGCTAAGAGGAACCAACATAGGTTCAATCCTCGAAAGTCTCAGCAACTTATCTGGGAAATGTTTGCCAAGCACACCATCAATTAGATGGTAGAGCGATCTTCAATCCCCCTAAAAAACCCTCCAGCAGAAGACCCACCTTAAGGGTGGTTGTTTTTCTTGAAAGTGACCCTAACTTCTAATCGCCATCACAGAATAAATCTGGCCGGAACATAGAATTTGATGAGGCCAAATTTCACTGAAGCTCCAACAGTCGATAGTTCATATGAGCATAGGAGCAGTGATTAAGTCTGTGATAGGCGTCTTGGACCATGAGAACTCTTCGAAAGAAACTCCCTTATAACAGAGGTGAGATTGCGGGAAAAACTTAGGGCCTGTCAGCTGATAGTTTTTAGGAAGAATGATCTTGGCCCTTCAACCGACACCTGTAGGCATATAAAATTGCCTATAGGTCCCTTCGCACAGCTCGACACGAGGAATCGACAAATCAACGAACCATCGAGTGACGAGGCGACGAGGTCAACAAATTGCACGCGATCAACAGAATGCATTCGCGTGCGGAATCAATCCAACGGTTCGGGGAGTCAATGAGTCGTCCAACCAAGAACGGACTCGGATGAATCACGATCGAATCAAGATCAGCTTCGGACTCAAACTCAGAAGTGGATTTACTGCCAAATCAGGAATCAAGTCAACAAATCGATTCCAGACCAAGTCAACCACAAACCCGAATCACAGACAAAGCAACAACCGAACGACGGAACCCAAAACACCCGGGGGGACTCGGCCGAAACCGAGCCACCCCAAGGTGGCTCGGCCCAAGCCGAGCCACCCTAGGGTGGCTCGGCCAAGGCCGAGCCACCTTGAGGTGGCCGGCCACCCTTGGCTCGGGGCACAGTTTCGTTTGCCTATAAATAGGCTAGGGCGTTGTTCATTTGAGAGGGTTGGAATTTTTGGAGAGAGGCGAAGCCCTGCTGGATTGAAGACTCAGATCTAAAAAAGATCTCAACTTTGGGACTTCAAGGACTCACTCATTCAGATCTGGTACTCGGCGATCGTCAACGCCAAATAAGGTAGGTGTTCGAGAGGATCGGATCTCAGATCTACGTAGTTTTCCTCCGGATCAAAGCTTGGTCTTTGATCCCGAGATTAGGGCGATTATTTCCTTGGTGAACTAATCCCCCCGGCTATTATTTTCTTGGTGAAATAATACCTGTCATACTGTGTAGATCCGATCGGATCTAGATCTCGCGGTGGTCAATGGATAAACCCCCGGCGCAGGCAAACAACCCACGCAAGCGAGTGACCGCAAAACAGGAGCTCGTGATTTGTTCGGTAAACAAGAGAAAAAGTTGTAATCTTTCTTTTCTTTTATTTTGATTTTATTGTAACCGGATCTTATAAAAAGACCGGATCTTTGTAATCGATAAACTGTTACAAAAGAGTGCAATGGAATCAATGAAGAAAGACATGATTTTTCCCACGAACAATCTGGCGACCATAGTGGGAGCCACCGATCTCGCTGCCGAGATCGTTGCGTCGCAACCGCGGATCTCAATCCCGGTCGTGGAGGAGGTCGAATACGAGTTCGACCAGCAGAAGTTCGAGGAGTACTTGTCGTCCTCGTCCGGATCAACCTTCCCTCGCAAGTCCTGCAAGTCCAAGAAGTTCTCCTCCAGGAGAAAAGTTCGTTGGTACGAAGAAGTTGAAGCTACCAACGAAGATCTCGCCCCACTGGATGCCGAAGCTGCATCGGGTGAGATCTCTCCAACTTCCAACCAGGTCAGATCTGCTCTGGCCAAATCTTCCGTTGCCGAGGGCGTGGTGACTCTCTCGAAGAGAGCCCGCCAAAGGCAACGTCAACGCCTTGCGAAACAATTCGCAAAGGCAATGGAATCTGTGGACGGGATCCGCTACAACACGGATCTGAAGAACAGAAGAGGCAAGCAGCCTCAACAACAGATGAGTGGCAGCTCCTCCAAGCAGCCAACCAACGAATGGATCCGCGTCAAACGGAACCGATCAATGCTAGAGGAGCGCATTCGTAAGCGCCGCGCACTATCAGCGCAGGCACGGGCTCAAATTGAAGAAGCCCGTAGAAGACAGCAAAAGACTTCGGATCAGAGGCCTCAAAAAGAGTACTCCTTCAAGGACGAAGATGTTCCAGCCATCTTCAAATCCCTCCTTGACAATAGCAAGATCAAGCTCCCACCGATCACGAATCAGGAGGAAGCTGACGATATTGCGGATCCGAAGTACTGCGCATACCACAGGAGGATCCTTCACCCAACTAAGGCGTGTTTTACACTCAAGAATAGCATCCAAACCTTGGTTGAAGCCGGTGTCATAACGCTAGAGTGAGCCAGTTAAAAACAGCATCACTCCGATAAGTATAAGAGTATAAACTGCTTCTTAAAACTCCGACTGGTATAAGAGTATAAACTGCTTCCTAAAACTCCGAAGAGTATACGAGTATAAACTGCTTCTCAATCCTCCGACCGGTATAAGAGGTTAAACTGATCCCTGATACTCCAATAGGTATATGAGTCTAAACTATTTCCTTTCTTCCACGGGAAGTTCCTAGAGAGTGCCATGCGTGGTATTCCTAAGGATAACCCGATCGTGCAGCTGATACAATGATATACCCAGTGTTGCAAAGAAAGATGGGGGTGGATGATTCATGTAACGGGAAGTTCCCGGAAGAATGTTAAATGTAATATGCTTAGGGATAACCCAATCATTATGAATCAATTTTTCCTCACAAAACTCTCATTGGTGTTTGACGACTCATAGTCTCCCACCACAGAATCTCCCACCGATCAGACTAATTGACGGCGGGACCACCAAAATTCTTTCCTGTTTAATCCATTCAAACTTCCGCTATGTTTGTGCACTCAACACTTTCATTGTTAGAGTCCGGATATAATGCTTAGAATTCTGATCTATCAATCATTGACGAATTTTTAAAGCCCCCTTTTTGTTAAGTCTTTATCACTTAACATCAGGAACCCCCTTTGAGTGAGTTGTACGAATCAACATTCCTACAGTGATTTGTACTCTCACTCTCACTTTCTACTTGGTCAAACCTTCCTACAGTTAGGACCAAAACCAAAATCCCCTCTCGATTCCTTTAATGAACGAGAGGCCCACAAATCGAGCGATCAAACCTTCTTACAGTTAGGATCGTTTTAAACCCCCCACTTGGTCAAACCTTCCTACAGTTAGGACCACGACCAAAATCCCCTCTCGATTCCTCCAATGAACGAGAGGTCCGCTTTCAAATCGCGTGATCAAACCTTCCTACAGTTAGGGTCATCTCAAACTCTCGCTTGGTCAAACCTTCCTACAGTTAGGACCAAAATCACGATTCACTCTCGGTAAACGAGAAATTCATCTTTAGTTCGGTAATCAAACCTTCCGACAGTTAGGGTTATCCGAGTCTTTTTGATTCTCGGAGTGGAGATCCCACTCTTAGTTTCACCTTTCCGGATTCTGGGGGTGGAGATCCCACCTCGAGTCTCCCCTCCAATTTGGAATAGAATATAAAATTCTTCCTTCCTTGTATTCGGGTTCGTCTTCACCCTAAAAGAAGACCGGGAAATAGAATATAAAACTCTTCCTTTCCCACACTAACCTTTTCCAAGAGTTTATCAATCTTGGATTCATCCTAGGAAGTTTATCCCGAATCCTAAGCAGGGATAAGTCTGCGCCTAACACGCGCTGCCGGTTTAGTCTTTCTTCACAGAAAAAGACACCAGAGTTCGATTCTGGGGTATTTTATCCTAAAACCTAAGTAAGGATAAGTCTGCGCTTAACACGCGCTGCCGGTTAGTTCTTAACCGTTAAAAAGAATATCCGTCCACATATTCAACATTGTGGCAGATCGTTATTAATAACGCCGAAATCCATGCCTTACACGTATGGGGAATTTCATCCTGAATCCTAAGAAAGGGTATGCCGACGCCTAACACGCGTCGCCGGTTTAGTCTTTCTCTGCAGAAAAAGACACCAGAGTTCGATTCTGGGGTATTTTATCCTGAAGCCTAAGAAGGGATAAGTCAGCGTCTAATACACGTTGCTGGGTATCCTATTCCCATAACAATGACAAAGTCTACGTATTCAAAGTCGTAGCACAAAGTCTAAGGGAGTTCATTCCTTTAGCGCAACGTCACATGCGGAACGGATTTAAATAATTCGCATGCTAGCCCGACTCAAACGGTAGTCGGTATAGGCTAATCAAATCCGTTGAGGGCTGAGGGTTAGCCAAAAATCCTAAAGTCAACGTCTAACACGCGTCGCCGGGTAACCTATTCCCGTAACAAATGGTAAAGTCTATGTATTCAACATCATAGCACAAAGTCTAAGGGAGTTCATTCCTTTAGCACAACGTCACATGCGGAACGGACTAAAACAATCCGCATGTAAGCCCGATTCAAACGGTAATCGGTAAGAGCACATCAAATCCGTTAAAGGCTGAGGATTTGCCAAAAATCCTAAGTCAACGTCTCATACACGTTGCTGTTTAGTCTTTTCACAGGAGAAAGACGAAGTCTACGTATTCAATATCGTAGCACTAAAAGGGTTAACTCTTTTAGCTTAACGTTACATGCGGAACGGATTTAGACAATCCGCATGCTAGCCCGACTCAAACGGTAGTCGGTAAAGGCTCATCAAATCCGTTGATGGCTGAGAATTTGCTAAAAATTCTATGAATACGAGTCATTGACGCATCAATTCTATAGATTAGTCTCGTGACTCAAGTATTTGCCATGCTCCAATACCTTAAGAGCTTAAACTGTGTATACTCTAGAAGACGAACGAGTATAAACTGTGTCGGACGTCGAACAATACGTCGCAATGAAGCCTGGACGCCGGACAACGCGTCGCAATGGAGCTCAAACGCCGAACAACGCCGTCAATCGATGATCAGTTCTATGTTGAAGCAACCAACTCGAGCTAAAAACTCAAGAATCGACTTCAAGTTCAAAATTTCGACAACGGTCAGACAATAAATGCAGCACCAGAATCCTTACAGACGTTCGACAAAGCACCGAATAGCCTGAAGGAATTGAAGGAATCCAGAACAGAAGCCATTCTAAAGTCCCGTTACACTGACTAAAGGTTGGGACAATCACATCCAAAGTATTCCAGACTCTTCTATAAAAGAACGAGACTGAAATACTTTCGAGGGGGTATCTGTAGGCATATAAAATTGCCTATAGGTCCCTTCGCACAGCTCGACACGAGGAATCGACAAATCATCGAACCATCGAGTGACGAGGCGACGAGGTCAACAAATTGCACGCGATAAACAGAATGCATTCGCGTGCGGAATCAATCCAACGGTTCGGGGAGTCAATGAGTCGTCCAACCAAGAACGGACTCGGATGAATCGCGATCGAATCAAGATCAGCTTCAGACTCGAACTTAGAAGTGGATTTACTGCCAAATCGGGAATCAAGTCAACAAATCGATTCCAGACCAAGTCAACCACAAACCCGAATCACGGACAAAGCAACAACCGAACGACGGAACCCAAAACACCCGGGGGGACTCGGCCGAAACCGAGCCACCCCAAGGTGGCTCGGCCCAAGCCGAGCCACCCTAAGGTGGCTCGGTGACCGAGCCACCCCAGGGTGGCTCGGCCAAGGTCGAGCCACCTCAGGGTGGCTCGGCATGAGCCGAGCCACCTTGAGGTGGCCGGCCACCCTTGGCCCGGGGCACAGTTTCGTTTGCCTATAAATAGGCTAGGGCGTTGTTCATTTGAGAGGGTTGGAATTTTTGGAGAGAGGCGAAGCCCTGCTGTATTGAAGACTCAGATCTAAAAAAAATCTCAACTTTGGGACTTCGAGGACTCACTCATTCAGATCTGGTACTCGGCGATCGTCAACGCCAAATAAGGTAGGTGTTCGAGAGGATCGGATCTCAAATCTACGTAGTTTTCCTCCGGATCAAAGCTTGGTCTTTGATCCCGAGATTAGGGCGATTATATCCTTGGTGAACTAATCCCCCCGGCTATTATTTCCTTGGTGAAATAATACCCGTCGTACTACGTAGATCCGACCGGATCTAGATCTCACGGTGGTCAACGGATAAACCCCCGGCGCAGGCAAACAACCCACGCAAGCGAGTGACCGCAAAACAGGAGCTCGTGATTTGTTCGGTAAATAAGAGAAAAAGTTTTTCTTTTATTTTGATTTTATTGTAACCGGATCTTATAAAAAGACCGGATCTTTGTAATCGATAAACTGTTACAAAAGAGTGCAATGGAATCAATGAAGAAAGACACGATTTTTCCCGCGAACAACACCCTTACCACTAAAGTTGCCTAACCTCTGGTGGTTGAAGCATGCGACCCGTATGATCCCCATGAGGGAAAGTTCTCCATTCACAGCATGGTCTAGTCCTTAGTACTCCCGAAGCTTCTTTAAGAATACCGCCACGATTTGTCATTTTTAGGGAGTACAATACCGGCTGATGGATTCTCTCTCCAAGAGAGTTTCCACTACAAAAGGTACCATGTATCTTATGGTCGTGCCCCCAACCTTCGCGAATCCAACCTGAAGAACGACATTCAACATGATTCATGGTGTCTGGACAGTTCCTTTTGTCAAAAGCCGGCATGCCAACCATCCGCCTTCAAGGCCTTACTGAAGATTCAGACTCAAAAGGAACCTTGGCTGATGGGATGGCAAATAGAGTGTCTACTCATCTTCGTTTATCAACAAGTTGTCCAATATGAAAGCAAGAAAAATCCAACTAATAGAGGTTCTATATTGACAGCCTCATCCACTACAAAATTACCTTTGAAGCAGAGCCAAAGCAAGATCACAAGTGGTTTAACTCCCTTTGAGCATCAGATGCCTGCAAAAGAATATTTTTCATGATGATGTAAAATACAAAACTAATAAAATGTTATTCAATATGAACTAACTTTGATCTCGCAGGGATCGAGGCTTCATTATGGCTAAAGACCTAGGTGTCATGTAAGACCTAGACACCCCCAACAAGCCCTTGGTACCTCATCAGGCGCAAGGCACAACCCTTTCACCGACTCCTATAGTTTTCTCTTGGCTTTAGGGGAAGGAAAGCCCTAGTCAACTCTCAAGAGTTCTAGCCGTTCGACTCCTTAGTCGAATAACAAGCCCTTGGCTCTTTATCAAGGTAAGCCCAAGGCACAACATATGGTCGATTCCTCTGGCTCTCATCGATCATCATGGACAAGCCCTTGGTACCTCATCAGGAATAAACCTAAGGTACAACCCTTTGGCCAACTCCCATAGTCGTCTCTCGGTCTTAGGGGAAGGAAAGCCCTAGTCAACTCTCAAGAGTTCTAGACGTTCGACTCCTCAGTCGAATAAAAAGCCCTTGGCTCTTTATCATGGTAAGCCCAAGGCACAACCATTTGATCGACTCCTACAGTCACTACTTGACCATACGAGATTATGAAGACCTAGGCACCTCCGTAAGACCTAGGCACCCAACCTCAAGGTTGTCATTTCGCCAAAATGTATTCATAAACCTAAGGTATGAGTATTAAGTGTTGAGCCAATACTTTATTGATCTAAAAACTTGAGCAGTCATCTGTCGAGTTTTGGTCAATTGAACGCTCAGCCAAAATAAGGCATCAAGTGAACTAGTTGTCATAAGTCTCTAGCACAGGTCGATACATTACAACTAACTTACTTTAGCTAACATCTCAGATAAGAACAAAGCTACAAAAATAAAAGAATATAAACAATAAAGGCAAGCTCAACAATAGAGATAAAAGTTAATTTTTATTCAATAAGAGTAAACTTCATTACAAACTCCTTTACAAAAAAAAAAGAGGAAGGAAAAGACATGCAGATCATCAAAGCTCTCGACCACAGGGGCCCTAGCAATAGGCTCGACCTCATTATCATTCGCTGATAAATCCAAACCACCTCCAATTTTCTCGACATCTTTCAATATGTCGAGACAACAGGATGTTAGCCTTTATGTTTTGATGATGATTTATGACCATCATTATTTGTACTAATTGCTTGTTGAGTGATATTATAGATTAAAAGAATATCAAGTTTATTCGTACCATTGTTAGAGGATTGGATGGAATACAAGCTACAACGATGATATCTAAGGAGGTGGAGGCAAAGTGATGAAGCAAAGCTTTCAAAGAACATTACATACAAGAGAAGCTTCATCAACGTAGAAGCAAATATCAAGACTCAAGCTATGTACTTTTATGTGAGGGATATTTGTATTTTTTTTCCTTTCTAGTGCTTGATGTAGGCAAGTAGTATGATAGATTATATTTGAAGTTCTTGGATAACTCACTCATACATTTTCAAAACTCGTATTTTAGTATTTTTTGCTAAACATTTAGTATTCACAAATACGAGGACCTTTTTACAATTTCATTTTCAAATAAGTTTGTTATTATATTTGAAAACTTTTCCCAAAGTTTCACATTTTTTAGAATTTATATACTATTTTTTAAAGGCCCTGGAAATTTGTTTTCACAAATCAAAAAGGCTGAAAAATCTGTTATCAGTCGACTGATCAAAAGGATCAGTCGACTGAAGAAACTTGCCAGAATCTTCAAAAGTATCTATTTCTGTGACTAACGTTCTATCATTCAACTGATGACTCGTCAGTCGACCGATGACCCGTCAGTCGACTGATGAGCTTCTTCAGTCGACCGACGAGCTGCAAACCACTTATAACTGTCAGCTCATCAGTCTGACGACCGATGACCCGTCAGTCGACTGATGAGCTTCTTCAGTCGACCGACGATCTGCAAACCACTTATAACTGTCAGCTCATCAGTTGACTGATGAACCTGTCAGTTGACTGATAAGCCCCTGACGGCTAGTTTTGTACAGTTTCTAGATTTCTTAGTTTTTGAATGATTTTGTCTGTTTCTTTGGGGTTTGGCTGTTCTCTTGAATGCTTATAAATAGCCACTAACCCCATTCACTTTAGTAACTAAGCAAGCATTTAAAATATCTTGAGTTTATTGTTTATTGTTTAAAAGAGCTTCAACTTTCATTTACTTTCACACTTACAAACCCCACATCCCAAGCTTCAAATCAATCTCTTCATCTTGCCATAGGGTTATTGTAAGATAGCTTCTTTTCTTTCATTTGTAACATGTGGAGAGCTTGATCTTGTGGAGATTTACTATGTTGTTGTGAGATCACAAGAGGAGATCGTTGTGAAGAAGTTCCGTCTTCCAAACCGGGTTGTGATAGTAAAATTTTCCTTGAGAGTGAGGACCGGGGATGTAGGTTAGTGGACCGAACATCGTGAACATATCACGTGTCACAATTGGCTAACTATTTCCTAACTCATCTCCTTTATATTGTTTTAGTATTTTATTTTGTGGTGTATTGCATTGTCTTATTTTTGTTTGCATATTTATTGCCTCATAACCCTATTCACACCCCTCTAGGGACCAACAATTGGTATCAGAGTGATGTCTCTATATTTTTTTTGGTTTGACCACCTTAGAGGAAAGATCCAATGGAGGTTTTTTTGAATATGCATATGCTTGAGGGACAATCCACCCCTAGACCCCCACTTTTCACTGGTAGCAACTTTACTTATCGGAAGGCTAGAATGAGGATTTATCTATGATGCATTGACCTTGATATCTTAGACATTATAGAGAAGAAATATGTTGAGAAGCCTAGTAGTAGTAGTATGACCGATGGTGAGAGACATCAAGCAAATTTTAATATAAATGCCATGAATGCATTAATTTGTGGATTTACCCCTAATGAATACAATAGGGTTTCCATGTGTGCAACCGCACACAAAATTTGGAAAAAAAATTATGCATCACTCATGAAGGAACCCCCCAAGTTAAGGAATCCAAAATTAGTGGCCTCATGCATGATTTTGAATTGTTTAAAATGCTTCCAAATGAATCTATTGATACTATGTTTTCTCGGTTTACTAACATCATAAATGAATTGCATGGCCTTGATAAGAAGTTGATGACCTAAGAGATGAACTACAAAATTCTTCGTTCTTTGACGCCGGTGTGGGAGCCCAAAGCTACGGCCATCGAGGAAGCTCATGATCTTACAACACTTACTCTTGATGGTCTTATTAGCAAGCTCAAGGTCCATGAGAAGAAGATCAAGGAGAAGGAGGAAGTGCCCCCAAAGGTGACCGAGGAGCCATCTCAAAAATTAAAGACTACTGCGCTCAAAGGAGTAATTGATGACTCATCCTCCTCGGATAGTGAAGTTGATGTCTTTAGAGAAGTGGCACATCTCTCTAGAAGAATATCAAAATTAATTAAAATGAATAAAAATCTTAAAAATCGATCTAACAATAAGTTTCCCTCTCAGTGTAGGTAAATGTTTCGAATGCAATAAACCGGGACACATTGCAAAGGATTGTCCCAAAGTAAAGGAAAAATACTTGAAGTACAAGAAGAAGAAAGCTATGTACGTCGGATAGGATGAATCTGAACCAAGTGATTCGGATAGCGATGACGAGGGCACCAAGATTGCTCTTCATGACCTAAACATTTGCTTCATGGCTCATGAAGATGAGGGAACGTCTCGCACAAGACGTAAGGAGTTGTTGTACCTTGATAGTGGTTGCTCACATCACATGATGGACAATAAAAAATTATTTATAACCCTATTAAGGATTGAAGGAGGCAACGTCTCCTTCGATGGTGGTGAGAAAGGTAAAATTATAGGTCTTGGTAATATTGGTAAGACACATTCTCCCATAATTGAGGATATTTATTTTATTAAAGGACTAAATCATAATCTTCTTAGTATTAGTTAATTAAGTGATAAAGACTTTGACATTCCTTTTAAACCGGATAAATATATTGTTAGTATGAATGATAAAATTATTTTTGTTACTTTTAGAAGATCTAATGTTTATATTTTTGAGATGAATGAGCTAATTAATCAAGATGTGAAGTGCCTTGTCGCGGTAGATGAAGATCCTTGGATTTGGCACAAAAGAGGCTTGGACATGCTAACATGGAGTTAATATCTAAGCTATTCAAGAAAAATCTAGTAAAAGGGCTACAAAATCTAACATTTGTTAAGGATTCTATTTGTGAAGATTGTGCTAAAGGTAAACAAACCAAGAACACCTTGAAATCCATAAATGAGGTATCTACTTCTAAACCTTTACATCATGATCTCTTTGGTCCTATGCGTGTTGCCTCTCTAGGAGGTAAACATTATGTATTTGTTATCATTGATGATTTTTCACGTTTTACATGGGTAATCATTCTTGCAAATAAAGATGAATGTTTTAAAGAATTTTCTAATTTTGTAAAAAGAATTAAAAATGAAAAATTTGAAAATTGTTAAAATTAGAAGTGATCATGGTTGTGAATTTTAAAATAAAATTTTTAATGATTTTTGTGCTCATCGTGGTATAACTCATATGTTTTTCGCTCCTAGAATACCACAACAAAATGGTATTGTTGAACAGAAAAATTAGACCATACAAGAGATATCACGTACAATGATAAATGCTTTTATTTTGCCTAGGTATTTTTAGGCGGAAGCTGTGAATACGGCTTGCCATGTCATAATTCGTGTCTTGATTAGACCTAAATTTAAGAAAACTCCTTATGAACTCTTTTTTGGCAAAACCCCATATATTGGATATTTTTATATTTTTTGTTGAAAATGTTTTATCTTAAATACTAAAGACCACCATGATAAGTTTGACTCAAAAATTAGTGTTGGTATATTTTTGGGATATGCATCTAGAAGTAAGGCTTATAGGGTCTTCAACAAATGAACACTTGTTGTTAAAGAGTCTATAAACGTTACTTTTGATGAGACTAATATTGGTTTGCAAGATAGTTTGCCTAGGGATGATGATGATATTGAGGGAGGATTGGAGCTTTTACAAATAAATAACAAACTCTCAATGGATGCACAAAAGGATAGGGAAAGCAACAATATACAAAATCAAGAAGAACTCCCCAAGGCATGGAAGTTTTCACTGGATCATCCAAAGGTACAAATAATAGGAAGTCCATCATAAGGGATTCTAACTCGCTCAAAAACCTTGAGTGAGTATGGTACTGTAGCTTTCTTATCTCAAATAGAACCTAAAAGAATTAATGATGCTTTAAAAGATGAGTTTTGGGTTTTAGCAATGCATGATGAACTAAACAATTTTTAAAGAAATAATATTTGAAAATTAGTTCCTAGACCTAATAATGTTCATGTTATTGATCCTAAGTGAGTTTTTAGAAACAAACTTGATGAACATGGCATATTGACTAGAAATAAAGCTCGTTTAGTTTCCCAAGGATACAAAAGAGAAGGGCATAAACTATGATAAAACTTTTGCACCGGTTGTAAGATTGGAATCTATTAGGATGCTTTTAGCCTTTGCTAGTTTTAAAGATTTCAAACTATTTTAAATGGATGTTAAAAGTACTTTTTTAAATGGTTTTATAGAGAAAGAAGTATATGTTGAGCAACTCCCCGGTTTTATGGATCATTCTTTTCCTAATCATGTTTACCGGGTTTAAAAAGCTTTATATGGGTTAAAACAAGCTCCTAGAGCTTGGTATGCTCGCCTCTCTAGTTTTCTTCTTAAAAATAGTTTTTCTAAAGGCAAAATTGATAATACTCTTTTCGTTAGAAAACAGAAAATTGATTTTCTCTTAGTTCAAATTTATGTTGATGATTTCATTTTTGATGCCACTAATGAATCTTTGTGCAAGGATTTTTTAAAAGTTATGCAAGACCAATTTGAGATGAGTATGATGAGAGAGCACCATTCTTTCTCGGTCTTCAAGTCAAGCGATCTAAGGATGAGATATTCGTTTCTCCAAGCAAATATTCTAGAGAATTGGTAAAAAAATTCGGATTAGAGAGCTCCAAGCATGCTCCATGTGACGCCCCTGGGTTCACACAAGGCTGCAGTCCGAGGTGAAACCAAGAATGTCAAACCTGCCATGTACCACACCGTGCAATAACACGTTTCACCATCACAATTACTATCTCTCTAGAGGAATCAACAATAGGTGTAGGTACAAAGCAAGTAAAAGGTTTTACAACGAGTACTTGATGAAATGATGGAACATAGAATTAACACATCTCCTCAACCAAGTAAACTGGAATACATAGTCAAAGTCTGAAATGAATAACAAAAATCTGGAGATCTCAACATGTCTCAAAGTACATAATATCTGATACAGGAAACAAGGCACACAGCCTTTACAACTCTAGAACATAAACCTCTTAAGTCTAAAAATGTCTCAAGTGGAGTACAAAATAAAATATAACTAAAAAGACAGCTGAAGCTAAAGTGCATCGCCATCAACCTGCGACTCTCCGGGCTTCTGACTCGTTACCTGAAAGGGGAGGGACAACGAGCGTCAAAGCGCTAGCGAGCAACATCACAACCAACCCCCAGGGAAAGGGCTCGTTGTATACAGAAAATACAGTTATTACATAATAGTATAAAATCATTATTCTAATAGTAAATGGGTTTTGGTACTTAGGAAATTACAACACGAGCATAGGTACGTCGAGCGAAATAATCCAAACAAGGAAACCCTCATGTATATACCTTGTATCTCAAATTGTAAATCCCTAAATACTAAACCCGAGATCTAATACAAGAAACAATAAAGGAAACGAATACAAACCCATCTCTACCGATAAGTGGAAATCATGACAAGGCTACCACAAGTGTCACGTCAAGCTCACATGAGTGTTATGTCCGAAAACGATTAAGTGTTCAAAACATAGACTAACCGTTGTCCAACGCGTGGACCGGATGTGACCGTTGTCCAATGCTTGGTCCGGGTGTGACCGTTGCCCAACGCTTGGACCGGGTGTGACCGTTGTCCAACGCTTGGACCGGGTGTGACCGTTGTCCAACGCTTGGACCGGATGGCAAGGCATATCCAACATGAGGATTTAAACAGCAATGTATGTCCAACACGAGGACTAAGCAAAACGAATGTCCAACACTAGGACTAAGTAGCTTATAGTCCAACACGTGGACTTAGTAGCTTATAGTCCAACACGAGGACTTTACATGAACCATGAAGTCACCATTAGTAATGGGGTGTCCATTCAACTCTTGTACGTGCTTTGCTGTACAAATCTAAACTTTGTGTCAGGAAAAAGGTCATCTTACATATATAACATATGAGCTCAAACTATATATATATACACAGCATGTGATTAAACAGAAACACAAAGAAAACAGGAAAAGCTCGGATGGGTCGGCTTATGCACACTCATGAGTCGACTCAAGCCTCATGGGTCGACTCGTGACAAATAACGAGTCGACTTAGCAGAAGGTAAATGGCAACAGGAGACGACTTCGTGAGTCGACTCATGAATTTCATGAGTCGACTCATGACTTATGGGTCGACTCGTATACTGACGAGTCGACTCAACAGAAGCAAAAAGGAAACATCACAACACTTCGTGAGTCGACTCATGATAGTCATGAGTCGACTCAGCCTGATGAGTCGACTCATGATGAGTCGTGAGTCGACTCACGGGCTGAAATCTGCATATATCAAACTGAACTTGATCTAATTGTTCCACATCTCTATTTTACTAGTATACATACATCTAGCCTTCAGTTTTTAGGTTATTACACAGTGAGAAAACATATATAGCACGAGAAATAATTACTTGCATGTTAAACCTAACATTTAAATCCCTAAACATGAAGGAAAACATTAAATTAATATAATAACTCATGTTTTTATTCTTTAAACAAAATTTCAGATCTGGGTTTTCATTAAAAA
Organism: Asparagus kiusianus; assembly: GCA_022839385.1. Taxonomy (NCBI): domain Eukaryota; kingdom Viridiplantae; phylum Streptophyta; class Magnoliopsida; order Asparagales; family Asparagaceae; genus Asparagus; species Asparagus kiusianus. Next base: position 51,630 of record BQKN01066217.1, read on the forward strand.
CTTGTTGGTGAGGATTTAAAATCTTAAACACATGATTTCTAGCATTCACCCTAACAAGAACATTGATTTATACTTAAAATAAGTCTTAGGCTCAATAAAACTCATGAAGAACCATTATACACTAATAAAAACACGGGAGAGGGGTTTGGCGAGATGTTACTCGCCTTAGATGTGATGGAAGGCTGTCCCCTTTGCTGAAATCCAAGAGAAACGCCGGAAAAATTCTTCAAAACGCCCCAAGACCACCAAGAACACCTAGGGTTTGAGAGAGGGGAAGAGGGGCTAGGGTTTCTTAGGAGATCTGATGAGAAATGAGTGTTTTCGGGTGGGAAACATTATATAAGAGCCAATAAAACCCGACCCGAAACCCAGTAGACCCAACCCAAAAAGCCAGAAAAACCCGATGAGTCGACTCATGACTTATGATGGGTCGACTCATGGTCATGGGTCGACTCATAATTTTTATGAGTCGACTCAGCAGAAGAAAATTTGCAACAGGACTCGATTTCATGAGTCGACTTATGACAGGCGTGAGTCGACTCAACCTGATCAGTCGACTCATGACATGCTATGAGTCGACTCATGGACAAAAATCTGCATACTTCGATTTCTTTTGCACACGATTTGCAAATTTGCAACTCAACTTCATATCTGGAGCGTATACACATCCTTATAAGCTCAAAATACTAGTTTCCATGCATGACCATGCAATAAAGATATTTATTATTTATTTAGATATCATTATTCACTCAAATTCATACTTATGAGTTGTCAAAAACAACGGGGTCTTACATTCTTCCCCCCTTAAAAGAATTTCGTCCTCGAAATTCAGAAAATCATATCTAACCCATAAAGATACTAGAAAAGCTTGACAAGGGTCTAATCCAACCCGCACACATACACATCTCGAAATATTTACTTATGATAAGTTATAGGAAAATTTTTATTTAACTGTCCAGGATGATTATATTCCCACTCAACCCTTAATCGAATGGAACTAGTACGTCGGGTGAAAAATCCAAACAAGGAACCCCCCATATATATACCATGCGTTCCACAAGATTATGAATTAAGCGGAAATATCATCATTCTAGTGTTAAATCTAAATTTAACCACGCATGAAGTCACACATATAATCATACATATAAATCACTCCACTTCCTCAATGGGTGTAGGAAGTTGCGCGACATAACATATTTGCGCTCCTGAAAATCATCTCCGACATCTACACTTAATCTTCTAAAATGTAAATACTCCCACCTAACTCCTAACCAAATGGAACAAGTACATCGAGCAAAAAATCCAAACAAGGAACCCCTCATATATATACCATGTGTTCCAAGTACTTAGGAGATAAGTGGTATTACCCTCATTTTAGTGTTAAGTATAAATATTGGGATATACATATATATATACACAATAAGAATTCACATTATAATAAACTTAATTAAATTACCTGCTCGAACAAGTATGGGTGGTCACGTCGTATGTCCTCCTCGCGCTCCCATGAAGCTTCCTCAACTCCACTTCGGTTCCATTGAACTTTCACCAATGTGATCACCTTGTTCCTGAGTCTTTTGTCTTCTCTAGCAAGTATAGACACTGAAATCTCAATAGAAGTCAAACCATCCCGAAGTTCCATCTCAGGTGTCTCCAACACTCATTGTTGCTCCTCATCATGCAATTGATTCCTAAGCATAAAAACATCAAATACATCGTGCATACTAGGCATCAGTGCTGGAAGGTCTAGTCTGAATGAAACGATTCCCAAAAGCTCCAAAATCCAGAGCGTTCCAATGTATCTCAGTTCAAGCTTTCTCCGCCTTTTGAATTGTTCAACGTCTTTCATAGATGATACTTTCAGCACAACTGACTCTTCAAAGCTGAAACTCTAATTTTCCTCGTCTTTTATCTGCATAGCTCTTTTGCTGACTTGAGCGGCTAGAATATGTTTGCTGATCAAATGTTTTTTCCTCAGTAATTTGTCTCATAAGCTCTGGTCTAAGTATTAAGTATTTCCCCGGCTCTACCCAATATATGGGCGCTCTGCAAGGCCTCCCGTGCGATGCTTCATACGAGGCTACACAATTGTTGCTTGATAACTGTTGTTATAAGCGAATTCTATCAGTGGAATATGATTCCTTCCGGTTGCCTTGAAAGTCAACGATACATATCCGCAACCTGATCCTCCAATATTCAATTTACTCTTTCCGTTTGACCATCTGTCGGTGGATAAAATACCTTACAGAAAGATAATTCTGTTACTCAAAAGAAATCCAGTAAACCCTTCCAAAAAATAAATAGTGAATACTAAAATCTCAATCTGACGATGTCGTATCTGGGACTCCCTGAAGTCAAATAATCTCTTGAATGAGTATCGTTGTATACGTCTCAGTTGCATAGTTAAGTTAGCCCTTTGCGGGGATACATGTATTGACTTCATCAGTTTATCCACTATTACCCAAATCAAATCATTCTCTTTCTTTGATTTCAACAATCCCTGCGATAAGGTCATCAAACTGTCCGTCTACTCTACTCCGAAATAGTCAAAGGTTGACGTGATCCTGCTGGTCTCTGATGTTCCGCTCTTACTTATTGACAAGCAAGGTAGTTAGCTACATAAATCTGAAATTTTCCTATGAATAACACTTCATCCAAAAGTGTCTCTTTAAGCCCTTGTACATCGTAGGGGTCCTTGGATGTACTTATTCGCGAACTCGTAGTCTTTGGTAAAACTCAATTCACCTCCTTTGTCTCTGGTTGATTTCCTTCTGGGAGAAAAGATACTTCAAATTCTAATTGTCTGTGAACTGTGAATAATTCATACCGTACTTCATAGAAGTAAAGTCTCCATGACTTCAGTGCAAATACCATTGCTGCTAACTCCAAGTCTTAAGTGGAAATAGGTCTGCTCATGCGCTCTTGATTGCTACAAAGTATATGCTACTACTCTTTAAGTCTGCATCAAAACGTCTCCTAACCTTGCCAATAATGTAATTGTGTAGACCACAAATATTCTGGATAAGCTTCCAATAATAATCAGCCAAACTCAAAAAGCTAAGAATCCCTATTTTTGCCGTTGGCGGCTCCAAGTCAAAAACTGCTACAACCTTAGCCGGACCCACTGCTATGCCCTCCTGCTGGTGACATTGCTTAGAAATCTAACTTCTGAAAATCAAAATTCATACTTGCTGAACTTGGCATATGATTGATTTTCCTGAATAGTCTTCAAAGATAACCGTAGATGCTGCTCATGATTTGCTCCCGGCCGCGAATAAGTGAGAAAACCATCAATAAAACTATCACGAACTGATCCATGAAGGGACAGAAAACTCAGTTCATAAAATACTTGAGTACAGCGGGTGCATTGGTCAACCCAAATGGTGTGACCATAAACTCAAAAGATTCACATTGAATCAGGAAAACACGGCGTTGGGATAATCCTTCTCTCGGACTCGCAACTACAATAAATCCAAAATGAAGATAAATCTTCGAGAAATGTTGCGCTTCGCGCAGCTGACCGAACAGGTCATAAATTCTATCAAATCTGAAAAGTGACATGCCCAACTATAAAAAATCAATAAACAAATGCATTTTACCATCCTTCTTCTTCATGAAGAGAACTGGCACTCCCTTCGGAGAACGATTCCGATGAATAAAACCCTAAGCTAACAACTCGTCCAATTAGGTCTGAAGCTCCCTCATCTCAGCTAGTGTCATGCGATAGGGTGCGCGGGATATCGGGGCGGTGCCCGGCTACATCACAATGCAAATCTTAACCTCTCACACAGGAGGTAACCCAGGTATGCCCTGAAAGACATCCTGACAATCTGAGACAACTCTAGTCTCCAACAAATCTCAACCTCTCACACAGGAGGTAACTCAGGTATGTCCTGAAAGACATCCTGGCAATCTGAGACAACTCTAGTCTCCAACCAATCTCAACCTCTCACACAGGAGGTAACTCAGGTATGTCCTGAAAGACATCCTGATAATCTCGTCACATCTCCTCATCGATGAACACCAGGAGTGACTCCTCAAAACGATTGCTCTGAGAAGTGGCCACAATCATCTCGGACCCATTGGACGCTCGCAATCTGGCTATCTTCATGAAGATAATCAGGATGACAACCAATCCATAACAAGGATAACATTAAACTCGGACACATGCAACACTATCAAATCTATGACAAACTCCGACTCACCTAGACTAATAATACACATCCTATAAACGCTCTCCAGAAGCGCTACCCCACCTAAAGGGATGGACAACCAATGATGGAAGGTCTAGAGGCTGAGCTATGATTGGGAGTCTAGTCATAAAAGCATACGAAATGGAAGAACACGAAATTTCCGACATGAAAAGAATATGGGCGAAAAAAAAGATTTATGAGGGACGTACCCTCCACAATTGATCTGCTTGCTCCTTCATCATGCGAAACTACTGCATATATTCCGCCAGTGGATGAAGACTGATCTGCCGCTGGTGCTGGAGAATATGGAACAATCTGTCCCTGGGAAACCTCCTGAACTGCTAGATTCTGCCCCTCGGTCTTCTGCTGCTGCTGATTTGGGCCATCACTCTTCTGATCTCTTGTTGGCGCACTGCGGCACTCTAATGCCTTGTGTCCGACCTTGTGACAGTTAAAACAAGTTCCCCTGAACTTGGCCTGCTGTTGTGCTCTCTGATCCTGTTGGGATTTCTTCTTATGAGGGCCCTGTTGCTGCTGTAGAGGTCCAGACAAGGGTCTCTTGTTCTTACCCTTGTCTCCAGTATGCCCTCTCTTAGCACTTCCTTCCTTATCCTCCTGAAACTTAGCCGTCCCGATTTCTTGAAAAATGGTGGTTTTAGCTGCTGATGGTGGTGCAATATGATTCGCCACAAGCTCCTCGAGTGCTGCTACCCTAGAAACTAAGGGAGCCATAAGATCTATCAGATACTGGGGAGCCTGCTGCGGCTCAGGTGGTGTCTGATGCGGCTCGGGTGAAGTTTGTTGTGGTTCAGCCTGTACAGGTCTCCGGGTATGGGGCATACCAAAATCCGACATCTGAGCATATAACAAATAGTTCATGAGCCAAGGTAGATATATATATATATATATATATGCATAACGTATCACCATACGATTTTCACAACGTATAGTATTCACACAAATACTTTAAACTTATACAAAAAAAATAGTTGTTAAAAAAAAATATTCTTAATTTTTGAGGTATACGCATACATCGTCCTCACTCATACTAGGAAATCCTCTCGGACTCTATACATGAATCCTAGGAAACTCTATCCTAGCTCCACGACTCGACACAGGATGATCCTAAGGATACTAGAACTAGAGCTCTGATACCAACTGTGACGCCCCTGGGTTCACACAAGGCTGTAGTCCGAGGTGAAACCAAGAATGTCAAACCTGCCATGCACCACACCGTGCAATAACATGTTTCACCATCACAATTACTATCTCTCTAGAGGAATCAACAATAGGT
>BQKN01066218.1:0-28053 GCA_022839385.1 Asparagus kiusianus
GTTTTAGAATATGTAGATCAAGATCATGTTCAACAGAGCAGATCTGTGACGCCCCTGTTTTCACATATAGTTGCAGCCCAAGGTGAACCCAGAGATGTCAAACCTGCCATGCACCCACACTGTGCATAAACACGTTTCACCAATCACAGTAATATCCTCTAGTGGAATCAAATAAAAGTGCAGGTACAAAACAGACAAAATAAAAAAATAGAAACCATAGACATGATATGGAAAGAGATACCTCATAAATAAAAATCATATCTTTACTGAAATACATCTGATATCTGAATAATAAAAATGTCTCAACATGAATCAACTAAAAATCGTACTACGGCACACTGCCTTTACAATATAAGAATGAAACTGTAATGTCTAAATAAAATAATAAAATTCTACTTTGGAGTCTCTAAAACTCATGTGACGGCGACTATGCAAGACTTCGTCATCCTGCGGCTCTCCATACCTCTGTACCACCTGAAAGAAAAGAAAATAATAAAAAAGGACAATAACAAGAGCGTTAGAGCGCTACAGCAAGATTACCTTCATCCGTCCCCAGAGGAAGGGCTGCTAGATAGAGTGGAGGCTCTATCTATTAAATATAGTCTACCTAGATTCATTTTCCCAGTATCTAAGTGGAATTAACATTTAGAAACCTACAACACGATACGTAGTACGTCTAGTGAAATAATCCAAACAAGGAAACCCTCATGTATATATCATATATCTCAAATTGTAGATATCTAAATATTAATACCGAACTAAGAAAAGACAATTTAATGAAACCAACAATTAGAAATCCACAACACGAGACTGGTACGTCGAGCGAAATAATCCAAATAAGGAAACCCTCATGTATATACCATATGTCTCAAATTGTAGATATCTAATCGTCGATCTCAACTAAGAAGTAAAGAAAACAGTACGGAAAATAAAGCATCAATATATCGTATTTATTATATCTTCCACAATCACTTGGAAGATAAAATAAATATCAGCATCATAATTCTGGCGAACTCTCAGGAGTAAAGGTACCTCATCATATATCTCAACGGTGAGTCATATACATGACTGGTATCCGCCATGGACTCAAGCTATCAAGAAATCGTCACCATGCAAATCTCTGTAAGTTAAGATTCATTGCATCATCATGCGGGACGGACTACCAAGTCGGCATCCTAACTGTGTACTCGGCTCATTAGTCTCATCGCATCTCAGTGCGTAACATAAGTACGGGACGGACTACCAAATGGGCATCATAGAAATACGGCTCACGAGCCTCATCACACCCTAGTGCGGGACGGACGACTAGATCAAGCCTCCTAAAATATGACTTAATGGCCTATACAATAAGTATATCGACGTACTACTCCACATAGTACTGAGCTATGCTCATCAACGATATTCAACCCATGAATAAACAATCTCTAATTCAAATATAATCGGATCAAAACTAGTCGTAATCCTCTTCGGGATTCCCATGTGTGTGCAAAGACACTATACTAGTGTATTCATGAATGTACGTATACAAAAGTGCGGCTTGAACCCCGCGAACGCATCTTAAAAATAGTGCAAAACAAAACTCATGAAAACTGGAAAAATACCCGTAAGTCGACTTATAAGTTGACTTAGTCGACTTCCAAATTGATGTTTCGATGTTTTCTGTGATATTTCTCAAACAAAACTCGTTCTATTCAACATGTAACATAGAAAACAGGTTATAAACATATACAACTAATTAACAGAGATCAGATTACATGATTTAGCATTTGGATTAAAACTAATTTGGGTTAGCAACATGATTATACAAGATTTTCATTAAAGACATGAAATATCACATGATTGTCATAGCATGGTCATTTATAAATATGAACAGAGACATAAAATTCGTTTAAACATGTCTAAGTTATTTAGGTATCACAAACCTAGGGTTTAAGCATGATTAAATAGCATGAAAAGATAATTAAACATCAAACTAGGGTTATTGCATAAGTTAAGCATGTTTAAAAGATTAAAATATGAAAATAATTGAAACCCTAATGATCATGATCATTATTCTATCATAAACGAAAATAATTGAAACCCTAAAAGATTAAAATAAAGGAATCACTTTGTTTCTAAGTCTCTTATCCTCCTTGGCAAGAATACACATAGGAATTTTAATAGTAGTCATATCATCAAGAATCTCGACATCTGGCGTGTCTAACACTCGCTGCTGCTCCTCGTCATGTAGATGCTTCTTAAGCATCGAAACATGGAAAACATGTGTATACTCAATATCAATGTTGTAAGATCTAGCCAATATGAAACGGCTTAAATGCGCTCCACTATCCTGAACGGATTAATATACCTCGGGGCAAGCTTCCCCCATCTACCAAATCGCTGAACTCCCTTCATTGACGATAATTTTAACAAGACATAGTTCCCAATCTGGAACTCTAATAGTTGTCGTCTCTGATCTGCATAACTCTTCTGACGACTCTGTGCCGTAAAATACGCTTCCGAATTATTGCTACTTTTTCTGTAGTTTGTCTTACTAACTCCGGTCCAAGCAATAGGTTATCCTCTAGTTCTGCCCAGCAAATAGGTGACCTACAAGGCCTCCCGTACAATGCTTCATACGATGACATACCAATTGTCAATTGGTAACTGTTGTTATAAGCGAACTCAATCAAAGGGATGTGGTCCTCCTAGTTGCCCTGGAAATCTATAACACAAGCCCACAACATATGCTCTAATACTTGGTTTACTCTCTCTGTTTGTCCTTCTGTCTGCGGGTGGAAACCACTAGAATGCGATAACTGGCTACCAAAAGAGTTTTGGAAGATCCTCCAAAAGTACGAAGTAAAAACTAAGCCTCGGTCTGATACAATTGTCTCTGGAACTCCATGTAATCTCACTATCTCCTGTATGAATATCCTCACATATGTCTCTTCCGTGTACATTGTCTTCAACAGAATGAAATGTGCTGACTTCGTCAACCGATCAACTATTACCCAAACTGAATCGTTTCCCTTCTTCGACCTCGGCAAATCATACAATGAAATCCATAAAAATATCTACCCACTTCCACTCTGGAATGGGTAAAGGCTGTAGGGTTCCTGTCAGTCTCTGATGTTCTGCCTTTACTTACTGGTAGGTAAAACATCTAGCCACATACTCTGTAATCTTCTTGCGCATGCCGCTCCACCAAAAGTATCTTTTTAGGTCCTTGTACATTTTAGTTGTGCCTGGATACACCGTGTACCTGGTACGATGTGCCTCGTCAAATAAGTCCTTCTTCAACTGCGGATCACTCAGCATCATTAATCGGCCCTTCATTCAAAATCCTCTATCTACTCCAATGGTCCAATCAGCCTTTGGCTCTTTGGAAATCTCCTTATTTCGGGTTTGAATCCAAGAGTCCTCTAGCTGAGCTCTGACCACTTTATCCCTCTAAGATGGCTGCACGGATAAGGCTCCCAAAAATGCGCTGCTCCAGCCGATCTCTGGCCTAAAGTCAAATTGGCTAAGGGTGTGAAGATCTCAATACAACGAGCACCTCAAAGCTAAAATCCGGTGTTGACGCTTCCTACTCAATGCGTCCGCCACGACGTTCGCCTTCTCCGGATGATACTGAATCGTAAACTCATAATCGTTAATAAACTCAACCCATCGTCGATGTCTCTGATTTAGCTCCTTCTAAGAGAAAAAATACTTCAGACTCTGATGATCCGTGAAAAGCTTGAACTATACTCCATACAGATAATGCCTCCATGTCTTCAGTGCGAAGACCACTGCCACTAGCTCCAAGTCATAAGTGGGATAATTCTGCTCATGCATCCTCAACTGCCTTGAAATGTAGGCTACCACTCTCCGGGTCTGCATCAAAACACCTCCAAGACCTGATAACGACACGTCCGTGTAGACAACAAAAGTCCTATCACTGCTCGGAATGATCAACATCGGTGCTGTAGTCAACTTAGCCTTTAGAGTCTCAAAGGCCTCCTGGCAGTCTGTGCCGGCATGTAAGTGGCATCGCCATCTTTGAGAAATCTTGAATAAACTTTTTGTAATAGCCTACTAAACCCAAGAAATTGTAGATCTCTAAAAGATGGTTCGATCATTCGTAGGAACCCTTCGTGGGCCTGTCTTTGATTAGTACCGATGTCTTAAACCCGGGAGTATCACTAGCTAGGAGGATATGGAAGGATTGTTCCTCACCAATTTCTTCGACGATGATATTGAGGTCTCTATTGGAACCTTGTTGGACGAGAAGCAGAAGGATGGGAAGTTAGTTAATGTCTTCGTCAAACGGTTCTGGAACAAAGCGGTAAACTGCCGAGATCCACTCACAGAAGAGTTTATCCAACAGACATGTCACAATAACTTGTCGCTGGATGTGTTAGAAGTCATGGGGGTTGTACCTTCTAAAACTTGGAAAGAATTAAAAGTGAGAGGTGAACAAGCCGAACGCTTTCTTAAGAGAAAGAAGTTGGAGAGAGGACTGCCACAAGATACTCCTCAAAAACAGAACTTTAACTCTCGAGGCAGAGGAAGAGGGTCTGGGGCTGCTGTTGATGCGCATCAAACACCACAACAGCCACAACAACTACCACAGCAGTCATCCTTCCAATTAGCACCGAATCAGAATCAACAGACTCCGAGGCAACCTAAAACTTCAGAGCCCAGATTCCCGAAGGAGTATTCGTTCAAAGATGATGAAGTTTCGGTTATCTTCAAATATCTGCTGGATAACAACAAAATCAAGCTTCCACCGGTCACAAACCAAGAAGAAGCAAAGAAAACTAATGATCCGAAGTATTGTGCATATCACAGAAGGGTCCACCATCCCACTAAGGCGTGTTATATCTTAAAAGATAAAATACAAACCTTAATCGATGTTGGTATCATGACACCGAAACCAAAGGAGAAGAAGGTAGGTGCAAATGCGGTGTCTATTAGCTTCGGATCGGTTCCTTTATCATGGTTTCAAGCTGACCCAGTATCAAAAGTCAAAATGCAGACCATCAACGATGGCCCTCATGGACAGTGCCAAAAAGGGCTTGTATCTCACACAACCCCCAACGGTGAAATCCTTTGGGTTCATTCGGATTTACTTGAAGATGAACAATGGACAACATCCACATCAAAGAAGTTAAAAGGTAAGGGAAAAGAGAAGCCCTATTATGTAGTCTCGGCAATCCCTGAGAGGAATGATGAAGAGATTGCAGCTTTACCACTTTTGGAAGAAGAGCAGGAAGTTTTCTCTACTAGAAGTGGAAACAAATACAGTTTCAACTACCCAAGCGCATCAGAGCAATTAGCCGAACAGGGGGTAGAGAAAGCTGTACCTACCAAGACTTTGACAGAGCTGGGGGTGGTTACAACACCACCCTTAGCAACCGAGAAACCTCAGAAAGCTGCTAAGCAAAAGGAGAAGGAACCTCAACACAAAGAAGTTCAAGTTCCGAAGCAGTCTCGTTTCAACCGACCGATTGGACGAGACAAACCAGAAAGCTCGAATTCTCCATACCGCTTTGATGTCGTGACTCAGTTGGCTAATATCCCAGCAAGGATCACGTTGTATGAATTACTGCGTCTTTCAAAGGATACCAGAGAAGCTTTGCAAGAAGCCTTAGCTGATTCTGAGGTATTTCTTACTCAGATTAAGCCGATCTCCGAGGAGCCAGAGTCATCAATTCAACACTACAACTTAGCAGCCACAAAGTTTCGTTGCATTGCTTTCACAAAAGAAGATATGCAAGTTAATAACTCGAAGCATGATAGGCCTCTATAATTCACCGGATATATTTGCTCGAGCGTTGTCAACCGGATCCAAGTGGACCCGGGTTCCGCTGTTAGCATTATGCCGCTATGATTGATGTACCACCTCGGAATCCCCGCTAACAAGCTAGCCTCCACAGGAACCGTTATCTACGGATTTAACACTAGTGGGTCAAGGCCATTGGGGAAATCCGAGTGAAGTGTCAGCTTGGAGATTTGAAGTCAGAGGTCACTTGCTATGTGATTGATGCTAAAACTTCATATAACTTACTGTTGGGTTGCCCATGGATCCATAGTAATCTTATAGTTCCCTCCACCCTCCATCAGCATCTGAAATATATCGACACTAACAACGAGGTTAAGACGGTGGTCGCGGATAAGCAACCGTTTAAGGGGTTAGAAAATTATTTTACTGATTCCCTTCTTTACGGTACTAAATCCGATACTGAATCATCAGCCCATAGTACGGACAGCGGAGAAGAAGCTGATATCGAAGCCGGGCTTGATTATAGTTAAGGTCTTGTACTAAATAACATTGAACCTCTTTTAATCGATCTTGATGGTGGTGAATCGTCAGATGAAAGTTGTAACTGGCAACTTGCCGATGAAATAATAAAGGATGATTTAGAGTACTCGCATCGTCTCAATGATGTAATGTAGGAATTATATGACGACCCTAGTTTACATATGCCACTTCGTTCATCTTGTACGACAACGAAACATATCCAAAGTTCATTCGGAACAACTATGATCCTACCCGCAAAGACAGGGAGTGAAAAAAATAGTTTTTGGAAAAGGGGAACCATCTCCTACTCCAGATCTTTTCTTGAACATTAATTCAGATGAAGAAGAACCCGGGCAACATTTTTCTCGGTATAGTTCACAAGCAAATGGTTACATGAGGAGGCAAGGCTATGACCTCTTGCTCGGTGAAGGTCTTCATTTTGGTCAAGGTGTCAGGGTTCCACCCCGTCCTACCTATGTACCAAAAGGAAAACCGGATAATTATTACAGTCATAAAAGAGGTCTAGGTTATGCTTCGTCATCTGATGACAAATATTGTCAACAGATCATTAGCCAACTAAGAAATAAGAGTGGGCATTCATCCGATGCTTCAACCTGGGATTCTGACGTGGGCATTGGAGAGAGATTCAAAGCCCTAATGTCGAACATGGCGACAATTGATCCTTTCACAACCGAAAGAGACGACCAGTTGCCTATTTGGGAATATCCCTGGATGCATTACATGAATATCCAATACGGCGATCGATTTGAGCAAAGAGAACCTCCACCAGAGGATAAAGTAGTCCAAGTTAATATGGGTGACGAAACTAATCCGAAACCTATATTCATCAGCGGTGATCTTCCATCGGATGAAAAAGAGGAACTAATCGCCCTCGTTAAGGAGTATATCGACGTTTTCGCTTGGAACTATGAAGATATGCCGGGACTCAACCCAAATGTAGCAATGCATAGCCTTAATATAAAATCGGATGCTAAACCTGTCAAGCAACAACAAAGACGGTTTCGTTCGTAAATTATGGAGGTAATAGAAGCTGAAGTCAAAAAATTGATCGATTCAGGTTTTGTCAGAGAAGAATAACACCCTGATTGGCTGGCCAATATTGTTCCAGTTCTTAAAAAGAATGGAAAAAATTATAATTTGTATTGACTTCAGTGATCTGAATACCGCCTGTCCTAAAGACGATTTTCCCCTACCTATTACAGACGTCATCATTGACAACACATGCGGGTTTGAGAGAATGTCATTTAAGGATGGATTTTCGGGGTATAATCAGATCAAGATACACCCAGACGATGAAAAACATACAGCATTCAGAACACCCCTTGGTGTCTTTTGTTATACTGTTATGCCTTTTGGTTTGAAGAACACTGGTGCTACGTACCAACGAGCAATGACGAAGATCTTTCAAGAACACCTTCGGAAGACCGTCGAATGCTACGTTGATGACCTTGTCATTAAGAGTCGTGATAAAAGCAATCACATTAATGATTTGAAGATGATGTTTGATCTTATGAGGAGTCATCAGCTAAAAATGAACCCGACTAAATCCTTCCTTGGAATGTCGAATGGTAAATTTCTTGGATTCGTCGTCACCACAAAAGGTATTCATATCGATCCTGATAAGGTGAAGGCAATACATGAGCTGCAGCCTTCGAGAAATCTTAAAGAGCTCAGAGGATTGCAAGGTCGATTGGCATATATCCATCGGTTTATATCAAATCTGTCCATAAAATGTTAACCGTTCTCTAAACTCACAAAGAAGGGCGTATCGTTCATTTAGGATGAAGCATGTCAAAAGGCATTCGAAGATATTAAAACATATCTAGCGAATCCACCTATTCTCGTTGCACCGAAATCAGGCAGACCATTTTTGATTTATGTCAAAGTGACGAGCCATTCGTTAAGTGCATTACTTGCACAAGACGACGATAATGGTCACGAACAAGCTATGTATTATCTAAGTCGCACGTTGGTAGGAGCTGAATCTCGTTACCCGATGATCGAGAAAGAATGCCTTGCCTTAGTATTTACAATCCAGAAAATACGACATTATTTAGTTGATCAAACAATTTATATCATTTCCAATATAAAGCCAATCCGAGTATTCGTGAGCCAACCAGACTCCATGAATTGGCGTTTAGCCAGATGGGCTTTACTCTTATCGCAATATGATTTATACTTCAAGCAACAAAAATCAGTTAAAGGACGAGCTATTTGCGATCTTCTGGCGAAAAACCCTACGAAAGATATAGTTGAATTGTACGACGATCTGCCAGACGAAACTCATGAAGTTAATACCACTTCACATCAACAAGTGTGGCAGTTATACTTCGATGGGGCTTCTCGCGCAACCAACATGGAAAGCGCACCCGGATGTTCTAAAATCTCCTCAGGAGTGGGGGTTGTTTTAGTTTCGCCGGAAAAGCATGTCTTACCTAGAGCATACTCGTTGACCGAACCATGCTCTAATAACATGGCGGAGTACAATGCATTAATAATTGGACTTAATTTTGCCAAAGAGCTGGGGGTCAAACACCTTGAAGCTTTTGAGGATTCTCAACTAGTAGTTAATCAAATACGGGGAGAGTATGAAGTCAAAAATCGGGACCTGATTCCATACCACCAGGTGGCCATCGAGATGGCTAACTCGTTTGAAGAATTTTTCATCGAGTACGTTCCACGTCTGCAAAATGCATATGCAGATGCATTGGCGGCATTGTCAGTATCTTTGGCTTAACCTCTCGAAACAGAGCAATTAATTACAGTGAGGACTCACCAGCTTATTGTTTCAATCTACGATTCGATTGCTAAAGAAGCACACTCAACAAGAGTTGAACCCGAAGTTCGAGATTGGCGTTTTCCTATTATCGATTACGTCCTACATGGTATATTGCCTGAATATATAAGAGAAAGGGAGTCGATTCGGCGAAGAACGCCGAGATTTTACTACAACACTGCAGCACAAATGCTGTATCGATGGTCGTACGATGGTCTATTACTCCGTTGTCTATCCAATAAGGAAGCGGAACAAGCACTCAAAGAAGCGCATGATGGGACATGCGGTGCACATCAGCCCAGTCCTAAACTCTGCGACCGACTTAAGAGAATTGGATATTACTGGCCGACTATGGTAAAGGATGCAGTTGACTACGCCCGACAATGTCAAGTGTGTCAATTACATGCAAATTATATGCACCAGCCTCCCGAACATTTACACCCATCGGCGACATCATGGCCATTCGAAACTTGGGGAATGGATATTGTAGGTCCTATTTTCCCGCCTTCAGTTAAAGGGGACCATTTCATTCTGGGAATCACCGATTACTTCTCAAAATGGGCAGAAGCAGTTCCGCTTAAAGAAGTAAAGACGAGCGATGTTATTAAATTTATTAAACACCACATCATATATCGGTATAGTGTCCCAAGGCGAATAGTGCACGATGATGGTCCTCAATTTGTTAACAGCGCATTTATCAAATTTTGCGGCAAATTCGGGATTAATGATGTTTCATCAACTGCTTATAATCCCACAGCTAACGGATTGGCTGAAGCTTTTAACAAGACCATTATCAAGATTTTGGCAAAACTTGTGAAAACCGATAAATAAGATTGGGACGATAAACTGGGCGAAGCCCTGTGGGCTTATCGTACAACTGTCCGTACACCAACCGGAACAACCCCGTATTCCTTAACATATGGGTATGAAGCCGTCCTTCCGTTGGAGATACAAATTCCTTCCCTCCGTATCGCTCTCGCAATAGGAATGACGACGGAAGAACATCATCAGAAACGTCTCGAGGAATTAGAAACGTTAGACGAAAAGCGCTTGGAAGCTCAGCAACAGATCGAGTTTTATCAAGCTAGAATTTCTCGGGCTTTTGATAAAAAAGTCCAACGAAGAAGTTTTAAAGAAGGAGATCTGGTTCTTGCCGTTCGAAGATCTATGATTCTCAATTCTAAGAAGAAAGGAAAATTTCAACCTAAATGGGAAGGACCGTTCGTAATAGAAACAGTCTATTCAAACGGTACATATCGCCTAATTACCCAGGATGGCAACAAACTAATGATGCCAATAAATGCGAAGTTCCTGAAAAAGTATTATCCATAATATGTTCAGGATAACCTATGCAAAACGGGAAGTTCCTAGAGATTCCTGTATAGGATATTTCGGGATAACCTGAGATCAGTTGATTGTCCTAAATAGAAGCTGATCATTTAAATAATCAATTCTTAATTATTATAAAAATGATTAAGAATTCTTTTACTGCTTTTGTTGAGATAAGATTCAATGACAGTTGATCTTTCCTCACAAAACCCCCGTAATGTGATCATGGAAGGGAAACTCGATGATTTGTAACCCCACGCGCCAAAACCCCCACCGATCGAATCGACCGACGGTAGGTCCATCAAAATTAGTCACGGATTAAAATCCTTCAAACTCCCGTTATATCTGTTTTCTAGCATTCCTAATGCTGAAATTATGATACAATGTCAAAAAAATTTAGGTTATCGGTCCGTATCAATCGCCGGATCATTTCGTGTCAAATTCTTATGTTCGAAATCAAAATTTCCCACCGAGTAGTTTGTGCAAGTCAACAAACTCATTGTTATTTGTACACCACTCTCAAATCCCCATTTTGGTCAAACCTTCCTACAGTTAGGACCAAAACCAAAATCCCCTCTCGATTCGTTCCATGAACGAGAGGTCCATAAATTGAAAGATCAAACTTTTAAACAGTTAGGATCTTCTCAAATCCCCATTTTGGTCAAACCTTCCTACAGTTAGGACCAAAACCAAAATCCCCTCTCGATTCTTATCATGAACGAGAGGTCCACAAATCGAACGATCAAATCTTTCTACGGTTAGGATCACCTCGAAATTCCCACTTGGTCAAACCTTCCTACAGTTAGGACCACAACCAAAATCTCCTTTCGACTTATTTTTTGCGAACGAAAGATCTACTTTTGAATTGAATAATCAAACATTATGACAGTTAGGATTATTCAAACCAATCCAGATTCTCTAAGTGGAGATCCCACTTCGAGTTTTCTTTGCACCAGGAGATAGAATATAAAATTCTTCCTCTCCGATTTTGGGTTTATCTCTACCAACAAACAAGAGACTAGGAGATAGAATGTAAAATTCTTCCTCTCCGATTTCGGGTTTATCTCTACCAACAAACAAGAGACCAGGAGATAGAATGTAAAATTCTTCCTCTCCGATTCTGGATTTACCTCTACCAACAAACAAGAGATTAAGAGATAAAATATACAATTCTTTCTTTCATTTTCCTGCATAGGAAATGTAACCTACTTACATTGCAAAATCCATGTCTTTCACGCATGGGGGATGTTATCTCTATCCCTTACTAGAGATAAGCCTACATCTAACACATGTAGCCTACATATTCAGTATTGTAGTTTAAAGTCTAAAAGAGTTTAATTCTTTTAGCACAACGTTATATGTGGAACGGATTTAGGTAATTCACATACTAGCCCGATTCAAACGGCAGTCGATAAAGGCATATCAAATCCGTTGATGGCTGAGGATTTGCCAAAAATCCTATAAGTATTATGGTTATTTATTCTAAACAAGAACGAGTAATCATAATAAAATCTCAATGAGCAAAAAGGTTCACTATATTGACCAAAAACGTTCAAACAAAGCTACAAAAATATATGTTCTCCAATTACAAAAGTTTATATTGACGAATTTGATCTTCAAGTTTCGAAAGCTCTATCGCATAAGCCTGTTCAAGCTCAGCTGTCAATTTAATTTTGAAAGCTTCTTCGTCAACACTTTGAAGTTCGGTGACCTCTTGTTCCTTTTCAGCAAGTATCTTATCCTGAAGATTCAGTTGCTGAAACAGGTTTTCTTCAACTTGAGTTATCTTCGTCAACTCAGACTCCAAAATTTCATGAGCATCCTTGACCTTTACAAGTTGTTATTCTAAGCGGGCTATTTCCGCTCGACTTGACTCTAAGTCCCGGTGCAGGTCAACCTTGGCTTGTGTTCTTTTGGCAACACTCACCCTAAGTTGATTACTGCGGGCTCTTAGCTTTTGGAGTTCGAAGTTAGCTGATTTTTGAGAATCACGCCACGCTTGCAACCTGGAGTCCATGTGAGAAGCAATATAGGAGGGTACGCCTTTGGTGCGAAGAGCCTTCAGAAGTTCACCGTGTTGCTTCAAGTCGACCAAATAAGCGTTGATCGAATCGGCTAACTCGTTATATCCTTCCTCTCTGATTCCTGACATATAGCAAACAAGAGGTCCCTTAAAATTCTCAAAATACGATCCTTTGAAGAGAATGTGATCGACCATAGCGTTCAAAAAGGAGATGAAGCCTTGGAGATCAGAGCAGATGATAGCCTTATCCGGATCCTCGTCTGCCAATAAAGCTTGGATATGATTTGATAATGATGAAGAAGGAGCTGCGATGAGGACAAATAAGTCAGTACAGAACATATATATGCATACATAACAATGGACGGAAGCATACCAAGTTTAACAGAAGAGCCTTCAGCATGACCTTCTTGCCCTAATGATGTTAATCTGGCCTCCGGGGTAACCAAGGTTAGTTCTGGAGTGGCAACCTTTGACGTACCCACTATATCAGACGATTGCTCAATTAAGACTTCAGAAAACTTTGGGTCCAAGTTAATAGGCCTCTTGGGAGAGGATTCTGCAAACAAGAGAATCACAGTGATTATAATGGAGTGTTAATCAAAAATTTAAAACAAATTATGGGTAAAACTCACCAACTCTAGGCACAACATCTGCAGACGTACCGACTTCTTCAGTTGGTCTTGCTTTTGTTACGACGGGACTAATTTGGGGGGTGATAGTAATTTCTATCATCATGGGATCCGCGGAGTAGTAGGTTGGGATTAAGGAATGGATGATTGAAAATCGACTTCAGTTCCTACCCATGACGAGTGGTCACGACCCTTAGGTTGATCAGAAGTTCTAGTGATTGTAGCTGCATCAGTTCCAACAACTGGTCCTATAATTCGAATACTTATATGATTACTCGAAAGATAAAGTTACAAGAAAATATACAAAGTTTACAGAACAAAGGCCTTACTTTCAGAAGGACCCGCTTGTGTGGAACCAAGTCCAACAGTTGATCCTGTAGCTGCACCAGAAGTTTTCCCCGATAACAAATCGGAGATATGCTAATGGTCGTTCTCTGAGATATCAATATTAAAGTTGAAATCATTAAAATCCTCAACTTTAGTGGCATGGGTAGTTTCTCCTTCATCTGATTCATTCATTATGGCATCTACAGAATGTGTTGAGTCATAAATAACATATAAATTTAGACGAATTTGCTCAAAACGAAGATTAATTTCACCTTCGTTGATCTTGACGGATTCGAGAGCTCCACTACTTGCACCCGCTTCTTTTAGTTTGACTAAAAGGAGACAAAGCGCACAAGTCATTAGAGAAAGCACACGTTCCGACTCATTCATTTCTCGGAATTATCTTCCGAATGGAGAAAGATCAGCACCTGTGTTTGAAGCCGATGGGTCAATGTCTGAAGTTGGTGGAACACCAGCTATTTCGTCTTTCAAAGCATCCTACATTTGTTGGATGAAGCTGGGCTCCTCAGCTTCCATACCACCGGGAGAAGCAATCTCTGCTCAAAATTCTCCCTCTTCTTGACTCCCTACAGAAGTTGAGTGTAAGATAAGCCTGAGTATGAAGAAATATAAGAGCAAGACGAATCTTCACCTTGTTCAGCTGAAGAAACGCTGCGATCAGAAGTCTCATCTAAAGCGGGAAGATGAACACGTGGCTTAGAGGCGGCCTTCTTCTGTCTCTTTAGTGGACGCACCTCATCCTGAACTCCAGATCCTTTGTGATGATATTTGGTACGTAATTCAGTTCTGGGAAGGACCTGGGCTTGAGTTTGGGTGGAAGATTGTGATCTTTGCCGACGAGCAAGAGGCGCTGTATCTTCTTCTTCCTGTTCATCACCACTGAGGACCTCTACCGTTATCTGATTGGGATAAGTCATAACGACTCTCTCCCTCCTTCTTTTCAGAGTGTCTTTCGGTTGGGTAGGAGCAGCATAGTGAGCTCTGCGAGTAGTGGAAGGGTTTACAAGTCTGCTCCCAAAGAAAGAATCGGGGAGACCAACTGTCTCTCCTTTATTCTTTTGTTCAGCCTCTGCTTCTGTTTCCCCAGAACTTGAATCAGTCTCACCCGCTCCCTCAGAAGTTTTTGTTTCATCAGTATGAAACTCTTCTTCACTATCAGTTGGGCAGGCCGGTTCCTTTCCCTTTCTGGATGATTCGGCAGCCTCTTGCCTTCGAGGTGATAATATGGTTTCACGGGTCACTTCTGTTGTATGCCGTGGGGTTGCCTCTTCTTATGAGTCCGATATCCTCCTATTCCGAGTGACGATATTGGCAGCGATCAGCCACTTACAATAAAGAAAGGTCATCCGTAGAGGCGGCACTTCCAAAGGGAGATCGAACTTAACATTTGTACAGCCGGCAATGCCCCAAAACCAAGCTCTCGCCCCATCGATAAGCCCACCTCGAACGTTAAGTTGACGGTTCGGGTTGGTGACATACAATTGGTCATAGCCGAATTGGTGAGCAAATCGTCATGGAAAATAAGGTTCGATATGGCAAATATCTTTCACCCTGAGCACTAGATAACCAGGTTGAATGTTCATCAGCCATCTAAAACACCCGATATCCAAAACGGTGCGATTCTGGCTTGGTTCTTCAGCATCCAATAAAGTCGTATTGTATGTGCCGGAGAATCGAGGGAAGCAAGGGAAGAATTCCCAACATTTGTGAACTTTGAAGTGCCTCGTTATATCCATCCATCGATGTTTAACCCATTTACAGCCCTAAGGATTTTGTAACAGAGGAAGGCTGGGATCCACCATCTCAGGAGCCTCCATTAAATATGGCCGGTGAAGTACCAACCAGGTCATCAGATAAGTGTAGGGTAGTTTCAGCTTTGGAACGGATACGCTGGCGGAGGGTTTCTTTCCCTCTTGAGTAAGCACGGAAACTAATTGTCGTAATCCACTGTGAATAGCGGCCACCATGGTAGGAAGCAAGGATAATCTGTGACCTATAACTAACTGGACAGCTGGATACAACACTTCAATTGGCATAGCATCAGAGGGTTGGTAGGGAACGACACATCTTTTCAGCCATAAAGCCAGAAAGCCGGCCAACAGGGTAGTAGGATGGATCAGAACACCAGCTTGCCACAAATAAGAACGGAATTTAGTACCACGAGGAAACCCGTCTTCTGAGTGAGAGGTATAGGATTATGCATTCGTTTTCTCTAACAGTCGGTTGATCTCATTTGGAGTCAAAGGAGATAATCCGTACACCTCTTCCGAACGATTATCAAGGTTCTTGAACAAATAATCGATGAATTGTTTCAAGCTAATCTGGGGAGATTTCTTCTTAACTCTAGTCTCCATCTCAGCCATAGCTATATGATAATAACAAGTCAGTTCCCATAAAGTATCGTAGGTCACAACTGACCGATCTTTCATCTTATTCAACTGACTGGCGGTTAGGAAGAATTCTTGATACGGGACATCACCTATAGGCAAACCAGACACCTTCATCATTTCATGCAATGGTAACCCGAGCTCCTCATTCTTGGTGAAGAATGTATTGGTGTCAAGATTGTAGATCTCGAACAAACAGAGGAAATGACCTACACTGATCTGCAAACCATACATAGTGGCACGGATTAGGACCAATAACCCTAATTCTGCCAATTCCCATCCCCAACGATTTAATACATATCGGGTCATTCTGGTCCACCACTTGTCTCCAAAATAATGGATGCGTCCTTAACATCTGAAGTTCTGGTTAGGTAATCTCTTTCCCGCTGCCGCTAACCGAATCTTCACGGTATTTGCCTGTAATACCTTTTCATTCTACAGAATATTATCTTGGCCTAAGATACCCGGATGAAGTCCTCGCACAGAAGCCCGATCACTGGAACCCGGGGTGGCTTCCTTCCTAATAAAACCACAGTGAATACGCTCGTGGTTTTCGGTCAACCTCTAGAACATTTGACGTCCAACTGACAAGTTTCTGAACTTTAAAAGTGAATGCTCCCGAGGAATCCAGGGCACATACAAGAATAATGAACTGTTCTCATACAACCACCGTGCAGGTCTGCAAGAAACAATCTCCGGATCTCTTACAGAGTCACCAAACAAGAAATCTGGCTTCCTTATGCACTAGTTCGAGTCTTGCTCTGAAATTAAAGTTGCATCCGTGATTAACCGTCGCAGAATACGACAACTACCTCGCCGGATCAACTCTCTAGCTCCTTCGCTATAGTCTGACTTGAATTGGAGAGCTTATTCAATTAACGGGATTCCCTCATAATAGGAGTGGGTAGCGCTACTCTGACCCGTAACCTCATCAGCAGTGAAGATTGCAGAAGGAAAATGGACTGATAAAGAAGACATACACATAAATTGTGTAAGACTAATCCTAAAATTTTAGAGAAGGCGGTATATCTTACTCTATAAATTATGATCGCCACCTCATAACTGGTGGACGATTTTCCATCTACCACATGTATAAAAGAGATATACGTTACTATGCACGAGCATTATAACGGCATATCAAAACCTTTCAACACACGTGGGATGATAGGAAATCGCCCCTGTATATTCTGAAGTGTGCTTTGTCCAAGCAAAACAAACACCTTCTAGCGTCGATCCCCTCAAAGGAGGATACCAGCTCTTCACGAATGTATCTCAAAGGATACAAACGAGGATTTGCATACAAATACAGATATGTACATATGAAATTGACAAAATATAGTATTTAAATTGGTGAAAGGGTGAAAGAGATATACCCCCATGCGAAGCAGTAACAGGATCAGCCCCTTCAGTGGGCTAGACAGTCGAACGGCCATGGGGAACTCGAGATCTACGCGACGACATACTGAATATATGATCTACATTGAAATCCAACAAGAAAGTTAGGATTTTGAGCATGGAATTGACAAAAAATATCACAAAATACAGTGGAAATACGTATGCATGGGGAAGAATCAAAGGACGTGTAAATGTCAAAGGGGAGAGGGAGAGCAAACCTACCAAATCCGAATGAAATCTCCCCAAGCAATAGCTCCACACAAATTAGAAACGAAGAGGAGAAGAAGAGGCAGAGAACTGGTCGAAAATCCCGAAGAAATCGCCCAAAAATCGCCCAAAATCCGATGTGAAAAACCACCGAAAAACCCTATGTCGGGGTTTTATAACCCCGACTTCGCCGAGTGAGACAGACTTCACTGTCTCACCGTGAGAGACAGCATTTACTATCTCGCACAGCGAGATAGTATAAGCTATCTCGTATCATGAGACGGCAACGATTGTTTTGAGTATAATAGGCGATATCATGGTGTTTCGATACTCATGAATACTTTAATAGGTACATGAGTCTAAACTGTTTCCCTACCCTTAACAGGAAGTTTCTAGAGAATATTAGTCTGAATATTCTTAAGGATAACCTGACGAATTCTTAATAGGTGTATAAGTGTCAATTTGGTGACAAAAGCTGAACCCAAAAGTACAAATACCAGCTTCGATTCAAAATCTCGACAGTGGTCAAGTGATAAACGTGGTACCGGAAGGATATTAGCTATTCTACAAGGAACTGAATAGACTAAAAGAAGAAGAGAGCGGGAATTGAAGCCATTTACGGATCCTTCTACACGATCTACTCAGCCAAGCATTGAAGGGATCGTAAGTAAAATTTATCATGTCCAAAGTATCCCAGACTCCTCCATAAAAGAATGAGTCTATAATACTTTGGAGGGGGTATCTGTAGGCATCAAAAAATGCTGATAGATACCCAAACATAGAGAAGATCACCGAAAAAAATCATAAGTATGGACTGTCTCGCAGCGAGATAGTGTTTGCTGTCTCACAGCAAGACAGTGTTTGCTTTCTCGCCAACAAGACAGTGTTTACTGTCTCACCAGCGAGACAGCTTTGAAATGGTCAAAATTGAATCAAATCACTGCCACCTACGTGTCCATTAACTGCCAAGGGACGTGGAAAACACCGTGGGCAAAAATCACATGAATAACTACCAAAATAACGGAGTTTGAAACGTGGAAAAGCGGTTACAGCAAAAACTACCAGGCAATTGGTTTTTTCGAGACAGTAAACACTATCTCGCCGGCTTAACTTCTTCGTTTTGTTGTGTTTTTTAGTTATGTATCCCAGAGGCTATAAATACCCTCCTAGGGTCATTACTGACGAGGATCGAGCATTTATCGAGCAATTCAGAGCAGAGAGAGCAGACATAATAGTTCTTGGTGTGATTCCTTGAGATTCGAGCTTTGACTTGATCTTAAGAAGAGTGATCGTCTTACTTCGATAAGATCTTCACTTCAAATTCCTACTTTAATAAACGAAGGAAGAATCTCTAAACCCCTTCGAGATCTGTGATTCGGTGGTCCACGAGCCAAAGCACTCCCGGCACAGGCAAAGTCCCACAAAACAAGAATCGATAAACGATTTTTGTGTTATTTTCCCAAGAGTTGTAATTTTTATTTTGTTGTGTGAAAGAAGTCTTATAAAAAGACTATTTCTTTCATATTTGTTGTAATTGATTGAAGATATGATGAATTCCATGATAACAACAACTTTTGGCGAAAACAGCAGGCTTCTAGCTCATCCGCTTTAGATGACTGAGGATGTAGCTCTCTTTCCATCTCTTTTTTCGTTTTCAGAAGGGGATTCTAGGTTGTGAGTTTTACGATCTGAATTCTCGTGTGCTTTCTGTTTTCCCTTTGACATGGTCCTCCGGGAAGATTCAGGCTTTTGGCCTTTTTCTGCAAGGAGCTGGGCCAACATATCCTTCATCTGAAGAAGGATCTCTTGTGTGCTTGGAGCATGACATGATGTTCATCAACCCTCTTTGCTAAGTCTTCGGGGCCTCCAGTCATGTAACCAGGAGCTTCTAGTGCTATGACGAAGCTTGATGACTGAGAATCAGCAATTGCTGATTGTTCGTCATTCGAAATAATCCCCTTAGCTAACTTTTGATAATTAACCGAGCGGATGGCTCCTATCCTAGTTTGAGTATGCCGATATATTCCCTCGAATTCATCATAGATTTCCCGAACAGTCGAGGAATGATTTCTCTCCGATTCATCAGAGCCGGGAGCCGAGGCATTCCCTCTGCCGATCACATTGATAGTGACTTCAGGGTATTTAGCTTCAGAACTCTTCTTCTTGTGATGCTATTGTCGCTTGGTAGGTCTAGCAACGTTCGTCAATTTGTTGAACACCGATTGTCGAGGTGCAGATGAGCAAGAGTGGCATTCCGAGAGGACTGCAGAAATAAGCCGCTCACATTAGCAGGAATGAGCTACTTGCGGTGTTGGTCTTCTTCTCGAAAACAATTCCCGTAAATCTGACACTTGAGAGGAGCTTTTCATCGAGTATGAAGACAGAGATGGAACCCCCTACTCTTGAGTGGGTAAGATTGGTTCTTGTCAAACATGGATTTTAAACCCATGTTGGCTTTTTGAAATTGGCGGACCACGTCGCGTTCTTGAAAAGAAACACGAGGGTCGCGTTTGGATTTGTAAACATTAGGCCGAGGCTTGCGTTTAAATGATGAAACAGATCACTGAGGGTCGTGTTTTGGTTGGATGCACCCATGGGGTGCGCATTTGATTGATGAAATAGACCCTTGAGGGTCATGTTTTGGTTGAACGCACCCCAGAGGGTTGTGTTTGTTTAGTGAAACAGACCCCCGAGGTTCATATTTCGCTTGAACGCACTCTTGAGGTATGCATTTATTTTTGGCAGTGCCTTTCTGAGGGCCCTGTTTTGGATGAACAACGTGCTACTGAGGGTCGTGTTTTAACTATATCACCCGAGGCTTATAATTGGGTTCATTGCCACGAAGCATGCGTTCTGGATTGGAAACGCATTGTTCGGGCAGAACCTCAGAAACGTGATCCTCACATTGGGCATGGGATTGGCTTTCTCAAAGATGCGCCCATCGTATGGATCTTCTCCGTCTTCGAGCGGCGTTCTTTTTGGCTTGTTTTAAAGCCTTGGCAGCAATGTCATTAGTGTTTATAGAGTCCGCCTCCTCCATAGGCCGTTTATGACCCGTTACACATCGTGTTGACGCTGACGTGGAAAATTCAACTTGCTGGACGAGTTCGACAGAGGCTAAGCCCACTCCTTTGGTGGAGGGGCTGTTCGATGAGTCTTGGCCAAAGGAGAGGGCTTTCTTTGAAATCTCAGCAACAGTTTTGATCTCTTTGGAGATCTTGCGAATGTTGTGCCTATCCTTGGGGATAAGCGATCCGGAGGAGAGGGCTTCCTCGTACTTGGCTTGACCAAACTCTATGATGAGAGTTTCCATGGTCATCCCAGCAAGATGAATGTCGGATTGCGCCACCACCTCTTTGTCAGAGAAGCTAGTCCCCAGCGGAGTTGCCATCTTTTGTTTGGTGGAAAATTTGTAGTAAAAAGAATAAAAAAAATTGACTTGTATTCTCTTGATCTTAATTACAATTTGAATTCTGATTAAAAAAGAGAGGAGAATGATCTGGATTTTCCCCTTTGTTTAATTTTAGGTTCTTCACAGTAGCGATAGAGTGCATCCTTCGAATGCTTGCGTCGAATTTGCTCTCCATTGACGATCCGACCGTCTTGTCTCGCGAGAATAATTAACTTGTGTGGCAAGTTTGATTAAGAACTCTTAACGAGTTTAAGAACTCAGAACGAGTTGAAACTCTATGAAAAGAGTTGTTAAAAACCAAATGATCTGTTAATAAACCAAGTAGATTTGTTTGTTGCTGAAGTCGAAGATGCTAATCTCCTCCAAGATTCGTCCTTAGTTGATCACCAGATGATCTCCCCAACTGAGTTGAACTACCTTGGTGCAGTTGATATCAAAAGGATCTGACCTTTTTGTGAAAAAGTCCGATCCTATGTCAAAAAGATCCAACCCCCAACTTTGTTGAGTTTGTTGAGGTTTATAGGAGGATAAGGGGTTGTAACTGCCCCCTTAATCCACTCCTAAGTGGGCGTGATTTCCTTAGATCATGTGGAAAATGGTTCTGAAACCGTTCGACTCATGTTTGAATGAGTCAAACATCCAATTGGCATTCAGGATCCTAACTCCGTGTCTTAGGATTGAGACGCGGAGTTGGATGTTGACCGAATATTGAAAATGTGAGGGCCGCTTGTGTTTTGCATGTTGAAGCTTGGAAACGCGGGGGTCGCCTGCGTTTCAGGAATTGAAATGTGAAGATGAATTTGGTGTTTAAAAGGGTCTAGTTGACTTGTAACCTCTTCTGTAGAGCGTTATAAGGACTATTATTCAATAATCTTTACTTTAGCTGTTATGGGGGCGTGGAAGTCGTCAGATTGTAACTCTCACCGTTGATTGTGAAGACCACTGAATAGAGTTTTCATCAGTTGTCAAAAGTGTCATTGAATTGTAAATCTTCTTGATCTATGTGAAAAGTCGTCCATTTGTAGTTTTCATTTGTTGACATAAAAGTCATCTTATTGTAACTTTCATCATCGAGATATGGGAGTCGTCGGATTTCAACTCCCATCATTGAAGTTTGATCGGGATCAGCTATCTATTATGATTTTTAGACAACCTACAAATAGGAAGGCCCATCCCTGTATGTGATATTGCGGCCATCAAGTACTCCGGCGAGTCTGAGGTTAGAATGTTTATCGTCTGGCTGATCGTCTGGGCATGCAGGTGAGTTCGGCTCTTTAAACTTAACTCGTATGGGCGAGTCAAGTATGTAGTTGAGTTTCTGATCGTCTGATGGATCGCTAGCTGTGTGGGTGAATTTTGTGATTGCGTGGTCTTGGCTCGTGCTGGCGAGTCAAGCACACGGGTGAGTCTAGTTTCCACGTTGCGTAGGCGACTCGGATACGCATGCGGATTTTAGGTTTATCTACAAAGGTAATTTTTACCACCTACACTATGTCAATGCATTTGCATCATTATGTTAGCAAGAACTTTAAACAAACAACATAGATTATCTGATACATTGTCATAGTGAAGCAGCACTCTAGAGGTTCGACTCAGACAAAATATGGCAGTTAAAACGCCTCATAGTTTATCTAATACAACATTTTCTTGAACAACTCATGTCATGTTGAATCATAAGGTGTTCTGATTGTATTTGCAGCATTACATTTGGCATGGACTCAAAATAAACAGCTACATCTGAACCTTATAATCATAAGGTGTTGAACCATAAGGTGTTTTGTACTATGTCATTGTTGATTTCAGCACCTTCAACCCCCACACTGGAAATTTGTTTCTCAATCTCCAAAATCTTGTCACATGTATGTTAATTTGCAATCCCAAATTGAGAGGAGTTGCTTCCACGATCAACAAAGTCTTTTGGTATGAGTCTAACTGCATTGGCTGTTGAAAACAATTTAGTAAGCAAGTGGCTCCTCCACAACTTGGCCTAGCTAGAAATTTCATGAAATGAGTTAAAATGTGAATTTTAATGAAGTTTTATGAAATGAATCTAAAATTTAATCCATGTTATTGCCAAAGCACACACTTGCATTGAATTATAATAAGAAAACCACTCAACTATGGTGGCAGTAATATGACAACCTACTTATTTGTGCAAAAATTACCAATTGCAATCAAGTATCAATCAGTCATCAATCTAAAATATTGTGCTTTCTTACTTGCCACTACAAGCTACAACAAACAAAAATGGTTTCTCAGTTACAAAAACCAAGAACAATTGCTCTATCCTAATCTGTTATAATGGCACCTGGTTCAACCACATGCATACATTTAAGCCATTCTTCAAATAACCACACAAATGTATCTTCTTGTTCATTAGCTAATAATGCACAACCAAATAAAGTGGACTATCTATGGTGATTGACCCTGGTAAATGGAGCAAATGGAAGACTGAACTTATTAGTTCTGTATGTCACATAAAAAACAACAACATGACTGAATTGCAAATAAGATGCTCTTGATCTTCCATCAGCCCAGAAAACACTCATCATTTATCTACTACTGTCTACTTCTATTGCAAAATAAAATTCTGGATCATTCGTTGTCTTACTCTGAAAATGTCGAATGATAGATATGCATTCATGGTTAATATTATTGTCCCTTTGGGTTCTGATATGATCAATATACTATTGTAGTGTCACTAATTCACCTTCTCTTCCATTGGTCGCATTAATAACACGAGAAATAGTGGAAGGAGGCATACCTTCTTCTCGTAGACTCTCAATAAGTTTTTTACATCTTTGAGTTTTATGGAATTGTTGATGTGATCTGTACATTTTTGCTTTGTATGAACTACTCAACACATGATTTGAATGCTCTTCAACAAACCCTGTGACCTCCCACGATACATCCTGCAATAATGATATAGGTGTATCTTCTCTTCAAAACTTAGCGATCCTCATGGGAGCTTGACGTTATATGATTCTCATGATAGCATGAGAATAGGGGTGTAAAACAGTATAGTGGAACGCAGGAGGAAGCATGGAACGAGACGGTGAGCAACATATTCAAAGAATCCAATTTTCAGTTCGTGAGTCGACTCATACATGTACATGAGTCGACTTATCAGGTTGAGTCGACTAATGACTATCATGAGTCGACTCACAAAATCAAGCCCTGTTAGCAAAAGTCTCTGACCAGTCGACTCATCAGTTATGAGTCGACTCAGATGAGGTCATGAGTCGACTCATCTCAGTCATGAGTCAACTCATCGACGGTTTCCTGGTTTGGTTGGGTTTCTGTTCACACGAATTCCTATTGGTTTTAGGCTTGGTTATTTACTAGATTGCCATCCACATTTATACACCTATATAAAGAATTGTTTTAGGGTTTCTAAGCAATCAGATAGATTCAAATAGAAATTCTAATTATTGTATTAGGGTTTAGAGAGGATTGAGAGGTTGTTCTCGATTCTAGTGAGATTATGAGGGAGAGATTGTAATCTTGTGTTCTTCATAATCTAGAAGAAGGTAGTTTCCTTCACCATACTGAATTGTTCTGTGTTTTAGTTGTCTTCTTCTCAACCCACCTTTTGGTAATTCCGTGACCAAAGGGTGCTCACACGGCAACTCATATCAAGTTGGTATTAGAGTATCAGATCTGGTGAAGGGGCATCCTGTGTATGATCCTTACTCGATTCTAATATAAGAAGCTTGGTAAGATCCTTATTTCATTGGAAGGAGTTCAAGATTTAAGGAAGGAGAAGATGTCTGAAGCAGAAAATTCAGTGAGGATTGATGCATTAGAGAAGCAGATCGAGATAATAGGGTCAACACTCACAAAACTCGTTGGTCTCATCCAAGGAGGGAACGAAAAGGGAGAATCTTCTTCTAAGTCTAAGAAGAAACCTATCAAGTCCGGTGGAGAGAGCGAGCTTTCCGGCTCCAACAAGCAGGACGAGACCGTTAAGGCTGGGATACATCATGGGGGTAAGAATTCTTACCAGAACCTGAAGATTGACTTCAAGGTGGAGATTCCTGTTTATGATGGGAGTGTTGATGTCAAGAGGCTTGATGACTGGATCGAGCGGATGGAGACATGTTTTACTCTTTATGGCTATTCGTCGAAAGAAAAGATTGTGTTCGCGACATTGATGCTTTTAGGATATGCGTTGACATGGTGAAAATTCTACTACAAGCAAGAGAAGAAGGCGGTGTCGTAGAACAAATTCAAGGAGTTACTGAGAAAGCAGTTCTACTCGATGGGATTCCTTGAAGAGCGTTGGTACAAGTAGTACAACTTGTGCCAAAGGGTCAATCAAACCGTTCAAGAATACACCATGGAGTTCCAGTAGCAGGCGATGGTCCTTAACATTGTGATAGAGGAATATTCCATATTTATGAAGTATATGGCGGGATTGAGCGATTACATTCGGAAGGAGATAAAGTTGTTCACGGCTGAGACTATTACAGAGGCGAGCCTGAAGGCCATTGCCATTGAGGGCAGGCAAAAGAAGGGCAACGAGGCAAAAGAAGATGTAAAGCAAACGGGTGGTGAGTCTAGTGGTTCCAAGCACAAGGAGGAGAAGAAGGGTGATCCAGGGAAAGCAGGGCTAATTTGTAGTCATTGTGAGAAGACAGGGCACGAAGCTGATCGATGCTGGGAGAAGTATCCTCATCTGAAGCTAAGAGGGTTGTAGAGGAAGGAGGAGAAAAAGGTATACAAGATAGCTCAAGGTCCGAAGGAAGTTCCTGGGATGACAGAGCCTAATAACAATCTCAACCTTATGGCGGGGAAACAGGCCACGACAGAGGATGAAGACCCGAGGGAGCAGCTCTTTGTTCTCAAGATGCAAGTGAAGACCAGTTTGGTTGATGCCATTGTTGATTCGGGTAGCAAGAAGAATTTGATGTCCGAAGCCTTGGTTCAGAAGTTGGGTCTGCAGATGGTCAAGCATCCGAAGCCCTATCCATTGGGGTGGATTCAGAAGGAGGAGAAATTGAGTGTAGTTAATCAATGCACTGTCAGATTTACACTCCACGAGTCGTATATTGACGAGGTCATATGCGACGTCATTCCATTGGATGTTTGTCAGATTATACTGGGTAATCCGTACTTATGGGATAGATATGCGATCTACGAGAGGCGGGCACAGAAGTACACCTTCACTAAGGATGGTGTAAGGTTCATATTTCATTCGGCATCTCTTCCGAGGGAGACAAGCTTGGGGATGGTGACGCGAGCGAAGAGACTAGTGAATGCAAGCACGAAGTTTGTCTCGCCGTGCATGAGACTTCCAGAAAAGCCATCGATAAAGGATTTTAACTTAGAGCGAACGGTGACTACGACGAGACGCAGGACGAATGAGTTGTTTCCAATCGGACGTCGAGACTGGATTCCAAGCAAGGCCAGGTGGTGCAGAAAAGATGGAGGAGCTCGAGAGTTTCCTTAGCAAAAGTTCTAACTAGAACGAGACTTCAAGTTCTTAATGAGGGGACCCATGATATGGGTGTATCTTCTCTTTGGAACTTAACGATCCTTATGGGAGCTTGAGGATAGATGATTCTCATGATAGCATAAGAATAGGGGTGTAAAACAGTATATTGGAACGTAGGTGGAAGCGTAGAACGAGACGACGAGCAACAGATTCGAAAAATCTAATTTTCAGCACGTGAGTCGACTCATACATGTACATGAGTCGACTCATCACGTTGAGTCGACTCATGACTATCATGAGTCGACTCACGAAATCAAGCCCTGTTAGCAAACGTCTCTGACCAGTCGACTCATCAGTTATGAGTCGACTCATATGAGGTCATGAGTCGACTCATCTCAGTCATGAGTCGACTCATCGACGGTTTCCTGGTTTGGTTGGGCTTCTGTTCACACGAATTCCTATTGGTTTTAGGCTTGGTTATTTACCATATTACAATCCACGTTTGTACACATATATAAAGGATTGTTTTAGGGTTTCTAAGCAATCAGATAGATTCAAAGAGAAATTCTAATTATTGTATTAGGGTTTAGAGAGGATTGAGAGGTTGTTCTCGATTCTAGTGAGATTGTGAGGGAGAGATTATAATCTTTTGTTCTTCATAATCTAGAAGAAGGTAGTTTCCTTTGCCATACTGAATTGTTCTGTGTTTTAGTTGTCTTCTACTCAACCCACCTTTTGGTAATTCCGCGACCAAAGGGTGCTCGCACAGCAACTCGTATCAAATAATTTAACTCGCATCATTGCCTTACATCCTACTCTAGTCTCTCACCAAAAAGGGATCTTGATCTTGTCTCTATTAGATCTATGGCCCTACTTATCACATACAAACTTTTTGTCTACTACGTCTCTAGCCTTATGAGAGTAATTTATCGTGCTCTTACTTATTTCAAAACCCACCAACAATGCATAGGAGTTATAATACTTATAAGCTTCTTCAGAACTATTAAATTTCATTCCTCGTAGTGGTTTAGAAGCATTTTTAGTATTGGCCGTAATTTCACTTCTAATAGCAATTGATTCTCCCATTCTGAGCTATCCACTAGTTGAATTTATTAGCTATGAAACAAATGCAAGAAAGAAAAAAAAAATTAAAAAATGCCATAAGTGTAACAATTTCATCTTAAAAGTCCTAAATGTTGAATATATCAAAATATAATTAGAGTGTTTGGGTGTTCTAAAAAACAATTGTGCCAATGTTGGCTGATGATTAAAAACCAAAAGACCATTAGAAATTCCCACATAATCTGATCCCTAGAAGGTTCGAGCCAAACTGAATCAGTAATGAATTTGAAGAACGATGAAATGACCCTTGCAAGTCATTGATTTGAACCATTAAAGGGTAATTCTCAGCAAAAGAAATTAATTATCTCAATGACATTCAGGTGGGTTGTATTAATTCTTTAACAGTAGTTTAGGATCTGATCTCATCCATCTTAATTAAATGGAAGTCACACGATCGGTGATGTAAATAAAAACATTGCAGAGTGTGGTCGATCTAAGTGTATATTATTTTGTTATCTCATTGTCAACAAATTATAGTATAAATTACTTGAGAAACAGTGGAGTTCTCCGGATCTACTTACTGGCAGAGCGCTGGCAGAGGGAGGAGAAGCGGAGTTAGAGTTGCAAATCGGTGGGGTTGGATCGCGGATCGAGAGAGGGCTCGAGATCGAGAGAGAGAGAGTGAGTAGGGTCAGCTCGTGATTGTGAGCTCGAGAGAGAGAGAGAGAGAGAGAGAGAGAGAGAGAGAGAGAGAGAGAG
>BQKN01066218.1:28063-46383 GCA_022839385.1 Asparagus kiusianus
GAGAGAGAGAGAGAGAGAGAGAGAGAGAGAGAGAGAGAGAGAGAGAGGGCTCATGGAGTTGATCGAGATCGGCGGATCAAGAGAGAGGGAGAGAGATAGCTTCACGGGGATTTGAGAGATCTGGATCTGGTTTGAGGTTAGGCTTTTGGGAAGAGAGATAGCTTCACAGGCTTGATTTGTGAGCTCTTGGAGTTAGGCTTTTGGGGAGAGAGAGAGCTTCACGAGGCTTGATTTGTGAGCTCTTGGAGGGGGCTTGTTGTAAAATGACCATAAAGTTTTCGAATCAACAGCCTGGATGAATCAATGACTTGCATGTGTACACACACATATATACATACACAAACACACACACACACACATGAAAGTACCCTAGAGAGGGCGGGTGAATAGGGTGAATGCTAATCTAATCTGATATTAATGCTAATTTAAAACTAAATAACAGATATCCTAGTGAAAATGATATGCAACAAGATATATATGCAAGGATAAGCAATATAAACGAGGGTGAAATAAACAAGATGCAAATGTGATAGGGCAATATAAACAATGAACAATACACAATGTCGATATAGAATGAGACAAATGATAAGCACAAATAATAACGCCAAGGCAAACTAAAACACACGAAATGATCAAAGAGTTCGGTCCTTCTGACCTACGTCTTTGCTCCCAACTCCCAGGGAGAAATCCACTATCACAACCGGGTTTTCGATGATCACCCAAAAAATATTTACACCACATAATTAGTTTTCTAGTTCACTGAAAACTTTCATAATCACTCATAATGCAATCACACTCTACACCCTCTAAGTGCTGGTCTCTAGCCTGTGTCCTTCCTCAAGTGCTCGGATTTATAACATTTTTCTAGGCTTTACTACCGATGCCACTCCTATTGGAACCGACCTCGTCTCTCCCTACACACTCCTCTTGGCGTACAAGTGTATTACAAAGTGATCTTACAAATTAAGCACAAATACAAAATGGTTTGTTCTCTACAATGGATGAAAACTCAATGTAAGCTTATACTCTAAGTAACACTCACCACAATCCAAATTATACAATATATGAAATACTAGAAGCTCAATAGGTTGTGTGTGTAAACAAAGAGTAAAATGAAGTTTAACTCAATTCAATCTAGCTCAAATATATAATAAACACAATAATAAATAGCTAGAAGATGAGTTAAGAAAACTTCTCCAATGAAAACAACAGGGAGGATGGATGAAGTTGAAGCCCAAAACCAATGAGATGATCTTCTCCTCTTGTGAAACTTTCTTCATAAAACAAACTTGTAAAAAACACACTTAAACAAAACTTAAACACCCTTTTAAACTTGTTTAAAAGTCTTCTTATTTTTTTTTGGTGAAAACAGTTATGGCAATGGGGTATATATAGGATCATAGAACAAACCCTAAAACCAAGAGAAAACCAAGAAAAAAGATAAAAATGAAAACCTAAAAATCTAGAAAAACTATTTGTTAGAAAGCTGTCGGTTGATTGATAAACAGTATCAGTCGACTGATGAGCTGACCGTTATAGCCAGCTTACAGCTCATCGGTCGACTGAAGACCTCATTAGTCGATTAATAAACTCATCAGTCAACTGATAGTTTATCAGTCGTAAAAATAGAAACTTTTAGCAATTCCAGGCGAGTTCATTAGTCGACTTATAAAATCCATCAATCGACTGATAACAAGTTGCCAGAAACAAATAGTAAATCCGATTTTCAAACCTCTTTTAAAAATAGTAAATAAATTCTAAAAAATATAAAATTTTAGAAAATGATTGTAAACATGATAATAAACATGTTACAAAAAGAATTTTTAGAATTTCACTTCAAAAAAATGAAAACTCATTATTTTTCAAAACTAGTCCAAAACATGAAAACAAAACATACATGTTTTTGACATTTTGACTTAAATAATATTTTAAAACCTTATAAAATGATTTTATAGACTTAATAAAAGATATAAACTATTGTTGTTAAGTTTATAAACTAATTGTAGGCTATAAAAATTACCTTGACTACAGAAGGACCTAAAAACCGGCCATCAAGAGCTTGATTACGCCTACAGGCTTAACCCGCCAACACGAGTCAAATCTACTCAAGAGTTGAGTTCACTAGATAAAAGTGAAGGGAACTAGAGGGGGGGAGGGTGAATAGGGTTTATGGATAAAATAATATGCAATTTAAAAACTATTCCAATAAACTACACACAAAAATAAAATACAGTGACAATAAAAAAGAGTAGTGATAGAGATAGTTAGCCAATTGATGACACGTGGTATGTTCATGAGGTTTGGTTTGCTGACCTACGTCCCGGTCCCCACTCTTGAGAATAAATCCACTACACACCCGGTTTGGAAGCAGGAACTTCTTCTACACAACGATCTCCATCGAGATCTCACAACCACATAGTAGATCTCCACGAGATCAAGCTCACAGCAGTTGTAATTTAAAGAAAAACTCTCCATTTACAGTAGCCCTATAGCAAGAGGAGAGATTGCAATTAAAGCTTGGGATGTGGGCTTTGAAATAGTGAAAGCAAATAAAAGTTGAAGCTCTTTAAAAACAATAAACTTAAACACAAGAGATTTGCAATGAAAGCTTGGTTATTGAAGTAGTTGGGGTTGTTGGGTATTTATAGGAAGAGAAAATAATAGCCAAAACCCCAAAGAACCAGTGAAAATCCCACAAAAACTGAGAAAAACTAGCCGTTAGGCTGCTTATCAGTCGACTGATGGGAATTATCAGTCGACTAATGAGCTGAACGTTGTATTCAAAAACAAGCTCATCAGTCGGCTGATGTTTATTTTCAGTCGACTGATTGATCATCAGTCGACGCGTCATTCGACCAAAATAGAACATATACTTTTTGATGATTCTAGGCGTTTTCATCAATCGACACATCAGTTGACTGACGTCATCAGTCGACAGGTCAGTCGAATGATAACAGAATTTTAGCCTGAATCGATTTTTGAATTGAGTTTCAAAGCTCTGTTAAAAATAGTAAATAATCTCTAAAAAATGTAAAACTTTGAGAATAGTTTATAAACATTTTGACAAACTTGTTTGAAAAGGAATTTTGCAAAAAGATCCTCGTATTTGTGAAAATCATTATTTAGCAAAAGTACCAAAATACGAGTTTTGAAAGTGTGCAAGTGCGATATCCCATGAGCTTCAAATGTAATTAACGAACTACTTTCCTACAGTAAGTACTAGAGAGAAAAATAAATAGCAAATATCCTCCACATAGAAATACATGACTTGAGTCTTGATATTTGCGCTTGAGTAGATGAAGCTTCTTAT
The DNA here is from genome assembly GCA_022839385.1 of Asparagus kiusianus. NCBI lineage: Eukaryota > Viridiplantae > Streptophyta > Magnoliopsida > Asparagales > Asparagaceae > Asparagus > Asparagus kiusianus. Next base: position 31,374 of record BQKN01066218.1, read on the forward strand.
TCATATGGTGCTCTTAAAAGCATTGCTTCATCACTTTGCCTCCACCTCCTTAGATATTATCATTATAGCTCTTTTTCCATCCAATCCTCCATAAAAGGTGCTAATATATATGGTCTTCAATATAGCTCAATAAACAATTAGAACTAATAATGGTGTTTATAAATCATCATCAAAACAAAGGATCTAACAAAAAGGAGCTCGCCCACGTGCTTGACTCGCCAGTGTTGACCCTATAGTTTTGATGATGATTTGGCAAACAATTCATTACTAATAAGCTTTCTAGTATTTTTGTGTTTATAGCCTCTTTTCAGGTATTTCAACACAAGTCAATCAAGAGCATTAAAGATTCAAGTTCTCTTGTGTGGTTCTACCTAGGTATATGTTTAGTTTACCTACATATATTGTATGATTATATTCAAGCTCAATACATATACACTTAACACGATTTATAACGTTTTCTATCATATAGATGATTTTTTCATTAATCGTTGTTAAAATATCTTTATCTTTTGTTTACAGCTCTTTCATGTTTCATTATATACATATAATATATGCACAATATATATATGAATATTTACATGTCTGAATCAAATTTCACTTTCGTAAAATTACAGGCTTTCTGAGCTGTTCTAAAAAACAGTGAGTTTTAGCAAACGAAAAATGATTTTCCAAATTTTTTTTTCAAACATGTTTATTTCATCATTTATAATCTTTCCCCAAAGTTTCACTAATTTTGGATATGATCTGATATTTTTAACGATTTTTCAAAACTCCCCAAAAACCTGTCAGTTTTCATATATCAGAATTCGGTCGACCGATACGGTCGACCGACAGACAGTCTGTTTCTAAGAAAGTTTTCCAGAGTTTTTCGGTCCACCGAAATTTTCGTCGGTCGCCCGAAATTTCCCTTCGGTCGATCGAAATTTACGTCGGTCGACCGCCAGCTTTAAAACCCTGTTTCTTTTGTTTTTGAACTAATCGGTCGACCGTATCGGTCAACCGACGACTTGCCAGTTTGAGCCTAACGGCTAGTTTTCAAATTGGTTTTTTGGTCTTTTTACACCCTTTCAGCTATTGTATTGGGATGCTATATATACCCCATTGCTGCTCCTCTTCTTTTTCAACCTAAGAAATCTAAGTTTGTTGTTTCACAAGATATTAATCGCGTTTAAGAGGTGTTTAAGAGCTGTTTAGTTAATCTGCTTTCAAGAGGAGTTTTTCTACAACAAGAAGAGACTTTCATCTTCATTCCTTCAGCTCTTTTTGTTCATTGAGAAGTTTTCTAAACTCATTCCTATAGCTTATTTTATTTCACTTTCATTTGATTAGCTATATTTATTGAGTTACAGTTATTGAGTTTCATTCACTATTGTCACACACACCTTTTGAGCTTAATATTTTCATATTATATATTGTGGGTTGTGGGGTGTGATTTAGTGAGTGTGAGCTTCATTGTGTTCTCACTTGTATTTGAGGACAAATCATTATATTTAACCTTATTTGTGAGATCACTTGTAATACACTTGTACACCGAGAGAAGTGTGAGGAGAGAGAGACGGGGTCAAATCCAAGAGGAGTGGCGTCGATTGACGAACCTAGGGAGAGGTTGTAATCGAGCACTTGAGGAGGAGGACACGGGCTAGATTCCTACACTTAGTGTGTAAAGTGTGATTGTGAGTGATTGTGTAGTGTGAGAGTTTTCGGTGAACTTGTAAACCGAGTGTGCAGAATTTCCAGCTTCCAAACCGGATTGTGATAGTGCATATCTCCTCGAGGTGAGGAGCGGGGACGTAGGTCGTGGGGACCGAACCTCGTGAACATATCGTGTGTTTGTGTCTTGTTTCCCTCATTTTTTCTTGTGCATAGCTTTATTGTTCTTATTGCTCATATCTATCTCTTGCAAGAACATATTGTTCAATATAATTTTAAATTAGCCATTAATTAGAATTAGATTAGCATAAGACCCTAATCACCCCCCCTCTAGGGTCTAACAGCCAGCACGAGTCAAGACCAAACGATTGCTGAGCTTGCTTGTACGTCTAGCTAGGATTTATGCCCGAGAACAAAACCAAACACCAAAAGAGAAAGACAAATACAATCACAATAATGACAGAAACACAAACAACCAATTTTTACGTGGTTCGGTAATCTTGCCTACGTCCATGGGAGCAACAAAATTAATTTCTTATTAATCACAAGAATATACAAATAAGAGAGAGGATCTCAAACTTAAGATCTCTCAAACAAATACCAGGTGATTTTAATCTAAAATCACCGCTCAAAACTCTCTCTTAATTACCCCAAAGAAATGTAGACTATAAAAATTACTTTGACTACAGGAGGACCTAAAAAACCGCTATCAAGAGCTCGATTACGCCTACAGGCTTAAACCACCAACACGAGTCAAATTTACTCAAGAGTTGAGTTTGCCAGATAAAAGGAGCTCGCCCGCGTGCTTGAGTCACTAGCATGAGTCAAGACCACGCGATTGCTGAGCTCGCCTACACGTCCAGGCAACCAACCAGATGATCAGAAACTCACATGCACACTTGATTCGCCTGTACAAGTCAAGTCTACTCAAGAGTTGAGCCCGCCTGCGTGGCCAGGCGATCGACCAACTCGCCAAACTCGTCAGAGTACCTAGGGGCCAACGCTGTTGCGTACAGGGATAGACCTTCCTATTTCCCGTGATGTGAAAGGGAGGAGTAAAGTACTCCAAGCCCATCAAGTAGCCACTCATAGTACAAGTGACTAGTCAAATCCACGCAGTCACCAAACTCGCCCGCATACTTGACTTGCATGCATACTTGACTCACCTGCACGAGTCAAGTTCATCCAAGTGGCTGAGTTCGCCTGCACGATTCAAGCCATCAGCTAGGCTATTAACAAATTCACCAAATTCACCCGAGTCCTAGGCGGCTATGACATCATGCACAGGGATGAGCCTTCCTATTTCCCATGACGTGAAAGGGGAAGAGTATAGTACTCTAAGCCCATCAAGTAGCCGCTCATGGTACAAGTAAGAGGCATGGTATCTCTCAATAGGACATGGTCATATCCCATGATTTAGGGGAGTGATCATGTCTTCTTCCTTCTATTTAAAAGCCTCTTCTGTTTATGTAAAGGAGGCTGTCTTTTCAGTTGATCAGTTCACTTTTTGACTGAGTTAGTGACACCCTCTTTGCACTATTTTTGCACTGTAGCACCTTCCTATAGCTTTCAGCCTCGATTGCCATTAAGCTCGGAGATTCAAACTCGATCAATACGAGCTTCTATTACGTACTGAAGCTCACCATTTCGGATTTGTAATAAGCTATTCTTATCAATACAAACAAAACCCCCATTTTAGGAAATCAAATTTTTACACCTACAGAAGATGGCGACTACAGTGGGAGATACCGTTTCTTCAATCAAGATAGTGGTAGCACAGTTCGACAAGGTTGCTGTTGGGACAATCGTGGAGTCCCTCCTAATTGAGTTAGACCAAGCCAGGTATGAAGAGTACTTGTCTTCCTCCTCCTCTAATTGCAATGCATCCTGCAAATACCACAGAGTTGTGCGTAAGGCCTGACCCCAAGTGGCTGAGGCCTCCACGCCTGAGGACTCGATCCGAGCCATGGCAGTGAGTCCTACCTCCCCCAAATCAATCAAGGCCGAGTGGAAGGGCAAGGGTATAGGGCAAAAGGTCGCTAGATGGGTCGCCAAACGACCCTCGCAGACCCCCACTCCGCAAGAGATAGTTGTTCGCCTTGGCGTGAACCACGCCGTCATAGTTCACGCAGACGCCCCTCTCTCCAGGAGGGCCTGCCAGCGGTGACGACATGCTCTCACCCGAAAAGAGGCTTAAGCTCTCACCTCTTATGATAGTCTGAATTACTACTCAGGCCTGAAGAATGCCAAGCGGAGGTGTAGCCCTCCTAATGCTGATGGGTTCACCAAATCAGGCGATCCCTCGCGCTCAGGCGAGCTTTACTCTGATAGCAACACTTCTCGTTTCCACAAGCTTGGTACTTATGGCAAGCGTGGCCACCCATGCGAACCAACCAGGATGGGCGAACCCACCAAGTTAAGCAGGCTTCGTTTCTCGGGTTATACTCTTGATTCAAGTAAACTGCCTGAATCAGGCGAGTCTGCTCGAACAGGCGAACCTCGCTGGGTTCGCCTAACAGACAGACTTCACATGCGAACCAGCCTTGGGGAGGCGACAGGTGAGCCCCATCAAGCCCACCTGAATACACAAATGGTCAAAATTCATCAATCGATGGGAATTCGCCCGAACGCAAGAACTCCCCCGTTAAGGCGAGATCACCTGGCTTCGACACTTAACCATCCCACCCAGTGTACTCAAGGGAGTTCAGTTAAAACTCTCTCATGCAATCATGTGCATGGCCCCTCTAATCTTGGGGGTAGCCACCAGCGACCTACGAGAGATCTCCAGAATCATCTAGCCTGCAAACGTACCATCCACGAGGCGAATCCTCAGTGTCACTACGAAAGACTTATCCAAGCGGTACTCACCGACTACCGGTGTGTGGGAATAGCGAGACCTTTGGTGTTAGAAAGGCTTGTTCAAAAGGCTCCTAAGCCAAGATCTTCTCATCGAAGACATAGCCGCCAAAGGAGGCACGTCGTCGACAATTTGGAGCTTCCATCTGCTACGGTCAACGTGATGGGGAAGGGTAAAACCGTGCTCCCGAGTTCCCCAGACTCGAATTCTTTCCTAGGACCTAACCACCCTCTTGTTCAACGTGAGTGCGAAGCTATATTCTTGCGCACCCATACTCATACAGGAGTACCCCTCTCGCTCAATTATGCACTTTTAGCATCTCCTTCAGGCGGTGAAGATGAGGTTTGCTTAGCAGTAGCCATATCCTAAACCTCACACTCGATTCAAGACGAACTAGCAAGGGTGCACATGGTAGAAACCATGGGGGATCAAACAATGGCCAAAAAGCTCGAAGTACAATAAGCCACCATCGAATCCATAAATGATATATTGGAACAACTTTTGAACAAGAAGAAAAAAAAGAAAAGGGCTACGTGTACCCCGCGGAAGCCGGCAGGGGACAAGGAATAGGGACCCTCCCCTAATCAGACGACTGAACTGGAAGATAACATTGATCCGCACTCGGATCACTCTTCCAAGTCGTTGATAGGGGCATCATGTACTAGGGGTACTACTCGAGACAAGAGGCTCAACGAGTTCTAAAGCCAACTCAATGCCTTGAAGCTCCAGCAAAATATGAACAAGCTGGGCGTAGTCAGGCTATACCCTATCGAGTGGGACATAGTCCCCTACCCATCAAATTTTAAGCCCATCAGTTTGGTACAGTTTGATGGTAAGGACTCCCCCTCACAGCACATCTACTACTTCATGTATCAGATTGGATTCCTCATGGGGAACGATGCTATCCTCACTTGGTTGTTCATCGGCACCATCAAAGGAATAGCATTTGAATGGTTCCACAAGTTAGAACCGAGCTCTATTACATCATGGGCCGATGCGGAAAGACTCTTCCTTGCCCGTTTCTTCGATGATGACACATAGGTGTCGATGGTCACCCTTCTTGCTGAGAAGCAAAGGAAGTCGGAGTCAGTCAACGGCTTCGTAAAGAGGTTCACAAATCGGTCAGTTCGTTGTTGAGACCAAGTCTCCGAAGCCACACTGATTGAGATGTGCCGAAATAATCTTTTGATCCATATTCTGTTCAAGGTTGGCACGGTATGTAATGGCTATAAATTTCAAATACGGGTTTAAAAAGTTTTCTGGTATTTAAATATTAAATATTATTTTTCTAAAAGAATATTTGTATTTTTTCCTGATTTCTCTAGATTTTTCTACGATTTAAAAATATGGTATTATATTATTTTAATGGTTTTACTAATTATAAATTTAATTGTTTTGGTAAAACTATTTAAATTAATAGTTAATTATTCATTATTTTTATTGTTATTATTATTTTGACTATAAATTTTCAATATTTATTTGAATAAATTTTTAGGTATTTTAAAATTATTATTTAAATGGGTATTTTTCTTTGTGTTTTTCCTGCGGTATTTCACTCTGTTTCTCTCTCTCTCTTCATCTCTCTCACACTCTCTCTCCCCTACCCTACTTTCCTAATTCACTCCCTAAATCCCGCACTCCCACCCACCTCGTGTTCCCTCATCTCTCAATTTCACTTCCCTCAAAACCATCACCTCGTGTTTCCTCCACTCTCTTTTTCAACTCAAAAGCCCCCCTCTCTCTCACACACTAAGCTCACTCTAACTCTCACAGCTCACTCTTCTCTCTCTCTCTCTCCTCCATTTCCCAAAATATTCACTCCGCTCTCACTCTCTCTCTCTCTCACTGTCATCTCATTCTTCATCTCTCTCTCGTACACTCATCTCTCTCTCTCTCTCACCTCTCTCTCTCTCTCACTTCCTCCCTCTTTCTTCCCCTCTCGTTTTTGCCTCTACCTGACTGCCCCCTCCAAGAGCCATGACCTCCGCCTCCATCATCACCTCTACCTCCGGCTGAGATTGCTGCCACCAAGCCGAGCTCGAGCTCACCCCAACATCCAAGCTCTCCTCCGTCAAGCCACCAGAGCTCCTCCTCTTCCACCCTCTGCTCCTCCGTCTTGCTGTCCTAACAACCGCACCACCACCTCATCTTCCATCTCTGATGACGCCTACCCAAGCTCCAACGAACCGCACCTAAGCCACCAGGCCAGCCCTAAGCCCCAAGCTCCCGTCACCGCCTAGGCTTGCCATGCCATCCAGCCCAAGATCTACCTCTAGCTGCATCCGCTAGACCCCGCCTCTGGAGCTCACTACCGTCAGCTCCTCCCTCATCGTCAAACTACCCTCCTCTCGCGTCGTCTCCACCTGAGCTGCACCGCCGCTCACCATGCCCTACTGCTCACCACCCCCACCGCTACCTTGGCCACCACCATCGACGAGCCCAAATCAGTGAGCTTCGTTACAGAAAACTTTAGTTTGAAGCTGACTTCGCACGTGTTTTTCGGCCAACTCTGACCTCCGTTTCGATCGATTCCTTCACCGTTACGTAGCCCTTCGTGTTATCTATCATATGGTATATTCCTTTCACTTGGGCTCCCTATCTACATCTTGTTATATTCATTTGAATATCACACATCACATTAACACTCTAATTTATAATTTTAACCGTAGCATTAATGCTGTGCAACCACCCCGACTACCCCCACTACGGTCCACGATATACCCAAGGCAAGATCCCACTTGCTCATATCTAAATTTTATATTTATTATGAATTATTTGTAATTTTAGCTCTATTAATAATTATCTACGTGATATTGTTTAATGAATGATATTAGATAAATCATAATAATATGATAATTAGTATTTTTAGAATAATTATAATAAATTATAAGAATTTATTTTGGTAGAGGATTCATTTTTAGATAATTATATTAATTAAAATGAATTTGTTTGAGAATGAAATCATTTTAGGAAAATTATAATAATTTAAAAGGAAGTATTTTAGAAAAAGAATCATTTTAGAAAAATTATAATATTTTTTTTTGAAATTATCTTGTGGAAAAAATCATTTTAGAATGATAAATATTTGTTAAAAAGAAATTATTTAGGAAAATAGGCTATTTTGAATTAATGAGAATCTATCTTATGAAAAGATTATTTTTGAGTTTATGAAATTATTCTTTTAAAAGGTTATTTTTAGAATTATTATAATGAGAAAATAACTTATTTTGGAAAAAGGGATTATTTTGAAATTAAATTAAAGAATTTAAATTATAAAAGGTATTATTTTGAAGTAAATAAATTTATTATTTTAGAAGATTATTTTAGAACAATTTTATGATTCAAATTCTTAATTTTGATTATCTGATATGATATGATATTATTGTACATGATTAGTTGCATTGATTGTTCCTTGTTCTGATTGAGAACTATTAGTGGTCATGACCGTAGTAGCCTTGCGTGACCTAGAGACATGTGTTGTGTTGACCTAGCAAAACAAGAAGAGTTGGGATGAGAAAGTCATGGTTCATGTGATCGGATAAGCCCGTTGATGCATCTTCCAGGCTCGCACCAGTGGTCGATGTCGCCACTGGGGTTGGTTCGTAGGGCTAAAGTGAAGTGTGTACATCACTTTGGTCAGTGGTAAATTTTTTAATCACCCGAGTTCTGTTTGAAGTTCGAACCAGGCAGAAATGGATTACATGTAGTCCTCTAGGTCGCATGTGTAGCAGGATTGGATGCACGTAGAGGATTTGTGAACAGTCAGTTATCCGATGATAGGAACGTTGACTCTATGTGAGATATGTACTAGTGACATGTTATAGAATGGCTAGTTACATGACATCGTTACTCGGATGATTATGAGTTCTTGTAAGATATAGACCAGTTATATTTCTTTTCATACATAGATTGGGATTAATATTTAATTATCTACAATTCGAGACATATGGTATATACAAGAGGGTTTTCTTGTTTGGATTATTTCGCTCGACGTACTATGTCTCGAGTTGTAGATTTTTAAGTATTAATTCCATCTAGTGTATGACCCTGTACTTGGAAGATTATTCTGATCGCTAGCTACATGATCGACTTGTTACTTGGTTAATTTCCTTGGATTTATTCTAATTATTCTATGCTAGTAGTAAATTATATTTATATTATTAGTATTTCAGTTGCATGTTTCCATTGTTATTACCATTATTGCATTGGTCGCACGACCGTTTCTATTCTTCCTTTTGGGATATTGCTGTGTGTCATGCACGCTGACGTACTCCTTTCCTCTCAGGATGTACGTCAGATTTAGAGGACGGACAACTACAGTTCGGAGTAGTACATGAGCCAATGGATCCTCCGCAGGAAGGCTTTGCAGACGGAGCAGAAGAACAAGTCGAAGCTTTGTTACCTCTTTTAGTTAGTTGATGACCCTAGTTTACTTTTTTAGTACTTTTATTTTCTGTCGGATCATTGTATTTTATATTTTCCAGCATTTAGATCATTTTGTATAAGGGCATGTTTGGCCTGAATATTATGTCTGGATGATCATTTTAGTTGTGATATGTATCTTTTGGTTCTGAGTTGTTTATTATATTCTTTCTACTTTGATCGGGGAGCCGTGCCTTCGTTTTATATTTTCTTGATGCTTAGCGTATTAGATTAAGCAGAAGGGGTCTAGTACTTATTTCTCCTCAGTCTAATACATCGCGGGCTTGTTCACATTCCGATTCCCTCGTATTTTGGGAAGCGGAGTGTAACACGGTAGAAACCCGAACCTAGAAGAAACTTGTTCGCCAGGGCGAGCAGGTTGAGAATATGATCAAAAGGCTAGAGGTCGAGGAGCCTCATCCCAAAAAGGGAGCTACGGAACCGAACACACCCAAGAATCCTCCTTGATCAAGAGGAAAGGAGATCATGTCTGTTGACTCCACTCCGGCACCCAAACCGGCCCAAAGGCCGAAACCTAAGTCGTTCGAGCAGCGCCCTCCCAAGCAATATGACTTTAGGGAGGACCAAATAGTAGAAACCTTCGACACTCTTCTCAAGAGCAACATGATTAAGCTACCAAAAGTCACCAAGCCTGAAGAGGCGAGCAAGACCGGTGACTCGAGCTACTATACATACCACCGATTCCTCGGTCACCATACCTCCAAATGGTATATCCTCAAAGATAAGCTTCAGGTCCTCTACGATGTGGGGGTCCTAAAAAATGAGAAAGTGCATAAGAAGATGACCACGAACATGATCACCTTGAGTTTCAAAACGGATCTCCCGAAAGTTCAGGCGCTGGCGGGATTGGTTCCTATCCCAAGGCGGCATTGAAGATTACTAATGACACTCCTCAAAATCAATGAGAAAAAGGCTTAGCATCAGAGACCTTACCATCAGGGCAGGTGATGTGGGTCCACCCAGACCTCCTCAGTGATGAACAGTGGCGTCAAAACCTTCAAGGAAGACCAAAGGTAAGCCCTACAATGCCATCTCTGCTATCCCAGATGGAGACAAAGTAGGGGTAACCACCCTCACTGACTCTGATGAAGAGGCTGCCACTTTGGCCATTAGAGCGGGAAGGAAGCTCGCCAAGAACTACCCTTCAAGGGTAGAGGATCTAGCAGGACCCTCCACGGGCCACATCCAGATCCCAAAAAGCTAAGCTCGATTAGCCAACCATTCCGATTCTATGTGCTCACGCAGTTGAAAAACATTCTGGCTAGAATCACAATGTATAAACTCCTGCGGTTGTTCAGACCTACCAAGGAAGCTCTACAAGAGGCTATAGTCAACTTAGAAGCTTTTGCCATGCACTTCTCACCAGCTAGGGAGGGAGATACGGGAAGGGAGTGTTCACAATGCTGTCAGGCTGCCGAATAGCAGGTCCCCTGCATTACATTCACCCCTGAGGACATACTGATCAAAAGCACATCCCATGATCGACCCTTGTACTTCGCAGGGTACATCGGTTCCTCCAAGGTCGATCGGATCCAAGTTGACCCAGTATCCACACTGAGCATTGTCCCCCTGAAGCTTATCAAGCACTCGGGGGTACCTCAGAGGTGTTTATTCACGACAACCATGATAATCTTTGGATTTAATGCCACTGGGACCTGACCGCTCGGCAAGATCCATCTAAAGTGCCGTATAGGCTATATGAAGATGGAGGTGACCTATTATATCATTGATGCTGAGCCTTCCTACAATATGATATTGGGACTGGCGACATTTGGTAATGATTTAGGGACTAGCGACAAATCAGCAGCATTTGGCTGGGCAATTGTAGCAGGAGCCTCACCAGCATCCTCCTCGTTCAGAACCTAGTGTTAGGGAGTTCCGGTATATGCAGCGTCCTTCTTTCTCTGGTGCCGAAGGACATCTAGGAGCAAAGGAGTTCTTGAAGGTTACCGAGACCATTCTCATGGTGACTCGCATTGCTCCTGTAGAGTTGGTAGATCTTATGGATATCTAGCTCATTGACACCGCTCGGATATGGTGGGTAGCTAAGAAGACTTATCTGGAGAGGCCAATCCTGTAAGAGACGTTCACCGAGCGCTTCAATAGGAAATATTTTCCTCAGTCAGCTCGGGACGAGCTCCTGTGTAAATTCGTTGAACTCAAGCAAGGAGGACGAACAGTTAATGAGTACGAGGCCGGGTTTTCTTCCTTAAGCCGATTTGCTCCCTACTTGGCTATAGACCCTACGATTAGGAGGCATCAGTTTCAGAAGGGTCTGGACAAGTACATTAGGATGGCTCTGCTAGGTAGAGCTTTAGCGACCCATGATGCGGTACTAGATGCAGCACGTTGAGAGCATGCATAAGGAACCTGAAGACTCACACATGATTCAGAGTAGGACACCAGTAGCTTCGGCCCGGAATGTCGAACTGCCCCCTCTGAGGTAGTAGCAGCAGGCCCCACAGAGGCACCAACATTCTCATCGTCAGCCATTCCCTCAGAGTCACCCTTATCAGCACCCTAGAGTGCAGACTCGCGGCCAACCTTTGGTGAAGTGTTCCTATTATGGTCATGCTGGGCATACCCAGCAGGATTGCCCCAGAGTCTTCATCTGTGCTTCAACTGTGGGTCCCTCGGTCATGTCAGTCGAGACTGTCTACAGCGACAGCAGGCGTGCTTGCGCCCACCTCCAGTTCGGGCAACTCTTCTAGCTCCACCTCGACTTGCCCCAGTAGCACCGACTCAGTAGGGACGCTATCCCCGAGCAGGGCCTCTTCTTCCTCAGAAGTCGTTTTATCAGAAAGCACGAAGGCAGCAACCACCGTGTCAGACGTTTATGATGTTAGCTGTGGAAGCTGAAGCGAATGACCAGGTTATCATTGGTAAGAATTGTTCATCTTAGTTTTATTTGCATATGAACTTCCTTATTTAGCATTACCTGATGATATCATAATAGGATTGTTATGAGTACTAAGTTAGTTGTATTATCTCCTCCTATAATAGGCAAGGTTCTTATTTCTTCTGTTCCTGCTTTATCACTCTTTGACTCTGGAGCCTCCCATTGTTTCTTGTCCCGTCGATTTGCGAGTGCCCACTCTCTTCCTATAACTCCTCTGAATATGGGCTGGAATATTAACACTGGCAGTGGTGTCTTAGTAGCATCCAGTGGTTATGAAGCATATCCTGTGGTTATCTACGGGAGGGAACTCTTTGCAGACTTTCTAGTGATTGATTTGCCAAGCTTTGATGTAGTATTTAGGATGGATTGGTTAGGGTCATTCTTTTCCACCATTGATTGTCGCCATTGAAGTTTAGTATTTGAGATACCGGATCACCCGAGGTTTGAATTCCTCAGTGGCAGTACATCGGCTGGGCCAGTAGAGTACAAAGCTAGAACAAAGAAGGCGACATTTGCTACCATGCAGGTGGAAACCGAGAAGCCAATTGTAGTTTGGGAATTTGAAGATATATCTCCCGACGACATTTACGGGTTACCACCGGATCGAACAATTGAGTTTTCCATAGAATTGAAGCCTAGAATTGCTCCGATCTCCAGGACTCCTTCTCGTATGCCTCCGGCTGAGTTGACCGAGCTTCGGACTCAGTTAGATGATCTTATGCAGAGAGGCTTGATACGACCCAATGTATTAGCCTGGGGAGCACCTGTGTTGCTTGTAGGTAAGAAGGATTAATCCAAGCGGATACACATCGACTACCAGGAGTTGAATACTATGACAGTGAAGAATAAGAATTTACTTCCCTGTATTGATGATATCTTCGACCAATTAGGAGGATTAAGAGTATTTTCTAAGCTGGATTTACGAAGTGGATATCACCAGGTGAAGGTCAAGGACTCTGATGTTCCTAAGACTGCATTTCAGACGAGATATGGACATTATGAGTTCTTAGTGATGCCGTTTGGTATGACTAATGCGCCATTGACATTCATGATGAATCTGGTATTCTATGATATGCTGGACAAGTTTGTAGAAGTCTTTATTGATGATATCCTGGTATACTCCAAGAGTGAAGTGGAGCATGCAGAGCACTTGCGATACGCGTTGCAGACCCTGAGAGAGCATCGGCTGTTCGCCAAGTATAGCAAGTGCCAGTTCTGGCTAGATCGCATTGCGTTTTTAGGACACATGGTGTCAGGAGACGGCATATCAGTGGATCCGGAGAAGGTATCTAGAGTGAGAGATTGGCCTACCCTTAGGATAATATCTGACATTAAGAGCTTCTTGGGGCTAGCTGGATATTACCAGAGCTTCATCAAGGATTTCTCAAAGATCGCAGAGCCGATAACGCGACTTACGAGGAAGGATATTAGATTTGTCTGGTCTGATGCTTTTGAGCAGGCGTTTGAGGAGTTAAAGTCTCGATTGATTTTGGCCCCAGTCCTGACGATACCGAATAAGAGCGGGAACTTTGAGGTGTTTTGCGACGCATCAGGTAGAGGATTAGGATGTGTTCTCTAGCAGGATGGTCATGTGGTAGCGTATGCCTCTCGTCAGTTGAAGAAGCATGAGCAGAATTACCCTACCCACGACCTGGAGTTGGTAGCTATGATTTTTGCTCTTAAGCTTTGGAGGCATTATTTGTTAGGAGAGCAAGTGAAGGTGTTCTCAGCTCTACACTGCCTAGCATAACCAATCTACCCTTCATCGTAGGTCTCCATCTGCTCTAATGGTCCAATCGGCCTTAGGCTCTTTGGAAATCTCCTCCTTACGGATTTGAATCCAAAAATCTTCCAACTGAGCTCTGACAACTCTGCCACTCCAAGATGACTGCACTGACACAGCTCCCAAAAATGCACTGGTACCACCAACCTCAGGCCTAAAATCAAACTGGCTAAGGGTGAGAAGGTCTCGATGCAACAAGCACCTCAAAACCGTAGCCTGATGTCGACGCTTCCTACTCAAAGCATCCGCTACGACGTTCGCCTTCCCCGAATGATACTGAATCGCGAACTCATAGTCCTTGATAAACTCAATCCATCTCCACTATCTCTGGTTGAGTTCCTTCTAAGAGAAAAGATATTTTAGACTATGATGGTCTGTGAAGAACTCAAACTGCACACCATACAAATAGTGCCTCTATGACTTCAGTACAAATACCACTGCTGCTAACTCCAAGTCATGAGTGGGGTAAATCTGCTCATGCACTCTCAACTATCGTGAGACATAAGCTACTACTCTCTGAGTCTGCATAAAGACGCCTCCCAATCCTACCAAAGATGCATCTGTGTAAACGACAAATGTCCTATCGCTACTCGAAATAGTCAAAACCGGTGCTGTAGTCAACTTAGCCTTCAATATATCAAAGGCCTCCTGGCACCCTGTGCTCTAAATAAACTATACACCCTTCTTCGTAAGGCGTGTAAGTGGCGTCGAAATCTTTGAGAAGTCCTAGATGAACTTCCTCTAGTAACCTGCTAAACCCAAAAAGCTACGAATCTCCGTCACCGTCTTCGGCGGTTCCCAATCAAGCACTGCTATAACCTTAGCTGGGTCTACTGATATACCCTCTCTACTGATGATGTGGCCAAGAAATCTGACCTCTAAAAGACAAAACTCGCACTTGCTGAACTTGGCATATAACTGGTGCTCCCGTAGGGTCTGCAAAGCTAATCGGAGATGCTGCTCATGATCTGCCTCCGATCTCGAAAAAAAGAGGATGTCATCAATGAAAACAATCACGAACTGATCTAAAAAGGGACAAAAAACCCGGTTCATTAAATCCATGAATACCGCGGGTGCATTGGTCAGTCTGAATGGCATGACCAAGAACTCAAATGATCCATAGCGCGTGAGGAAAGTGGTATTAAGGATATCCATCTCCCGAACCCGTAACTGATGATAACCAGAATAAAGATCAATCTTCGAGAAGAACTACGCTCCCTACAACTGTAGGCGTATAAAATTGCCTATGGGTCCCTTAACATAGCTCAACATGAGGATTCGACGAATCAACGAACCATCGAGTGGCGAGGCGAAGAGGCCAATGAATTGCACGCGAGCAACGGAATACGTTCGTGTGCAGAACCAATCCAACGGTTCG
>BQKN01066219.1:0-10515 GCA_022839385.1 Asparagus kiusianus
TGCATACGATGGGTTATTACTCCGATGCCTCTCGACCAGGGAGGCAGAAGAGGCTCTAAAAGAAGCTCATGACGGAATCTGCGGTGCACATCAACCCGGTCCCAAACTCTACGACCGACTCAGAAGGATGGGATACTATTGGCCAACCATGGTCAAAGACGCGATTGACTACGCTTGACGGTGCCATGCGTGTCAAATACATGCGAATTACATGCACCAACCCCCGGAACACCTCCACCCCTCGACTACTTCATGGCTATTCGAGACCTGGGGGATGGATATCGTTGGTCCTATCTTCCCACCATCAGTTAAAGGTGACCGCTTCATTTTGGCAATCACCGATTATTTTTCAAAATGAGCCGAAGCAGTTACACTCAAAGAAGTGAAGACAAGCGATGTCATCAAATATATCAAACACCATATCATCTATCGATATGGCATTCCTAGACAAATTATACACGACAACGGTCCTCTATTCGTAAGCAACACTTTTATTAAATTCTATGGAAAATTCAGGATTGAAGACATCTCCTCTACAGCATATAATCCTACGGCAAATGGGTTAGCTGAAGCGTTCAATAAGACAATCATAAAGATCTTGTCAAAACTCATAAAAATTAACAAGCGAGATTGGGATGATAAACTTGGCGAAGCCCTTTGGGTCTATCGTACCATGGTCCGCACGCCCACCGGAACCACTCCGTATTCACTAGTGTACGGATGCGAAGCTATTCTCCCTTTGGAAATTCAGATTCCATCCCTTCGCGTCACTCTTGCAACAGGGATGACGACAGAAGAACAACACCAGAAGCGTCTCGAAGAACTTGAGATGTTAGACGAAAAACGCTTGCAGGCTCAATAACAAATTGAGTTTTATCAAGCTAGAATCTCTCACGCTTTCGATAAGAAAGTTAAACAACGAAGCTTTAAGGAAGGAGACCTGGTTCTGGCCATCCGGCGGCCCATGATACTCAATTCCAAGAAAAAAAGGTAAATTCCAGCCCAAATGGGAAGGACCGTTCGTGATAGAGATAGTCTACTCAACGGTGCATATCGCCTAATCACTAAAGACGGTGATAAGATCATGATGCCAATAAATGGCAAGTTTCTGAAGAAGTACTACCCGTAGTACGCTCAGAACAGATTATTAAACGAGAAGTTCCTGGAGAATACCATATACGATATTCTTAAGGATAACCCGAAACCAACCAGCTGTTCTCTAAATAATTCAAGTCTGGTCATAGAGAACCCCTACTGTAATCTTCTAAACACTCTTGTTGAGATGAGATTTGATTACTCTTTAGAATCAATCTTTCCTCACAAAAGAATTATCATTGTCCCTCACTATCAGATCAGTTCATGACGAGCCTAACAAAGTTCCTTGGGCCAAGTCTGGTCAAACTTCCATTATGATTTGTATTCACATTCCCACTTTTATACGGTCAAACCTTTTTATAGTTAGGACCACAGCTAAAATCTCCTCTCGATTCCTTCTATGAACGAGAGGCCCACTTTCAAGTCGCTTTCCCTTTCGATAAACGAAGGACTTCACTTGAACGACCAAACCTATAAAAGTTAGGGTCGTCTCAATATCCATTTTTGGTCAAACTATCAAGCCACTCTGGCCAAGATCAGATTTTTCTTCGATAAACGAAAACATTTCATGTCTGTCCCTCCAGTCAAACCTATAAAAGTCAGGGCTAGAGTTCAAATTTCATCTTGATAAACAAGAAAACTTATTTCTGGATCAGATAACCTAGACTATAAAAGATAGGGTTAACTGAATCCCCTCGATTCTCAGGATGGAGATCCCATTCTTAGTTTCATCTCACAGATTCTTGAAGTGAAGATCCCACTTTTAATTTCTTCTGCAACCAAGGATAGAATATAAAATTCTTCCTCTTTGGTATCGGGTTCACTTCTCCCTTAAAAGAAGGACTGAAGAAAGAATATAAAATTCATCCTCTTCAGTATCTAGTTCGTCTTTGTCCTATAAAAGGATACTATATTTTTAATAACTCCATGATCCATGACTTACCCGTATGGGGAATTTTATCCCGAATCCTAAGCAGGGATAAGTCGGCGCCTAATACGCGCTGCCGGTTCGTCTTTTACCGTAAGAAAATGACTATGTCTACGTATTCAAATTCATAGCATTAAGTTTAAAGGGGTTCATCCCTTTAGCACAACGTTATTTGTGAAACGGACACAGATAATTCACAGGCTAGCCCGATTCAAACGGTAGTCGGTAAAGGCATATCAAACCCGTTAACGGTTGAGGATTTGCCAAAAATCCTATAAGTATTATGGTTGATTATTCTAAATAGAATGAGAAATCATAATGAGAACTAAAGAAGACTAAACAGAACACGCATATCATTAACAAAAAAAAGTTCAGATACAACAACCACAATCACTTTACATTGTATTTTTGACTAATAATTTCCTGCTCAAGCTTCTTCAGCATAAGCACATTCAAGCTCACGCTGCAGCTCGATCTTGAAGGAGTCCTCAGAAACGGATAAGAGTTGGGCGGCTTCTTCCTCCATCTTGGCTAATCTTTCCCTCGAGAGCATCACTTTGCTGGATATCACGGCCTTGCTATGCTCCTCCCCGGCCTTAATCACCTCCAAAATAGTTCTTCGCTATTTTGCTTCCACCTGTTTCTGCTCAAGCTTCGCTATTTCGGCGTCAACAGAGGCTAACGACGAGTCGATTTCGCGTAAGTGAGCCAATCTTTCGGAAAGAACTTCCTCCGCTTGGTCGACACGTTTTCTCTACGCCTGGATCCCAAGCCTGACGAATTCTCGAGATTCACGCCATGACTGCATATGAGCCTCCATTCGCGCAGCAACATAGCGAGAAGCACCGACAGATTGGAGCTCTTATAGTTTCACAAATTTGCGTTCAAATTGATTCACATTGTCGGTCAAAGCTTCAGCTATGTCGAGGGAACCAGTGTCCTTTATTAAGGCTATTTTACGCTCAAGGACCGACCGGAAGTGGCCGAAAGGGATCCTCTTCTCCAGAAGTTTGTCAATTAGTGACTCCACAAAGTTAAAAAATTGCTGACTTCCAACCAGAGGAGGAGCTTATCTGGGTCGTCATCAGACAATAAAGCATCAACGCGCGCACGCAGGTGAGATGACGATCCTAGAAAAAGAAAGCGCAAAAACATGAATACCCAGTAATGATAAGTCAGAAAACTAAAAGAAAAAAGACAGCACACGAGATTTACTAGTCCCCGAAGAGCTTTCTGTGATCGAACACACTGCACCCGCTTCCCGACGCTCAACCTCATGTGTCGCAAGAAGCGTTATGGGTGTAGTAAGCGTTGAAGCACCGACCCCTTCAGTTGGTCTCACGGTCAGTTCAGGCGAACTCTCGCTAATAGTTGTAGCAGGCACGGTAGTCGGCATTCCCAAAGAAACCGGAGGTTGTTGCAGAAAGCCTGATGACCGAGCATCAATAACAACTCCTGCCAAAAGCAAGAAATCAAGACTCTCAGATTCACCAGATTTTCCGTTAGGAGTAGTTGTATCAGTCTTTATGACTGGTCCTACGATTTGAACCCTCCGATGAGTAAATAAAAAATCATGAATAAATAAGTAAAACATGGGAATAAGAATCTTACTTGTGGATGAGTCAGCGGTGATTATCGGATCGGCGGCCTCGTATTGGGCTTGTTCCCGCAACATATCGTCCAACAGCATATCGTCCGAAGCCGATACCGGATCACGGGAAGCTAGACCCTCTTCTTCAAAAGGTGCATCTTGCGAACCCCCCTCGTCACCTTGACCCTCTGTTACCGCATTTGTAAGAAAGTGTAAGAGTCAAAATACAAATTGTTGCAACTCACCAGACTTACAACAAAAGAAAAAATCAAGTAGGATTTACCTTCAACGGCAACGCTAGATTCCTGCACCCGTTCGCTTCGATCTACCTCTTGCAGCTTTTCTAACAGAGTAAGAAGCACAGAAACAGTTAGCGGGGATACGAATTCTCCATCGTTCAGTGCCCGCCATCCGAAAGAAGCGCTATTGGTTTTAAGAATATCTGGACTCTCAGCCTGTTCGGTTAAACCTGGCTCGACATCGTGACCCGCGCCGTTCTCGTCAAGAATATTAATCTCAGCGTGTGTATGCTCTTCCAACCTGATTCCCGTAGTTGGTGCCGAGAAATCAATATCAGGCGAAGAAGCGTCAAAAATAAAGTCGCTTGCAAAACCCTCTTCTGCGAAGCCCGAAAATTGTTTAAGTCCGAAAGATCAACATATATCAGAAGAAGCTATATGAAGAAGTACTCACCCCTTTCAGCTGCAACTCTTTGAGTCGTTGGTTCCGTTTCAAGGCTGCTCCGCCACTTAGAAGCCAGCTTCTTGCGTTTAGCCGAACGTCCCTCTTCTGGATTAGCAGGTCGCTCCTCCGAAAATTTAGAACGTAATTCATGCCTTGGAGTAACCTGGGTTGCGGATCGGGACCGCGTCCGAGGAAGAAGGCTGGGCTCCTCTCTCTCCTCTTCAGAAAATGCACCTGGGATTTCAACCGACATCTTGTTAGGATAGGTGAACAAGACTTGCATCTTTGGCTTCTTTACAGGAGGTGAAGGTTTGGACGGTTGAAAGCGGCGAGTTCTTTCAACAATTGCTAATTCAAATAACTCTAAAGAGAGGGGATCTAACACACCTGTTTACGGCTCCTCTTCTCCACCATCGCCACCAACCTCTACACCACCCCTAACATGAGGTTCCGTAGTTGGCTCCCTCTGCGTTGAATGACTAGAAGGACTTACCGGTTCCCTCCTTCTTTTCTTTTCAAGCTCGGATTCATAGACCCTGCGAGTAGCAACCCGAGAAGCTTCTTCATCGGTTGACTCAGCGATCGGTTGAATTGGTACGTGTTCATTGGCCGCCAAAAGCCACCGGTACTGTAGAAAAGTCAGCTCCAACTTGCGCTCGACGCCCGAAAGGTTAAACTTGGTACCAATACAACCAGTGATGTTCTAAAGCCATGCTCGAGCCCCATCCACTAAGCCTCCATGGGCCCAGAGCTGTTGGTTCGGGTTCCCGATATAAATCTGATCGTAACCAAACTGATGAGCGAACCGACATGGCAAGTAGGGTTCTATGTAACAATGGTTCTGAACGCGGAAGATCACATAGCCCGGCCGAATATTAACCAACCAATTGAAGCAGCCAGAGTCAAGGGAAGTACGACACGTACCCGGCTTCTCTACATCCATCAATGAGTCACCATACTGACCTGAAAATCGTGGGAAGCAAGTAGGGAAGACCCAACATTTATGATTCTGAAGCTGCTTCCTAACCTCTGCGAAACCTCGTCCCTTCCATTTATAGTTCTCTATTATTTGAAGAAAAGGAAGGGAGGGATCCACTGAGGTTGGCGCCCACATCATATCAGATCGATGAAGCACTAACTAAGCCATTAAATAAGTATAGGGGAGTTCCACATTTGTGAGAGGAATCTGATTAGGCGGCGAGTTCCCCTTTTGAGTAAATCCGCTTACAATTTGGCGAAGCCCTATGTAAATACACGCGGTCATTGCCGGAAGAAGGCATAAGTGTTTCCGATGAGCAAGCAGAACCGCTGGAAACAACACTTCTAGGGGAAGTGCATTAGAAGATTGGTATAGCACTACACACTTTTTCAGCCAGATAGAAAGATACCCAACAAGTAATGTCATAGGCCGGATTGGTTTAATCCCATGCCACAAGAAAGTTTGGAACTTCGTTCCGGCAGCAAAGCCGTCCTCAATACCAACTGTGGTGTAAGATTGAGCATTTGACTTCTTGATTAGCTCATTCACTTCGGAGGTGGTTAGTGGCGATAATTCACAAATTGGTTCATCCAGAACGCTATTCGTATTCTTAAAAAGATAATCCACAAACTTCTTTAAACTAATTTGCGGTCGCGCCTTCTTTGATAACGGATCAACACCCGCAAGAGCTATGTGATAATGGCAGGTAAGATCCCAGAAGGTGTTGTAACGGTTAGGAGTCCGCGACTTCAATTGCTGCAGGTCCCTATTAGAAGGAAAGTATTCCTGATAAATCATGTTCCCCATCGGAAGATCGGAGATTTTATACATCTCCTGTAGCGCCAATCCCAACTCCCCGTGCTTAGTCAGAAACGTATTGGCATCAGGATTGTAGAGTTCCAGCAACGCCAAGAAATAGGGAACGCTCATGGTCAGTCCATAAGTGGTGGCACGAACAGCTACATATAAACCACTAGCCTTCAAATCCTCCCCAAATTGATCTAAGATGTAGTGGCTCAAACGGGTCCACCATAGTCTATCTGACGAGTGTACCCAGCCATAACATCGATGGCCGGTCACTAGCATTTCTTAGCCCAAAGCTGCAAGCCGATTCTTCACAGTGTTAGCAACAGTGAAGATCTCACCTTTGGGTGGGTCATTCAATCCTGTAATCCCCGGATGTAACCCTGTTATCCGATTCCGATTACTTGAGCCAACCGTACCATGGGTAATATAGCCACAGTGAATGCACTCATATTCTTCTGTTAATCTCCATGATATCTCCCGAGGAACAGCTTGACACCGAAGCTCGGCGTGCGAGCGGTGGCGAGGAATCGGAGGAAGGTATAGGTGGCCACTGTCGTCATGATGCAGCCACTGTTCCATTCCAAGAAAAACAGCGGCAGGATCTTCTACGGAATCCCCAAACAAATAGTCTGGCTTTCTTAGCGGATGCGTAGAACTTGGGTCCTTCACTAACGGTGAATCCGTGATAAGTTGCCTTAAACTGCGGCGCTCTCCCTTCCGTATTAACCGTGGAAGCTCTTCTGGTACACCCGGAGCAAACTGAGGAGCTACCGGAGCAGGTATTGGCTCATCAGTAGAGGCATAAGCCTCACTGTAGCGGCCCTCTACTGATTGAGCACCAAACTCCTTTGAGAGAAATTCAACTGAGGAAAAACAATAGGTATTTATCAGATATAGTCATAAAGGCATATGTTAAAACAGTGTAGGCGTCGAACTCACCTCACAAATCGTGAGATAGAGTCACGGCCTTATAAATGGCGAGACGATCTTAATTATATCACACACGCAAACGACAAAGCATATTAACGTGTAAACAACACGATGGTATACCCGAGTCTGTGTGATATGACACAACATGAGATTGCCCCATATTGCCTTAAGACGTGTCTTGACTAAGCAAAACATGTATTGTAAAGCGTCCACCCCCACGAAGGAGGGTAGCGGCTCTTCTCAAATGCCTCACAAAGGAGAGCAAAGCGAGGATATCATACCAAGTACATATTCACGATGGATTTGCTAGGCGAGACGATTAAAAACCACACTATACACACGAAGCACGGGACATATTACCGCATGAATAATGCGATGATATACCTGTCCTTCGGAGTATAGTATGGCAAGAAATCGCCCCAAGATAATTCAGTCATGTCTTGACCAAGCAAAACACGACCTGTAAAGCGTCCATCCCCCACGAAGGAGGGTGGCGGCTCTTCCCAATTGCCTCACCAAGGAGAACAAAGCAGGGATGCAACATGCAGCGTGACATCTCAAATATTTAACGCGTGAATGAAAGAGGCGGTGATGATATACCTGTGCAGCTGAACGGCACCGGCTCGGGCGACTGGGTCGCCGAACGGCCTCCAACAACGCGAGATCTCTTAGGTGACATATCTGCAGAGAGAATTAACAAGTCAATAACGACGAAAATTGAGAAGTATCAAGTTAATGCGAGAAAAAAATTGTGCTACGATCAAACTTAAGTAGTGGGCTTAGGGCAGGTTCAACTTCGACCCACAACAGGTCGTGCAACAAATTAAGCCGGAATTGTAGGATTTCGACCAAGTCATCTACGTGACCAGCAATGAAATACGACGTCCCTACAAATTAGGCTATCATATGCGCTAAAAGCCCGATAGGGCAGTTATCGCGCACAAATGAAAGTTTAAACCAAGTTGTTGAAGTCAAAGGGTGAACACAAACGAAACATCTCTGCGACTAAGCCCCAGTTTATGCACAAAACCAAAATCGAGTTGAGGTCTTGGCCATCAATTCTCGTACACAACCAAAATCCCGAAGATCACAAACCCAAAATCCGGTGATTTGGCCACACTTAAAGAGGTGAAATCGCTGAAATTGAAGGAGTAACCAAATTAAAGAGTCAGTTGCTTGGGTCTTGAATAGGATCGAACAAACCAAGAGCTTGAGCGCAAGTGGGTAATCAGACAGTAATCCTTATAGGTCTGAGAATCGAAATCAAACCAAGAATAAATTAAAAAATAGGTTCTACTAACTCTCAACCACTCAAAAGTTTTGGCTATCATTCAAGAAAACAAATCAAGCAAAAGGTTCGGCCATGGCAACAAGTCTCAAAGGGCTTAATCCAATCTCCACATATAATCACACAAGGAGGTATTCAAGACTAAAGCAAATTTTCAGTGTATACAAACAGGGTTCCAGCCATCATTCAAGAACCCAAAATCAAGTTTTTTGTTTTCCCCCAAATAAAAAAAACTAGGGTTTTGGCTATACTCTTAGAAGTGAAGTTCAATTATTATATGGGTTCGAATTGAAGTTTTGAGGGCTGAAGCTTACCTGAAATTTGATCAAGAACAGAGACGATGAACCCACGTCACAAATGCTCTTCAAGATTCAAATGAAGAACCCTAAATCCCCAAATTGAAGCCTCAAGATCCTAGCCTGGCTCCCAAATCGAACAAAGAAGACTCGAGGAAGTTGAGGGGCTTAAAGAGGAAAGAGGAGGAAAGAAATGAGTGTTCGAACAGATGAATAACCATCAAAAACGAAGAAATGAAGAAGAACAGTTCGGGTTTTAAAGTCCCCCCAAAATTGAACCAAGACCCGAGCCACTAACAACTGGCTCGCAAGACCCGAGCCACCACTAGCTGGCTCACAAAACCCGAGCCAGCGTTTACTGGCTCGCACACGACGAGTCACCTTTTGCTGGCTCGCACGTGTGCGAGCCACCATCTGCTGGCTCGCAGCTGTGGCGAGCTGTCTGGCCAATTCACAGGTGTTTTGATCCATCATTGATCATTTCCAACATATACGGTACCCGTATTCGTACTCTAATAGGTATACGAGTTTAAACTGTTTCCCACCCTCGACGGGAAGTTTCTAGAGAATATTGTATAGAATATTCTTAAGGATAACCGGACGACCTCCGATGGGTATATGAGGCTAAACTAATTCCCGAAACTCCTAAGAGTATACGAGTATAAACTGGTCCTCTCCGCTTCAACGCATAACTTTTGGTCAATGCCTGTCAAGACGTCGTCAAATATGAATTCCCAACAAAGATAGTCAGCTCAACGACACCCTTTAATATGTAAGTTTCAATTCAAGACTTTGACAGCGGTCAGACGATAAACGCAGAACCGTAAAAACTTCATCTGTTCCACAGAACGCTGAACAGATTGAAGAATGAAGGAGTCAAGAGATGAAGCCCATTACAGGTCCTTTTGCACCGATTGAAGGTTAGGCCTATCACATCCAAAGTATTTCAGACTCTTCTATAAAAGAAACGAGACTGAAACACTTTGGATGGGGTAACTGTAGGCGTCAAAAATTGCCTATAGGTCCTCAAGCACAGTTCAAGACAAGAAGAAGACGATAAACGTTATTATCCAAGTCAAGGGAATTTATCCAACATCAGTAAGTGTATGAAATGGATCAATAGAATGCACAAGGCAGCGAAGCAATGAAGCATACGCAAAACAAGGGAACTGGAAGAATCACGAATAGCCAAAATATCAAAAAAGTGAACGAAACACCACTCGGAGGCCCGTGTAGGCGCGAGTCACCAATTGGTGGCTCGCACCCATGCGAGCTACCAGGACTCTTATTGAGTACAAAACCTCCCCAAACACGGATTTCGATGATTTTTAAGGATTCTTTCGTCCTAGAACCTCCCTAATTGTTTTAAGGTTATCCCTAGATGCGTTTAAGTGATTATTAACTACAGATAACGTTTAAACACCAAATCTTATTCAAAAGGACGTCTCCAAAGGCTTATAAATAGAAGCCTAGGGTCTTCTTTCAAGAGGATCGGAGATTAAGAAGGCGAGGTGCTGTCAAATTGTCCAGCTAACCACGAATTTCAGAGGAGAATCATCAGATCTTGGTGAACACTTTCATAAAGAAAACCCTTCGAAAGGTTTGTGATTCTTTCTCCTTCTTGTAGGCGTATAAAATTGCCTATAGGTCCCTTAGCACAGCTCGACACGGCGATTCGACAAATCAATGAACCATCGAATGATGAGGCGACGAGGTCAACAAAGTGCACGCGATCAACAAATGCATTCGCGTGCGGAATCAATCCAACGGTTCGGGGAGTCAACGAGTCGTCCAACCAAGAACGGACTCGAACGAATCGCGATCGTATCAAGATCAGTTTCGGACTCAAACTCAGAAGTGGAATTACTGTCAAATCGGGAATCAAATCAACAAATCGATTCCAGACTAAATCAACCA
>BQKN01066219.1:10525-24402 GCA_022839385.1 Asparagus kiusianus
CGTCAACGCCAAATAAGGCAAGAGTTCGAGAGGAATCGGATCCCGGAGCTCAGATCTACGTCGTTCTACTCCGGATCTAAGCTTGGTTCTTAGATCCCGAGATTCGAGCGGTCGTTTCCTTGGTGAAACGATCCCTCCCGGCTATTATCTCCTTGGTGGGATAATACCCGTAATACTGCGTAGATCCGACCGGATCTAGATCTCGCGGTGGTCCACGGCAAATAACCCCGGCGCAGGCAAATAACCCACGCAAGCGAGTGACCGCAAAACAGGAGCTCGCGATTTGTTCGACAAACAAGGAAATAAAGTTGTAATCTTTTTTTTGTTTTCTTTGATTTCTTGTAACCGGATCTTATAAAAAGACCGGATCTTTGTAACACAAAAAGTTGTTATTTTAAGATGACAATGGAATCAACAATGAAAGAAGCAACAAATTTTCCAGCGAACACTTCTTTCCTCCGGATTAAACTTGGTTTTAATCTCGAGAAGAGCCACAATCTCGTTTGGTCGTGATTGTCGCTTCTGCAATTGTTTCCTTCATGAAACAAGAGCGTAGTTATACTATCGATCGGGTTTGATCTGCGGCGGTCCATGAACTAACGCGTCCCCGGTACAGGCAAAGATCCCACGCAAAGCAGCGGGAGATAAACTACTACTGCGTTTTGTTTGATAAAGTTGTAATCTTTATTTTTTATTGTAAGAAGATCTTATAAAAAGATCAACTTTTCTTTCAGTTTGAACTTGTAATCGATAAACGGTGTAACAGGTTTGAAAACAATGGAAAAGACAACTTTTGACAAAAACAACAAACAGAGACTAATAAATAGGATCTGTTTATTTTTTTGATAAAGTTGTAATATTTTATTCTTCATTATGTAAGAAGATTTTATAAAAAGATTAACTTTTCTCTTTTATTAAACTTATAATCGATAAACGATTGTAACAGGTTCAATGACAATGAAGAAGCTAACTTGAGCCAAACACGCTGGCGACCACAGTGGGAGCCAATGGTCTCTCTGTCGAGGTTGTCGTGTCGCAAACACGGATCAAGATCCCGGTTGAAGAAGAGGTCGAGTACGAGTTCGAATAGGCCAAGTTTGAAGAATACCTCTCCTCATCCTCTTTAAGATCTTCCTCATCCCGCAAGTACAAGATGATATCAACAGCCGAGAAGGCTCGGGGTGACTATCGCTCAATTATTGCTAAGGCAGCCACTCGTAATGCTCCTCTGGCATCTAATGAAGCTGAGATTTTAGATCACAACGACTCCTACTCAGTCCAGGAGTTGTTTAACGAAGGTGCGCCAATTCTGACAAAGAGGGCTCATCATAGGCAACGCCAACGCCTCGTACGTCAGCTTGCCAAGGCCTTAGAGCCAGTTGACAGGATCCATTATCATGCGGATCTGAAGTTCAGGGAGCACTAAGCACCTCAACAACAAACAAATAGCACATCCTTCAAACCATCAGCCAGTGAATGGGTCTATGTCAAAAGTACCCGTTCAACTCTAGTGGAGAGCATCCAAAAGTGTCGCGTATGTGCCACATGCGTGCATGCCACATGCGCGCGTGCCTTAGAATGAAAGGTACAAGACACGAAGGAGAACAAGGTGGGCAAGAAACCACCAAAACCACGCTAAGAATGGAGGCAAAAATCCAAAACAACGATTCAGATAAGTGTCGGGACACCCAAAAATCGCGAGCTAGCCAATGGTGGTTCGGCCAAAGTCGGGCCAGCAAAGGGTGGCTCAGCCAAGGCCGAGCCACCTCAAACTGGCCCGCGCCATGGCCGAGCCAGTTCAGCCTGGTCGAAACTTGCCTCGCTTCCCGCGGCTATTTTTGAGTCCCCGTCCATTTCCCTTCCTGTTCAAGTTGATCTAGTATCATTGGTGAAGTCCCATGGCAGCGTGGATCTTTCCCGATTCAAGATGAAGGTCACAGATTACCTTGGTCCTTTGCACGAGGATTGAGACAAACTTTCGATCAAAGAATGCTTAGGTCCGACGTATGAGTCTCGAAATCAAGTTGGGGGTCGTACACACACTCCCTTCAAGTCAAAACCATCCCATGAAGGGAAAATTCTGATAACCGCCCGCTTGGGATAACATGTCGAAGTTTAGGAGCACGTTCAGATTCCACACTTGCAATGGGGTGTATCTAAACACGCGACTCCTAAGAACGCCAACAAGGCGTTACATATCCAGAAGGAGACGGGTTTGTTACATGACCACGTCATACCTGGGAAATCAAATCAACAACTAATAGGTTGCTCCGGTCAAAAAGTTGATGAGTTGTATTATCAGGCTGGGGGTATGAAGAAATCTCGAAAGAGAAGTATCCCAGAATCGAACTCTCACTGTCCTTGTGAGAGGTTAATTAGGGCAGTATTATCAGAGTGTAGCTATCCCAAGACCGCTCCACAGAGGGTCTCGGTATTTGAAAGACTCTCCACTGAAACGTCAAAGCCCAAGCCAAGGCGTTTTCGCAAGAGAAGACCAGCCATTCAAGAAGATAATTTCCCAAAAGTCACCATCAACATGACCGATAAAGGGAAGTCAACGCGAAGTTTTAGTCCCGATCCTTTTCAAGAGGTGTCCCAGCGTATAACTCAGCTACGATCTGGAACTATCAGACTAATGGTTATCAACAAATGAACAGAGGGTTATCCTCATAGAATGAAATGGCAGATGCTAACTCCGCGGTCGCTTCCGACAATACAGCCTCTAACACAGGACAATCTCATGAGGCATTCATGATCAACGCTGAACAAATGGCCAAAATCCTCGAAGACGCTCTGGCCAAGCAAAAAGAGAATTTCAAATTCGAAATAGAAATGACTATGCAACAGATAAGGGAATAGCATGATCAACAGATTCAAGATTTATCAAGTCAGATTAGTGAATCTAACCGTCGCAACTCTACTAATCAGGTAGATAGTGATTCAGACATGGATGAGAATCTCAATGCTAATACCCATTCTGTTGAGTAAAATGCTAGGGGTGGTCCCACCAAGGATGACAACACTGGGGGTGGTCCAGTTATTCCTCCCCGAAATTTCCCGAAGGAAAATGCGGGCGAGGAAGAGAATATGAAAGACCTGGAGAGCAAGATCAACGCACTTATGTCCGCTCAAGAGGTAAAGAAGATTGCTATTCTATGTGCTTACCTAAGGGAGTGGGAGTCAACACCGTATCCGGTGAAGTTTAATCTAATTAACTTCACGTCGTTTGACGGAAAGGGCTCACCTACTCAACACCTAATTTACTTTAAGTCTCAGGATGATCTCCTACAATGAACCTTTAATGGTTCGGTCATTCGTTAGTACCCTTCACGTGGCCGCCTTTGATTGGTACCGCTGTCTCAAGTCAGGAAGTATCAACAGCTAGAACGACATGGAAAACTCGTTCCTTAACAACTTCTTCGATGATGACGCCAAAGTGACGTTTGGAGCGCTTTTGGTCGAGAAGAAAAAGAACGGGGAGTTGGTTGATAGTTTTGTTAAATGCTTCCGCAATAAGGTAATGAATTGCAGTGATCCTATCACAGAGGAGTTCATCTTGCAGACGTACCACAATAATCTTTTCATCGATGTCCTGGAAGCCCTGGGGGTCATGCCATCCAAAACATGGAAAGAACTAAAACTACATGGAGAATAAGCCGAACGCTTTCTCAAAAGAAAAAAGCTTGAAAGAGGCCAACCGACGACTAAACCCCTGAACTCGAATTTTGCTTCTCGTGATAAGGAAAAGGCACCTGCAGCGGCTGTTGATACTAATTAGACGTCACAACAGCAACCTCAGAAGTAGCGAAGGACTCCGAATCTGAGAATCCAAAAAGAGTACTCCTTCAAGGATGAATATGTTCCAGCTATCTTCAAATCCCTCCTTAAAAATCACAAAATCAAGCTGCCACCTATTACAAACCAAGAGGAAGCTAATAACACTTCGGATCCAAAGTACCATGCGTACCACAAGAGGATCGTTCATCCCACCAAGGCTTGCTTATCTCTTAAGAACAACATTCAAGTTTTGGTTGACGCCGACATTATAGCGTCAAAATAAGCCGAATGAGAATGGTTCACTCCGACAAGTATAAGAGTATAAACTACTCATTCCAACACTCCGACAAGTATAAGAGTATAAACTACTCTTTCTGACACTCCGAAAAGTATAAGAGTATAACCTGCTCCTTCGAACACTGCGACAAGTATAAGAGTATAAACTGCTCCTTCCGACACTTTGATAAGTATAAGAGTATAAACTACTCCTTTCGTCACTCCGACAAGTATAAGAGTATAAACTGCTTCTCCTAATCCTCCAATGAGTACAAGAGGTTAAACTGCTTCTCCTAATCCTCCGATAAGTATAAGAGATTAAACTGCTTCTCCCATTCTCCCGATAAGTATAAGAGGTTAAACTGCTTCTCCCATTCCTCTGATGAGTATAAGAGGTTAAACTGCTTCTCCCAATCCCCCGATGAGTATAAGAGGTTAAACTATTTCTCTCATTCCTCCGATAAGTATGCGAGGTTAAACTGCTTCCCTTAATTTCAACAACGGGAAGTTCCTAGAGAATATCACTCTTAATATTCTTAAGGATAGCCCATCGACCTCCGACGGGTATACGAGGTTAAATAGCTTCCCTTATTTTCAACAACGGGAAGTTTCTGGAGAATATTACTCTTAATATTTTTAAGGATAACCCGACAGTGTGGTCGAATACAATTAGATTCAGGTTCGTCAAAAAGCTGGGGGTGGGATACCTCAATGCATTCCCATGGGAAGTTCCTGAAGAATGCTATACATGATATTCTTAAGGATAACCCCAAACTGATTATTCAAGATAAAAACCAATCAACAGAATAATTCATTCTTAATCATGCTTAAGAACCTTCCACTGTTGCTACTCTTTCGTTGTGATTAAAACCCTCCTACTATGACTTTTTGAGCACTCTTTCGTTGAGATGAGATTTAATGACCTCATTCGGTCAATCTTCTCTCATGAAACTCCCACGATATAAATGTGGAGTGCTTGATGATTCATGGTCCTCCACCACAAAGTCCCTCACTGATCAAATTAACTGACAGTGAGTCCACCAAAATTTTTTCGGCTGAGTCCATTCAAACTCTCACTGTGTTTGTGCACTTAACACTCCTAATGTCAAAATCTCAACACGATATTCAAAAATTCAAGTTGCTGATTCATGACAATCATCAAACCCCTTCATGTTAAATCCTAGCCACTTGACACTAAAAAACCCACTGAGTGATTTGTACGAGTTAACATTCCCAGTTTTAGTTGTATCTTCACTCCTACTTGGTCAAACATTCCTATAGTTAGGACCAAAGATAAAAACCCCTCTCGATTCCTTTCATGAACGAGAGGTTCACTTTCAAATCAATCGATCAAACCTTCCTACAGTTAGGGTCGTCTCAAACATCCCATTTGGTCAAACATTCCTACAGTTAGGGCTAAAACTAGGCTTCCCTCTCGATAAGTGAGAAATCCACCTTCAGATTAGGTAATCAAACCTTCCGATAGTTAGGGTTATCCAAATTTTTGAAGTGAAGATTCCACTTTGAGTTTTTTTGCATCCGAAGATAGAATATAAAATTTTTTCTCTTTAGCATCGAGTTCGTCTTTGCCCCAAGAGAAGACACCACCTTCCAATACCAGAATCCATGCCTTATATGTATGGGGAACTTTATCTCGATCTCTAAATAGAGATAAGTCTGCATCTAATACATGCTGCA
Source organism: Asparagus kiusianus (assembly GCA_022839385.1). Taxonomy (NCBI): domain Eukaryota; kingdom Viridiplantae; phylum Streptophyta; class Magnoliopsida; order Asparagales; family Asparagaceae; genus Asparagus; species Asparagus kiusianus. The sequence goes on from BQKN01066219.1 coordinate 16,277, forward strand.
GGGTGTTCCGTTCCCGTGAAAATAACAAAGTCTACGTATTCAACACAGTAGCACTAAAAATCCATGTCTTTCATGCATGGGGAATTTTATTCCGAAGCCTAAGTAGGAATAAGTCAACCCTAACACGCGTTGCCGGTTAGTCTTTGACTGTAAGAAGGACAAAAGCCCACATATTTGACTATGTGGTAGGTTGTTATTAATAACGCTATAATCAGTACCTTATAAACATGGGGAATTTTATCCTAAATTCTAAGTAGGGATAAGTCAACGCCTAACACGCGTTGCTGGTTTAGTCTTTTACCGAGTGAAGAAGACACCAGAATCCAAGTATGTAGAATTTTAACCTGAATCCTAAGTAGGGATAAGTCAATGCCTAACACGTGTTGCCGGTTTAGTCTTTTGCCGAGTGAAGAAGACACCAGAATCCAAGTCTGGGGAATTTTATCCCGAATCCTAAGTAGGAATAAGTCAACGTCTAATATGCGTTGCCGGTTAGTCCTTTACCATAAACAGGACAAAACCCCACATATTCGACAACGTGGCAGGCGGTCATTAATAACGCTATAATCCATGTCTTACAGGCATAGGGAATTTTATCTCGAAACCTAAGTAGGGATAAATTAATGCCTAACACGCATTGCCGATTAGTTCTTTACCGTAAACAAGATAAAAGCCTACATATTCTATATCGTGGCAGGCTGTTATTAATAATGTCATAATCCATGCCTTACACGCATGGGAAATTTATCCCGAATCCTAAGTAGCAATAAGTCAACGCCTAACACATGTTACCGATTAGTCCTTTACCGTAAAAAGGATAAAAGCCTACGTATTTTGCATCGTGGCAGACCGTTATTAATAACGCTAAAATCCATGCCTTACACGCATGGGTAATTTTATCTCGAATCCTAAGTAGAGATAAGTCAACGTCGACATGCGTTGTCGGTTAACCTTTCTCCATGAAAAGAATGCCAGGATTCACGTCTGGGGGATGTTATCTCAATCCCTGAATAGAGATAAGTCTACACCTAACATGCGTTGCCAGTTAGTCTTTCCCCGTAAAAAGGACGAAGCCTATTTATTCAATATCATAGCACCAATTCTAAGAGAGTTCATTCTCCTAGCATAACGTCACATGTGAAACGGATTTAGATAATTCATATACAAGCCCGATTCAAACGGTAATCCGTAAAGGCATATCAAATCTATTGATGTCTGAGGGTTTGTCAAAAATCCTAAAGTCTACGCCTAACATGCGTTGTCGAGTAGTCTATTCCCACGACAAATGATAAAGTTTATGTATTTAATATCATAGTATCAAGTCTAAGAGTTCATTCTTTTAGCATAATATTACATGCAGAACGGACTTAAACAATCTGCATGCGAACCCGACTCAAACGGTAGCCGGTAAAGGCTCGTCAAACCTATTTATGGCTGAGGGTTTGCCAAAAAATCCTATAAGCACGATAATCACTGACGCACCAGCTTTATCAGTTGGTCTCGTGACTTGCACACCTAGGAGAACATCAATTCCAGCCAAAAGTTTCCACAAAGCACTTTGAACTTATTGCAATGAAGGTCAATGCTGGTCAACGTGTTGCAATCAAAGTCAACGTTAGTCAACGCGTTGTCAATTCTCACCAAAACAAGGCTCAGATCAACTTCGAAACAAAGGATAATCCCAGGGGGTTCAACTATAATTCAGATACGAAACCCTAATGAAGATAATCAGTTTAACGTCGACTCAACGACACAAGCTAAAATCAAAAATCAACACACCAGTTTCAATTTAAGACTTCGACAACGGTCAGATGATAAATGCAGAGCCAGAAGAATTTTAACTATTCGATAAAATACTGAATAGACTGAGAATTGAAGAAGTCAAGAACTAAAGCCAATTAGAGGCCCTTTTACACCGACTGAATGTTGGGTCTATCACATCTAAAGTATTTCAGGCTCTTCTATAAAAGAAATAAGACTAAAATATTTTGGATGAGGTATTTGTAAGCATCAAAAATTACCTATAGGTTCTCACACATAGTTCGAGACAGAGAAAAGACGATGAACATCATTAGCTGGAATCAGAAGGGGAGGTGCTATCAAACTGAAGAGTGGAGCACGAATTTCAGAGAAGGGCTAGCAGATCTTGGCAAACTTCAGCATAAAGAGGAAGCTATTCGAAGGATCTGAGGCCCGTTCCCTCTTTCTTCCGGATTAAATTTGGTTTTGATCTCGAGAAGAGTCGTAATTTTGCTTGGTTGAGATTATCACTTTTGTGATTGTTTCCTTTGTGAAGCAAGAGCACTAATTAACTTTTTTATCAACTGGATCTGATCCGCAGCGGTCTACGGACTAACACGTCCCCGACACAGGTAAAGATTCCATGCAAACAGAGACTAATAAATAGGATCTGTGTGTTTTTTGATAAAATTTTAATCTTTTATTCTCCATTGTGTAAGAAGATCTTATAAAAAGATATACTTTTCTTTTTTATTAAACTTGTAATCGATAAACGATTGTAACAGGTTCAATGATAATGAAGAAGCCAACTTTTGAGCCAAACAGGGGTTCCTCCCCTATTACCTACATTTTATATGGTAGGTCTTTGATCTCCTTCCACTCATTTCCCTTCTCCCTCATGCAATCCTCAATCTGATTCTCCACATTGAACTCTAGCACCTTCTTCAAGCCCTTGCACCTAGGTTTTCTGCACTTGCGGGAGCAAAAGTAAGAGATTCTGAGGGGGTAGATGAAGAGGAGGAAGGAGAGAGGATTAGTTAATAGGGTTTGAATTAGTGTTTGGGAGAGGATTTAGAGGAGGCAAGAGAGAGAGAGGAGTGGATGAGGAAGGAGTAGGAGAAGAGGATGAGGGTATGAGGATCAGGAGGTTGAGGGTGGCACCGGAGAGGAGTGATTGCAACAGGAGGAGAAGGAGGTGGAATCGCTAGTGTTATGGTGATTCTAGTCGCCAAAGTGCAGCCTTTCGCCAGCTATGGACAAGTGTCCTCTTACATGTACTGGTCAAATAAAATTGATGGGTAAGATCACCAAGAATCACGACTTAGCCGACCCGCTGAGTTAATATCTTCTTAGATCAACTCGAAGGGCGGTACTTATTGGTCCTCTTGTCGAAGATGACTCACTATGAGCCCGCTCGACCAGTTATTTGACACTTTGCGGGGTTGATTCGAGAGGTGTTACTTCTGGGCCAAGCTAGATGGTGACTTTAACCTCGAGCCTCCCCCACTGACAACGTGTCAGCATCATATTAAATACTTTGTGGGTGCCATCATTCCTCCAGGCTTAATAGTCTTCATGACTCATCAGACCACATCAGTACCGTCATACTCCTAATCACATTTAATACTGAAGTGACATCTCCACCACTCGTCGACCGACACCTATAAAGCAGACCCTAACGTGGACCTCTATACCGTACTCGGTAAGGATTACTATTCTACACTTATGTTACCACTAAAAATAGGAGTATTATTCTCGGTAATAAGATATGCTATCTTAAGATATTAAAATTCATTTTAAGCTATTTTTAAGCTAATCTTAAGCAATTCCTCAGCATTCTTCTCCATTCCACTACACTTTAGAACTCACACAGTTTGTTACTTCTCCACTCAAGTCCGTCAACTGACTTGATCGTTGGAGGAACAACAGGGGAACTAGTCTCTATCCTCTCACGAATTGCTATTTGTGCAGGCTGAATCTACTCAACTCAAAACTAGATATTTAGAGAAGTTTGCGTCCCCTAATTAACCTCACCCCCATTATATTATCTGCTTGATTATTAACATCAATAGGTAGGGTTAAGATTTTGGCGCTTGGATTTTGAAATAAGGAGAGAGGAGGAAGAGGAAGAGTGCATTTTGATGGAGGAGATATAATAGTAATTTTGAGCTAGTGGAAAGGGGTAAAGCTGAGATTTTGGGTCAAATACATAAAATATTGGGCTATACATCAGCTAGTATGCATTCTTTAAGGGTCAAACGAGCCCTTTTAACGAGAGTCCATTCCTCCATTGTAAGTTTAGCAGAGATGTGAGTGGTTTGTTGTTGAGGGGACTGGACTACTTGCTGTTTGTTCGACTCTAGGTCCGTGTAGTAGCAAACCCCGTCGGTTTGTTCCAAGGCCTTAGCCATTTGACGAGCGCGGTGCTGACGTTGTCTCTGACAAGTCCTCTTTGTTAGTGTCGATGGGATTTGATTCAGTGACTCATTAACTAGAGAAGAGTCATTGTGAGTAGAGATGTTGCAAGTAGAATCCTTAGCAACAATCGGGTGAGAGTTTTCACCTGCCGCATTCGACGGAGTCGAAACTTGAAAACCTTCATAGTTAAATCTTCTTACATTTGCGAGGCGAGGAAGACTTTGAGGATGAGGACGACAGATATTCCTCAAACTTTGCTTGGTCGAACTCGTATTCAACCGTGGATTCAAAAGGTATCTTGATTGGCTGCGACACGACGGTCTCAATAGCGAGACCGTTGGCTCCCACTGTGATCGCCACTGTGGTCGCCAGCGTGTTTGCGTCAGGAACAAGTTTTGTTGTAGAATTTATTATAAATGTTTATCGATTACAATAATTACAAAAAAGCAAGTTTCATGCTATGTAAAACTACTCTTTACAACAAAATTAAATTACAAATGCTCCTTAGAAACACACACAAGATCGTTTTGGATTGCAGCTTGCGTAGGATCTTTGCCTATGCCGGGGGTGCATTAGCTTATGGACCACCGAATCACAAATTCAGATTGAACCCTGAAGGCTATTAGGGAATTCTTGCTTCATTTAGAAGTAAGAAAAATGAAGTTAATATATTATTGATGTAAGATAAACACTCTTCTTAAGATCAAGTCAAGGCTTAGATCTCAAGGAATCACAAAAACTCTGAAAAAGACTTGCATATGATGAAGACTCTCTCTTTCTTGCTTGGAATTCACCAAATTGCTCAAGTCTCTCTGCTTAATCTGCTAAAAAATATTCCGTCCTTGTCAGTAATGGTCCTAGAGAGGTATTTATAGACCTTAGGAATAATAACTGAAGTCAGAAGTCGAAAAGAAGTTACGTCAGAGGACTCCCATTTCCGAGACAGTTGTAACTATCTCGGAAGCGTGGTTGGCTTTCCATTTTCAAGACAGTTACAACTGTCTCGGAAACATACTTCATTTTTTTCTTTTGTAACTCTTTAAACACGTTTTAATGTCATTATTTCAATAGTTATTGACGTAACTTCTGCTTGTAACGTCTTCCCCGTGTTCCCACACGATCTCTAACAGTTATGGAGCTACGTGTTATGCGCGAATCTCAAAAAACCGTCATCTGTATCACCTTAGCTTTCGATACAGTTGTAAGTGTCTCGAAAGCTATAGTCTTTCTCATAGCTTCCGAGATAGTTGCAACTGTCTCAGAAACTGTGGGTTTCCTTCATGCTTCCAAGACAGTTGTATGTGTCTCGGAAGCTATAAGAGTCCTCGTAGTTTTCAAGATAGTTGTAACTGCCTCAGAAACTGTTAGTTCCTCTTATGCTTCTAAGACATGTTTTGCGTCTTGAAACTTACGTGATGTGCTTTTTGTGCATTCTTTAGTTGATTTTTATCTTTGGATGATCCTCTGCAACTTAGATGATGACGTTCATCACATTCTCTCTATCTTGGGCTACGTATGATAATCTATAGGTAATTTTTATCGCCTACATTAAGCACATAGGTAAAAGTAGGAGGGGCTGAGTCATATGAAGTTCCCAAATTTAGGGCATTAATAAAAATTTTCCATTACACTTTAATATATTAATTAATAGTCTTAAACAAATTATCAATTTGTCGTAGTTATAATATTAAATAATATTTTATTGCTACAATAAAAATAGTAATAATCTACTATAATATACTATATATATTAATGTATGATATTATTTACAATATTATATATAGTTATATATATACATACATATTTTGGTTTTCGATAAATTATATATAGTTATATATATACACATTAATAATATATATAAATTTTTTATAATATAATATACTAATTAATAATATTTTTTAATTAATAATATTGAACATATTAATACTATATTACAATTATTTTAAATATTATATTTTAATAATAATATCATATTTTAAATAATATTATATTAAATTAAACAAAAAATTATAATATTTATATTTATATTAAATTAATTATTATATTATTGAAATATTATATTAAATATAATATTAGCATATTATATCAATTATTATATAATATATCATATTATTATTATATAATGTAATTTATTAATTAATAACATTAAAGATAGTTATAATTAATTAGTAGTTATAATATAATATATTATATTTTAGTATAAAGTAAAATAAGGTATTATATTATAATAACATACTCAATGATATACTAAACCAATTGGATAGATTAATTTAGACTTAATTGATAAATAAATATTATATTTTTATAAGGTGACATATCATCAATTATCTCATATGAATTGTCAAATAAAAGCTTTAAATTATCCAATTATTCCAACATGTCCCACTTTACCCCACTCAAAATATCTTAAAGGGATAAAATTATTTTATTAAAATAATTTTCCCACCTGGCCCCCCCCCATCCCCCCCACCCCCCCCCCCCGGGGGGGGGGGGGGGGGGGGGGTTAGTCAACTAGAGCTAAGATAATTTGTGGGATAAAATTTAATAGTGTTAGTCAACTAGAATTAAAACTAGAACAAAATTTTAGAGTGTAGTCAACTAGAACTATAGCGAAACTAAAATTGAGATAATTGTATAAAATTATCCCACTTATTTTATTCTTCTATAAAAATAAAAGTTTTAGTCTCTCAAATTATCCCAAGTTTTATCTTGGAAATAGGTGGTAGAAAACTAGAACTCCGATTCTTCTTCTTTTTTATATATATATTTTTCTTTTCTTCTTTCTTACTATGGTCATCTGCATCATTAGACTATGCTGTCAGATCTGATCTGAACTCCTCTTAGTCATTTTTGATATTTTCATTTTTACTGAATATTAAAATTATATAATTAATTTAAAAGTAAAGTTTGTATCAAACCATAATTTACAAAACAATAAAAATGAGAGATGAGGAAAAGAGATCCCGAAGAGCAAAAAAGGAAGGAAAATGTGAAAAAATATTTTTTAGACTTGTAGTATAATAATAATTAAAGAATAAAAAAGCTACAACATATATCACATAATAATAATTGTTAATATCTTATAGTATAACCAGTAGTTATTTAATAGTAAATAACATTCTCGTAAACAATTATTATCAATCAATGATAGTAAGTTTAAAATACATAAATTGTATTTATATTCTCAAAATGTATAAATATATACTTCATGATTATAAAAATTTATCTCATGTTATTTTATCAAAATACCCTGTTTCATAATTGTTTCTATTTATCCTATTAAAATATTTCATAAAAAAATTATTTCACTTTAATAATTATCTTACTTCGTATGAAAATGTTCCAATGGAATAATAACACCCCCTTAGCTTTTTTATGCCTCTGTAGATGCTACCATGCAACTCCTTATGATATGAATAAATACATAAAATATAGGGTTTTGCATTATAATCTCAATGTTTCATCCGAATTTATTTTTAAGCCAATTTCTTCCGAAATCACTCGTCGGCCTAAGATGCCTCTCATCAATTTTAATAATATAATATTATAATATAGACTAATATGAATGACGGTTTGCTCTTAAACCCAAGCTTATACCCATATTTTTAATCCACCGACTTATGGTACGCTGTTTGATTCAAAATACCATATTCGATTATTATTAAAACTCATTTAAACCCAATACTTAAACCATTATTCTCTTTTGCTTTTTTCACACTTATGTCTTGCACATTGTAGATAGATATTACCTATAAATCCAAACTCTTATCCCTTTTAATTTTTAAACCCATCACTTACAGAGAGTTTTTTCCCCTCAAAATGTGAAATTTTTTCTCCTCTAAACGTGAAGTTTTACACCAATTTATTTTTAAATCTACAAGTGTTCAAAACCACTATTAGATGCAAAATGGTGCCACAGACTTTTATCTCATTTAATTTCAAACTCGCCTATTTTTGGAAAAGATTAT
>BQKN01066219.1:42607-72145 GCA_022839385.1 Asparagus kiusianus
CCTGGGGTTGTAGGAAAACTTGTTAGAAGCAACATCGAAGGAGATCTCCACTCCAAAAGCCAAAAATCAACAAAACACAACTTGAAAGCCTCAAATCTTCTCCAAGAATTCAAAATAGGATTTATGGGGGTTTGGTGGCTGTTAGGGTTCTTAGATATGATAAAAGAAAAGAATTTTCGTGAAAAATACATGTATTTATAGAGGCAAACCCGAAACAAATCTGTTAGACCCGAACCAGGAAACCTAGTCTGACTAGGAAAATACCCCTTCGGTATTTTAGCTGTAACTTTCTCATCTGACCTCAGAATGAGGTGATCTAAAACTTATTGGAAAGCTATTGAAGAGACCTACAACTTTGGTCCTTTATACTTTTCCAAATTCTAACTGCATCGGTGTGAAAAATATAAAAAACTCATAACTGGTCATTATTCCCAGATTTTCACTCTTGGCCTTTGTGCATGTTTTGTGCATTTGCACTCATATTTTCACAAATATACATTGAGTTAATCTCAAATCAATTCTTATCATATCCAAAAATCAAAATATATTATTTTTCACCATATAACATATTTATCATTATTTATCATAAAATATTCAAATTTACGGGGTTTTACAGAGAGGTCCACTTTCAAATCGAGTGATCAAACCTTCCTACAGTTAGGATCACCTCAAACTCCCGCTTGGTCAAATCTTTCTACAGTTAAGGCCAAAATCATAATTCACCCTCGATAAATGAAAAACCCACCTTTAGTTCGATAATCAAACCTTCCGACAGTTAGGATATCCTATTCGTTTTGATTTTCGGAGTGGAGATCCCACTCTTAGTTTCACTCTTCAGATTCTTGAGGTGGAGATCCCACTTCGAGTCTCCATTTTTATGACTGGAGATAGACTATAAAATTCTTCCTCTTCAGCTTTGGGAGATAGAATATAAAATTCTTCTTCTTCCATATCGGGTTCGTGTTTGCCCCAAGAGAAGACACTACTTTTTCAACTCCCAAAATCCGTATCTTACACGTGCGTGGAATTTTATCCCGAATCCTAAGCAGGGATAAGTCAACACCTAATACGTGTTGCCAGTTTAGTCTTTCACCAATTAAAAAAGACACCAGAATCTAAGTGTGGGGTATTTCATCATGAAGCCTAAGTAGGGATGAGTCAGCGTTTAACCCGCGTTGCTGGGTGGTTCGTTCCCATGAAAACGACCGAGTCTATGTATTCAGTATCGTAGCAACAAAATCCATGCATTTATGCATGGGGAATTTTATCCCGAATCCTGAGCAGAGATAAGTCAACGCCTAACACGCGTTGCCGGTTTAGTCTTTTACCGATTGAAGAAGACACCAGAATTCAAGTCTGGGGTAGTTTATCCCGAAACCTACGTAGGGATAAGTCAGCGCTTAACACGCTTTGCTAGGTGGTTCGTTCCCATGAAAATGACCGAGTCTACGTATTCAGTATCGTAGCAACAAAATCCATGCCTTTATGCATGGAGAATTTTATCCCGAATCCTGAGCAGGGATAAGTCAACGCAGTGTTGCCGGTTTAGTCTTTTACCGATTGAAGAAGATACCAGAATTCAAGTCTGGGGAATTTTATCCCGAAGCCTAAGTAGGAATAAGTCAGCGCTTAACACGCGTTGTTGGGTGGTTCGTTCTCCTAAAAAAACGATCGAGTCTACGTATTCAGTATTGTAACAACAAAAATCCATGCCTTTTATGCGTGAGGAATTTTATCCCGATGCCTAAGTAGGGATGAGTCAGCGCTTAACCCGCGTTACCGGGTAGTCCATTCCCATAAGAAAGACGAAGTCTACGTATTTAATATCATAGCACTAAAAGAGGTAACTCTTTTAGCATAACGTTACATGCGGAACGGTCTTAAACAATTCGCATGCAAGCCCGATTCAAAGGTAATCGGTAAAGGTACTTCAAATCCGTTGAAGGCTGAGGATTTGCCAAAAGTCCTAAGTCAGCGTCTAACACGTGTTGTCGGGTTGTCTATTCCCGTGAGAAAGACGAAATCTACGTATTCAATATCGTAGCACTAAAAGAGTTAACTCTTTTAGCACAACGTTACGTGCAGAACGGGTCAAAACAATCTGCATGCTAGCCCGACTCAAACGGTAGTCGGTAAAGGTTAATCAAACCCGTTGATGGCTGAGAATTTGCCAAAAATTCTATGAATGTGAGTTATTGACGCATCAGCTTTATTAGTTGGTCTCGTGACTTGAGCATCCAACCACTTAGGGATAAGATCTATATCTGCAGACGAAATAACTTTAATAGTTGGTCCTGCAACCCCAAATTTGAGACCGCCACGCTCCAATACCTTAAGAGCTTAAACTATGTAGACTCCAGCAAACGTACGAGTATAAACTATGTTAACGCCGATCATCGCGTTACGACAAAAGTCAACGCCGCACAATGTGTTACAATAAAGGTCAATACCGGTTAACGCATCAGCAATTTCACTAAAATAAGGCAAAAGATGACTCCAAGGATTTTAATTACAATCAGATATGAATTCCCGACGGAGATAATCAGTTCAAAATCAACTCAATGGCACGAGCTAAGTTCAGAAACATACACACCAATCTCAGTTCAAGATTTCGACAACAGTCAGACGATAAACGCAGCACCGGAAGAATTTCATCTATTCAACAAAATAATGAATAGATTGAAGGCTGAAGAAGTTAAGAATTGAGGTAGTTCAAGGTCACTCTACGAAATTGAGGAGATGACCTATCTTATCCAAAGCATTCCAGACTCCTCTATAAAAGAATGAGTCTGAAATACTTTGGAGGGGGTATCTGTATGCGTCTAAAAATACCAATGGTTGTCTGCACACAGCTCGAGACGGAGAGAAGACGATGAACGTTGTTATCCGAGTCTAAGAGGATTATCTGATACCGACAAGCGCCTAAAGCAAAACGACGAACTGAGTGGCCTGCACGCTTATTAATCAGCTCGTGCGCGTCGGTCAACACGCGCGCGTCAATCAGCTCACGAGCATTAATCAATGCACGCCTAACAATCAACTCGCGCGCGTCAGTCAAATCGAGCGCGTCTGTCAATATACGCACGCGCGTCAATCAATTCGTGCTCATTAGTCAATACACACACATCAACCAATACGTGCCCGTCAATCCGCTCGCACGCGTCAATCAGCTCGCGCACATCAATCAACGCGCACCCAACAATTAAATCGCGCTCGTCGGTCAAATCATGCGCGGAGCGTACAAGTTAACAAGATGATTAATTACACAAAACAGTGGAAAATACAAGTTTCGGAAGAGACGAAAAAAAGAAATCAGCGAAGCCAAACTCCTAGCGCGCCACGCGGGATGGACCAAACCGACCCGCGCTAGCACAGGTCGGAAGAATCCAACCCGCGTCGCGTGGGATGGACCAAAACGACCCGCCCCCGCATGGGTCGGAAGAATCTGACCCGTGCTCGTGCAGATCGGATTCAAACCGACCTGCGCTGGCGCAGGTCGGACACAATCGACCCGCGCTGGATCTGACCCGCGCAAGCGCTGGTCAGATTTGTCCTGCGCGCGCTGTTTTGATCCCGGTTCGATTTTTGATAATTTTTCTCAGGATTTGGTCATTCCTGAGCATCCAAACTGATCTGATATCATCTCCTAACATGGTTAATCAGTTATTAACTGAAGATAATGATGAATCATTCATTCTCATCCAAAAAACCCCCAACCGAAGTCTATAAATATGAGCTCGGGGGCTCATTTCAAAGGGGCGGACTAATTATCATGACGAGGAGGTGCTGCCGAGTTGGAGAGCAAGGGAGCAAGAAATTCAGCAAGGGCTAGCGAGATCCCGGCGAATCCCGGCATAAAGAAGGAGCAATTCGAAGTATCTGAAGCCCGTTCCCGTCCGTTCCTCGAGATTAGGCTTGGTCTTAATCTCGAGAAGAGCTACTGATTTTGCTTGGTCCATTTTAGCGCTTTAAGCAAATACCCCCCTTGGTGAGGTAGGAGCTCTGTCGAATTTTTAGCAACCGGATCTGATCGACGGTCGTCCATGGATAAACCCAGCACAGGCGAAGACACCCACGCAAGCAGGAGACGATAAACGGATCTCTGCGTTTGTTTGACGAGAATTGTATTTTTCGTTTTCATTGTGTAAAAGTCTTATAAAAAGACTATCTTTTTGTTTTCATTGTAACGACTGAAGTTGTAATGAATACCATAATGAATACATCAATTTTCGATGCAAACTGGTCATAACGGATATTTTGGCTGTTTTGACCGTTTTGCCCTTAAAAATGATTAAAATGAGGGTATTTTGGTCATTTATCTAGGGGGCTGCCTCTATAAATAGAGGGGATTTCCATTTGTTTTTTAATCCAAAACTCACCTACTTCTCTCTAATACTGTCTTATACAGTCTTATACTCTCTAATAATCGCTTTAGCACTCTAATTCTTTACTGAATGACTTCCGGATCTGATTATGAAGAGCACAACCTTACTCTCTAAATGAGTCCTCCTACTACAGTTACTCCTACTAATCCTACCAATGTTGATCCCAAATCCGGTGGTAACGATTCTACACCAAAGTCTGATATGTGGAATTTTTAAGAAGATAGACGCCACCAGGGATGAACTTGGTAGGATCCTCATCTAGAAGGCTAAGTGTGCATTCTACGACAAGATTTTCCAAGCTCATCATAAGAGTGACACTAACCAGCACAAACTCCATTTAGATAAACACAACAAAGGTTAGACGCCTTAAGGTGATATCCTACAATCTATGATCTCCCAATCTTCATCTTCTAGTAGTCTCGGTAGTTGGAATTATGACACAGCTCGCGCTACGAAATGCGTCATCAGGTTTCTCATTCTTAAAAGTCTTTCTTTTAAATTAGTAGAAGATGATGAATTTAAAGATTTTTTTATAGATGGTTTTTACCCCGCATTTAAAAAATTTTCTCGTTAAAATTGTCAACGTGATATTTTAAAACATTATCAAGTGGAACAAGGAAAAATAATTTCTTATTTTCAAAGTTTAAATTGTAAATTTTCTTTAACTTCTGATATTTGTGCATCTAAAGCACAAACTGGTTATTTATGTATCACAACACACTTGATTGATAAAAATTGGCAAATGTTTAAAAGAGTTATTTTCTTTATTGCAATTGAAAAGTCACATACTAGTATTAATGTTGCAAATTTAATAATTGAAGAACTTTTGAAATTAGAAATTTCAGAAAAAATATTTTCTCTTTCACTAGAAAATGCAAGTAATAATAATGTAGTTATTGATTTTATCAAACAATCTCTGTCATTTCTATGTCACGGTGATCTTTTTCATATTAGATATATCTGTCATATTTTAAATTTAAATGTTCAAAATATATTTACTGAAATTAAACTCATGATAGAAAAGGTTAGGACGGTAACTTATATACATAATGCTTCGGAACAAAGAACTAGAAGATAGAACCAATTCTGTAAAAGAAAATATATAAAACTCAGACTGATTCCTAAAAATGTTGACCATAGGTGGAATTCCACTTATGCAATGTTAAGTGTTGCAATAGAATATAAAAAATATAAATAATTTTATTGCTTTTTATGTGTCTAGTTCTAGCTCTGGTAGCATGTATGGAATTACTAAAGATGAATTGACAGTTATAAGTAATTTAAAAGAGATGCTACAAGTTTTTATGATGCTACAATGTTATTATCAGGTTGTTATTATCCAACCATTACTTTAGCTGCTTAATAAATTTTAACTATTTAAAATTTTTTAATAAATATTGTATGGATAATTATTTTGAAAGTATTTTTTTAAATGAAAAGTAAATTTAATAAGTATTTTAGGCCTATTCCTATTATTTTTGGTTTGGAGGTCCTTATTGATCCGCAATTGAAGGATATTGGCCTTCAAAGTTTGTTATAATCCTTGTATGGTGGACAAATAATAGACACTGATGATGGTAGCACCATTACTGCTACTACTCTTCATATTATTATTAGAAATTATTTTCAAAGCTTATATGATGGGCATGCAGCTAAATATGGTGTAGCTACATAGCAGTCTATAGGTTCGGCTTCTTCGAGCTCAAGTCGGGGTAAAAGTGTAAGTTTTGATAGGTATGCAATGATAGCTGAGCTAACTGGTGGATCTAGACTTGGATAATCATTGGAGGTTTTTGAAATTGATCAATATTTAACTTCTTCATTAGTTAAGTATCAAAATAATAATTTACATATTTTACAATGGTGGAAAGTATATGAAACCGTTTCATATCCTATACTTTTCATTATGGTTCGTGACTTAATAATAGTGTAGGTTTCAATGGTAGCTTAGGAATCCGCCTTCAGCACAGCATGATGTTTGATCGACGACTGCAGGACACCGTTAGATCCGTATATTGTACAGATGATGATGTGCGTATAAGATTGGTGGAGGTACGAGAAGAGAACGTAAGACATCAATCGGATAGCTGGCATTAAAGATAAATTTGAAGAGTTGAGACTAGCAAATAGATATAAAGAATAAACAATATTCACCAAATTGTAATTTTTATTTTTTTTAGCTAAAAATTTGTAATGAATTGTTTTGGAAACAGTTGAAATGATAGTGATATAGTTGAGTAGGTTCCAACCTAGTTGGGATGTACTCATCTATTATGATGCGACGAATTCCAAAATAAATCAATACTTGTGAAGGATTTACTGATTATTAATAAAAAAATATTTTTATCATCTATTATTTTTAAACTTGTTTGTATTTGTAATTTATGTAATTTTAAGTGATTAATAATATTATTATTTTTTATTAAAAATTTGTGTAAATTTTTTATGCATTATTTTAATTTTAAAGAGAATTCTTTTTTGAAAAACAAAAAAAAACGGGCCACCCGGGTCTGGGCTACAGGATCTGGTTTTTCCCAGCCCGGGTCGGCCCGGATGGACACCCCTAATACCTCTAAACATTCTATTCCACTCCTTTTCATCCACACTTTTCTAAGACCTAACTTATAATTTCCAAACACATCTTCCTAGTTGGTTCATATCTTAAATATTATACTTAATAGTTGTAGATTTACAACTAGCATGATTTTTACCCTAATCAAGTTTTGGCATTGTTCCTAGAGAAGGTACTTGTAAGTAGGATTTTATTTATTTATTTTGGTTCTTTGATTTGTGTGTCTTTCTTGTGAAGGATTAAACTAGAAGAAGAAGATTTAAGAAGAAGAATTGCTTGAAAGGACTCTTTCTATTATTTTCAATTCCACTCTATAGTCGGACTTTTCATATAAGAGACAATTATGAACTAATAATGCACACACGTGCGTGCACGCATGTTCTCTCCCCCCTCTCTCATCAACCCTAATAAAATCCACTCTCTATTTGAACTACTAACAAGATAGTAAATTCAAACAAAAGCTTTGAATGCACTAATAGAAAAACGATCAACCTAGACGGAAAAAATCGTCTAGGTTGCTTCTTCTAAGTAGATCAATATCCGTCTAGAAAAGTCCGTCTAGGATATTTCCATCTAGGTTGACTCAACCTAGATGGAATTCTGTCTAGGTTGATCTAACTAGACGGAAGTCAACCTAGATGGAATTCAAAATTCCGTCTAGGAAGCATCCTAGACAGAATTTCCATCTAAAAAGCTACAATAGTTTTTTTTGTGCAGAATTTACTTCGCACGACATATAATATCACATGTACATGTGCAAAATATTGTACAACACCAAATCATATTCATATCCAACATAA
Organism: Asparagus kiusianus; assembly: GCA_022839385.1. Classification (NCBI taxonomy): domain Eukaryota; kingdom Viridiplantae; phylum Streptophyta; class Magnoliopsida; order Asparagales; family Asparagaceae; genus Asparagus; species Asparagus kiusianus. Next base: position 50,365 of record BQKN01066219.1, read on the forward strand.
TCTAATTATATTCCAATATCAAATCCAATTAAATTCAAATAATACATTCACCAAAATATTAGAGCGATACATAAATTGTTTACATAGATAATAACTAATTTTCTATTTATATATTTATTTACCATTGGAACGAAAGGAGATATATTTATAATCTTTTTACATTCTTCTATCCTCTATTCCCATGCTTGTGATATCCTACCCCTTCTCAAAGGCTTCCCAAACTTGGATGTTCAGCTACTTAAATTCTATTGCTTGTTTGCTCAATCTATACTGGTTCTCCCCCTATAAAGTAAATAGGTAAATAGTTCATATATTTTAAAAACAAAGAAATAACTATAACTTGATGAGCTTTGCATAATTTATAGTTTGCACTATTACATATGTAAACTATTAACATATATTAAAATAAAAAATAAACAGAACTTGTATCTGGCACTTACAGTATCTTCATAATTCCTTCACTTCTACCTATTGTCATCAAATAGTACCTAGCCTTGAAATTGAAATGACAACAGTGTGAATTCCTCTAGATCACAAAACGTACCTTGTCGTTAGCTCCTATGGCAATGATAGGTATTTTTGATCGCATCAAGTTCTACAAAAGAAAATTTAATAAAATTAGCAAGATTAATTAATAATAACTAGAAATAGGGAAAGATTCAAAATGTGAGACGTGCGGCGTGCGGGCGTGCGCTGGAGCGTTGCGGGTGACACAGCCTATGATGCGTGGACGTGCGGCGTAGGCTGTGCCTTCGAGCTCGAACCCTAACCCGGATCCTCAGCAAGTAAAGACTCTTGTGCTTCGCTCCATTCTCCTCAACTAATTCTACATTGTTTTGCGGAGTACACAACCAGGTTCATGTTTATCGACCTGTGCCAAGCCTCTGTCGGTATCTTTTGGTGCATTCTTCTCAGACGTATTTTGCGTTCAAGCACGAGATATCTTCGTCCTGTCCTAGAGTCTATAGCCAGGGTTGAATTGATTACTATCAAAATTGAAACTTGTTCGTATTTGGAATTTGACAATCTGAGGCATCTTTACACATTTGCCATCACCTTTAGAACTCCAGCCTGCCATCTATCAGCTAAGCCTCCGAGAACAAGTTTGGACATCACAATGCTTCAATTAATCAATAATATTTACAGAGGTAAGGATATAGAAATTTTTATTCACAAACTTCTATTAGTCTTTGATTAATGCCCCGGGGACCCCAAATAGGGGACCCAATGAGGGGACAAGTGAGCTATCCCCCTCCGATCGAATGATGCACTGTTCATAAATTAATCTGTGGGCTTTTTAAACTTTTTTAACTGGTTACCACGGTGGAGAGAATATAATTCCTTAGGTAATTTATTCTACCTAAGTGATAACTGGTGTGTGTGCTTTTTTAATAAATTAATCTGTGGGCACAGAGATGCTCATAGCTCTTAGATACATCTTGGTTGCCACGGTGGAGTGAATATAATTCCTTAGGCCCCATTTGGCAAAGGGTTAATAAAGAGGGGTTAAAGAGAAGGATTAATGTACTTAACCCATTTGATAATCCGAAGGACTAAATTATTAACCCGTTAAATAAGTTTTATTTTAGCCCTTATGACCAGTTTTAGTGTTTGGGAATAACAATGATTTTGACTATTTTCTTTATAATTAGAAGGGTTAACTCTTATTCCATCTAAATAGGAGTATTAGTAAACCCCTCATTTTGAGGGGTTAACTCATTTTAACCTCTCTAGAGGGGTTAACTTAACTCTTCTATATTTTTTATGTTTGGCAAATTATGCAGGGTTAACTCACTTTAACCCTTATATAGATTTGTTGTGTTTGGCAGGTTAAGAAGGGGTTAAGTCTCCTTAACCCCTCACTTAACTCTTTGCCAAACGGTACCTTAGGTAATTTATTCTACAACATGTTCCCTACCAAATTAACTTCAAAACTGTTCAATAATAGGATAGAAATTCATGCGATCCTTCTCATATTTTGAACTTGGTAACATGAAACCGCTAAGTGAGATCAATTAAAAATCCCAATTTAATAAAATATAACGAAATTCTCGCCAAGTAATCGAGTACAAAGCAAAATTAATGAAAATTTGCCCAATCACCTCAAAAACATCATCGTAGTTCAAGTCCTATATACCTATCAAACTCATTCTTAGGAAGAGCAACTCCAATGGGGAGGCTGCAAAATGCAGCCTCCCCAAAGAATATTCTTCTAAATATTCTTTTATAGAGGGGGGCTCCAACCACGCCCCCTCTATATGAAGCTCTATTTATATTTTTAAATGATTATTTATTTAATACTTGAAATGATTTTGAAAATATAAAAATATAAAATATTAAAAATTATATAAATTAATTTAAAATATATAATATATTATAAATTAATACTAATCTTATAATATATAATGTAATTATTATTTAAATAAAATTAATTATATTTAATGAATTGATAATAAGACATAGATAAGAGCCTGTAAAATTTAAAAACTAGAAAATACAACATAATATTTATAACAATCTTCATAACTACTCAGATGGATGAAATTTTATATATTACATTCAACGACATTACATAGAAAAATAAAGTACATGAAAAAAATTAAAAATCGGGCAAGTCATATCCTCCATATCCACCGCTATTGTAGTCAGGTATTCCGTATTGACTTCCTGCATAACTATATTTAGGATTAGGAATATCAGATAAAGAACCCCCAGTTGTGTTTCTATTTAAAATCTCTTGTTTCTAATTCGAAAATACTCGCGTTCTAAAGGATCAGTAATAGCATCAAGATTAATTAACATAATTTTACTTTCTTGTCATTCCCTTTGAAGATCTAATTTTTTCTTATCGCTTTCGGCCCTTAACATCATAATCTGGTGCATTGCCATTCTATCATTTTCTCATTCTCCATGACTTTTTTAAAATATCAACAATTTCTTGATTACTTTTATTGAGAGTTTCAAAGTCGAGGTTCTTTTCAATTGTCTGTCGCCTCCTCATCTTCTCTTTCTTCCTTCTTGTTGGTCAAATTGTTATTATATCGTCATCATTATGAGTATATCCCTCATTATTGTCATTTAAGTCGATGACAGGAGAACTTAAATCTGATCCCTGAGATGAGCGGGAAATTAAAGTTTTGGAAGTTGTAGGCAATCTGACACTTATATTTGCCCATTTCTCTGCATCTTTTAAAATTGACCAAACATGATAAAATAGAAACTCCTTTCTCTCTTCTGGGTCTTCTGTAAATATTATCCGATCAATTTTAGTCTACCATAAGAGAGAAAGAAACATTTATTAATAACATGATAATAGATGATAATCAAGATTTATGTTATTCAAATACTTATAATGTCTAGCCTAGAAGCACAGCTTGGATTTAGGCGCTCTACTTGTCGAATGCATCCTCAAAATTTACCGATGACCTTCATAATTAATTGCATTCAGCATGAGAGAGACTTTAGAGTCCTTTGAGCATTACAATTATTGGAAATCCTTTCATGAAATAAAGCAAAAATTTACTCCCACAGTTTGTCCTTCTTTTGATTAGAACACATGACTGTGTCTTGAGAAATTTTGAGCTACGTGACACATAAAATTTGGTCTTCTTCTTGTAAAAAAGATTTTTCGCTACTGGATGCCATAATCTAAGGAGATAAAATTGTTGAGGATGATACTATTATGATGGAGGAATGCAAAGAGTTATGAATATAGAATAAGAAGAGTTGTGATGGAGATATGAAAATTGTGCAAGTATTATATAGGGATCAGATGTGGGGAGTCTCCAACACCAAGAGATTCCAATATGGGGAGTCTCTAACACCAGGAGAATCCAATATGGGGAGTCTCTAACACTAGGAGAATCCAATATGGGGAGTCTCCAATATCGAGAATCCAATGTGAGGAGTCTCTATTTTTAGGAGAATCTAATGTGTGGAGTCTCCAACATGAAAGGAATCCAATATGGGGAGTCTCCAACATGGAAAGAATCTAATGTGGGGAGTCTCCAACATGGGAAGGAATCCAATGTGGGAGAGAATGCAACACAGAGATAATCTAATGCTGGAGAGAATCCAATGCTGATAAGAATCCTATGCGAGGAGGAATATTATATAATAACATTACATCCATCCCTAAACAACTCACAACTTATATTTTTATTTCTATAAATAACTTCTTCATTAATGAACTATAGAGCCAGACCGTCACATCTACCTTCTTCTTCTTCTTCTGACGACGACGAAATATTTTCTCAGTATATTAAAGATTAAGAGGAAGATATGACACAATGAGAGAAGGAAGATGAACTCTTAGCTCGCGTATATGCCTCTAATAATGAAATAATGACTTATCTCTCTCAAGAGGCAGAGTGGCCAAAGCATATTGGCTCAGTTCCTAATCATTTGGTGATCAATCGCGGGAGGGAAGAAGGTAATTCTCGACTCTACCATGACTATTTTTCTGATAACCCTACATATGGTGCAAACCTATTTCGTAGAAGGTTCCAGATGCACAGGAGTTTATTCCTTCATATAGTCGAGGCGGTACGTGAGCATGAAAACTTCTTCATACAGAAGATGGATGGTGTCGACAAACTTGGGCTATCAACTTTACAAAAAGTTACAACGGTATTTTGCATATTGGCGTATGGAACATTAGTAGATAATACTGATGAATATGTTAGGTGCAATTGTATATTTAAAGAGATGTTGCATAGAATTTGTAGAAGTATATGGAGATGAATATCTAAAGACCCCCAATGTTGACGATGTTGCAAGGTTATTACAAAAGGGCGAAGAAAGAGGTTTTCCAGGAATGTTAGGAAGTCTAAATTGTATGCATTGGCAACAAAAAAATTATCCAACAGCATGGGCAGGACAATTGTAATAATCCTTTTTTTTATATACCAATCATTTTATTTGGAGGCCCACATGAGCTAAGGTTTTGAAAAAAAAAACAAACCATTTTCTTTAAGGCCCATTTGTGTTAGATTAGCTTAGTAAAGCCCATACACAACTCCCTCTCACATCCTTGTTCATCCATTCACGGGTGAAAAATCATGAGATATTTGGTTTAGGTGATATAATACCTAACTAAACCCCTAAATCTCCTCTAATCTTCACTAACAAACCTAACTAACCTCATGATCTCCACGTTTAACCAAAGTTAGTTTCAGGGAATTTTTGGACCGATTGTTTTCCAAAAAAAATAAATAAATAAATAAATAAATAAATAAATAAATAAATAAAATCCCAACTCCATAATCTCCACTAATCTAAAATAACCAACCCAACTAACCTTCATCTTTTAAGTTCTCATCCGCCACCTCCACCTATGTTTTCACCCCAGTTTAAAAAAAAAACAAAACAAAAACTAAACAACAGAGAAGAAAACCAAAGAAAAAAAAATTTAAAGGAAGAAAGGAGGACTCTTTGTCAGAGTTGGAGGAGGAGTCAACCTAGAGATTTCTACCGGTGTTTGTATTGCGGCAAGCATCCTTTTCCTTGATTATTATTATTGTTATTTAGATTTTTTCCCTTTCATACAAGCATTCTTTTCCTCAAATATTATCACTTTCATTTTATTATTTGTAAGTTATCAATCGGATTAATATATTGCATGTACATATGATATTAGTTTGATGACACTCGTTTTAAATAGGTTGATGACATTAGCTGTAAATAGTTTATGGCATGAACTGTAAATAACTTGATGGAAAAGTTGTGTCTATAATAACATCTAACTTATGATGCTATTATACTATAATTAACGTATCAGTACTGATAATGAAATGTACACTATGTGGACTACGTTATTTAAATGATTTGTAATACAATGATGACTTTATATGACATGATACCGGACATTAATTTTATACGACTCTGTATTTCCTTTTGTATACCTTGATTGTTATGCCTGTATGCTATTATCATTGTTCTACATATCTTATTTTCACTCGTATGTATTATTACTAACTGTATAATGCATGCTTATAATATGACATATATACTATACAAATTATTACTGGTATAACATTTTCGTTGTCATTGTGTAAAACTTTATGCTGCTTCCATGATGCTTCGAACCATTTCTGTCCTGTACTAACACTTCGGCACTGGCATTTACTTTATTTATTCTATATATCCACTATATATTTATGCAATCATTTATCAAATTCTCTCTTTTTGTCATTCAAATATTAGTTCCATTACTAGTTTTCCTTAAGTGAACTTGTTAGCTCATGTTGAGTACCTTGGTATACTTTGAAATAGACTGTGTGGTTGAAATCCGTGTTGTTAGTAAAGTCATCAAATAGGCTAGACTGTGCATGAAGACGACTTCCGCCAAAAATATGATTTATAAGTGTGTTTTCATAGCATGGCTATGCTCTCGATATCGATATCCCGATATGAGATTTTTCTTTGGCTATTACTATTATTATAGCATCGACTAGATGATGCACCCTTCTTGATTGGACATGTTCTGAGTCACGGTTATTTTTCATAGTTTTGCGGAAGCCGTTCCACAGTAACTCTGTGGTTAGTGCACAACATTTCATGCACAGTTACTTAGATTAAACAGACAACATGGGGTTTAATAAAGGGGAATTGGACGAAAAATATGACATGTATATAAGCGGGCTGTGCACATTCTTGATATCTTGGTATATATATAAGAAATAAGGGCCCATCCTGACTTGAAGCCGTGTTCCCGGGACGGTTTACGGGAAACCGACTTATATACATGAAATATTCTTCTCTAATTCAAATAACATCTAAAATAATAATAACGTGCTTGTGTGTCTTACGTTTGACCTTGTTTGATAATGATTATTAGCATTTTTATCTTGTTTTCCTTCATTTATGCCACATTACACTTACACGCACACATTTCCTTCATTTTACATGCTTTTTGGGAGTTTTCTGACTCCCTTGGGGTTTGCATACCCCAGACTCGGGAACTGTTCTTTCTTCGCAGGATCGTGAGTATTTCGAGGAGCAGGCTCAGCAGCAGTGATCACCGTTCATTCCATTCAGTTTCTCCATTTCACTTATCTTAGGTGGTTATTTGACTGAGACTTTCTTGTAATCTCTTGTGGATCTTCAGACTATGAATGTTTCTTTTCTTCCATTTTGGATTGTTGTGGACTCGTCGCAGACCTCTGAAATTTTATATATTTTTATCTATCAGTTCCCTTTTATTTTGATTACATGTTCTATGGTGTAGTTTTGGTTTTATATTGATATACAGGATGATCTAGAGGCGTGAATGTGACCGTAGGGTTACATTGCCGGCCGAGTCACATTCCAAACTATTACATTTTGGAACCAGGGCGTGACAACAATACTCGGGCCGTCATAGAGGTCCAACCATTATTTTTGAGGCAGTAACATCATATGATCTATGGATATGGCATGCATACTTTGGCTTACTAGGATCCAACAAAGATATTAATGTATTGCAGTTATCTAATTTGTTCGACAATCTATCATAAGGTATTGCTCCTCCTGCTCATTACACAATTCAAGAAAAAAAATTATGATATCAGTTATTATTTGGCCGATGGCATATATCTAAAATGGCCAATACTTGTTCAACCATTCCAATTCCGATGATAAAAAGAAATAATATTTTGCAATGATGCAAGAAGCATGTTGAAAAGATGTGGAGTGGGCATTTGGTGTTCTCTGATCATAATTTGCTATCATCAAGGGGCTAGCCCATTTTTAGGATAAACGAACTCTGCATGATATCATGACTGCTTGTATTATAATGCACAATATGATTGTCGAAGATGAATGCGATGAGCAAGAAGATGTCGTCATTTCATCTCCATAATCAAATCCGAATGCTGAAAATATGGAGATAACGAAAACTGAATGATTCCAACGGTTCCTTGCTAGACATAAGAGGTTGACAAAAAAGCTCATTTTGCACTTTGAAATGCATTGATTGAACATTTGTGGGAAAGACATTGAAATGAAGCGATATAACTTTTTGTTAAGAATGAAATAATGACTTTTTATTTTTAATTACTTGGTTCTTGAACTTTTATATTTCAATTAATATTATTCAATATTAGTCTCATTTTGAAGGTATCGACAAAACATTTCCAATTGTAAAATTTTTATTTAAAATAATTAGTAGAAATAAATTTATGTTGATTTTAAATTAGTAGTTATTAATTAAAAAAAGATAAGGAAGTAATAAGTAATTGTTTATAAATCAAAAAAGGGCAAACTTGGCATTTAAGAAAAATGCACAATTCATTTGCAGCAAACTGCAAATTGAGGGAAAAGGCTGCATAAATGCAGCCTCATTTCCTCCGACTGCAAAATGTAGCCGGAGATGCAGCCTTATTGGAACGCTTCGGGGCTACAAAATCTAGTTTTGCAGCCCCGTTAGAGCTGCTCTAACAAAAGTTAAGGAACATTACTAACCTTGACTAATACATGCACTAATTGGTAAGCAAGAAATTTTTTAATAGTTTACGGGGCAAGTAGGGACCGAAACCCAAAAGAAACTGTCTTTATAAATTGAAGCGATCAGCAAGCATCCGAGCATAAGAACAAACACTTAACATAGAAAACTTGGAACACGATCCAATTAATCTAAAACTACCCCAGCTATAAATTGCACTCACTGCTATGAAGTTGTTTAAAGAGTCATTCCCTTCACCTCACTTCCTATGGCAGCAACTAAAACCCTGGGCTGGTACTTGTCGACGTATTGACGCCAATCAACTTTGATCCCCGCTTTGATTATCTGCAAATAAAGAAGGAAAACTCCTACAAGTCCAAAACCAAATCTCAGAGAACCAACTCTCCCTGCTGATCCCAACCTTGAAGAAGACATTACTAACCTCGAAGATGGACGCGTGCTCGAATATGACGGAGGGTGAAATTTGTCAGAGGAGGAAGATGTGAAGGTGTTCGCCGAAGGACAAATCTGGGCATCCGAACATGGAGGATAAAGCCATAGGAGGAGGCTAGGGTTTTGAGGAGTTTAAGATGGCGGTGTCGGTTTTCGACAGATAAGGGAAGGCAAGGGCTTTGAGATTTTTCTGTGTGGGCCCTACCTTTTTTGGAAGATGGGCCAACTTTTTTCTGTTTGAATAATTAACCTAGACGGAAATTTCCGTGTAGGTTGATCCAAACTAGACAGAATATCTAAACTAGACAAAATATTTTCCATCTAGTTTGGACCAACCAAGACGGAAAATTAATCCATCTAGTTTGGTACGTCTAGGTTGCCCATTTTTCTACTAGTGTTGTCATATTTGTTTGATTGTTGACTCTAATTAAATTTTTTGCATCCTTTACAGTTGCTTTTAATTCTTAGAGTTTGCATTGCATATAATTAGTAGAAATTTACCAAAGTATTTGAGCACTCATTTAAAAATACTCTTAAGGGTAAAAAAAAGCCCTAATCAAGATAAGACGAGGGATTTTATCTATTTTTTCTTAGCCCACAAATCACTAATTCTTCATACACAAACCTAAACCTTCTAAAACTCAGTAGATATTAGTCCCTAAGGACTCATGCTCATTAAGGAACAATAAATTCTTAAGTGTATCAGTTTAAGTTTACTTAGATCTATTGGTGTCTAAGATAAGATTTAGAGTTGCGTAAAACACTTTGTAAGGAAAGAGGAGATTAATTGATCCTTAGTTTTTTCCCAAGTACTATCATTACCTGGCTAACTAACTACATAAATTTTAATCTTTTCACACAAGAAGGTTTTAGTTAAGAGCTGATCTAGTTGAGTTTAGGCTTAACCTTAAAATTAAGGGTGATGTTTTAAGTGGTTACTCTTGATTTATTAGTGAGGTTTTTTATTTTATCCTTCTTATTTTCTCTCACTAATGTTTTAAGTCTTTTAGTTTTTCCTTAAGAAATATATATTAAAAAATTTAATTAACTTTTGTTTGTCTTAGATATTTTTCCTAATTTCCTTTTTTGTTATAAAAAATTCTAAATAGAATTTATTTTGGTGTTGCATATTTTGATTATGAATAATATCAATTGCTTAATCCATGTTGAACAAAATTTTCAAACTAAAGAAATGATAAATCCTAATCCATCTATTCTTCAAGACATGTGTTATCCTACTAGGAATACAATCCCGTCTTGTATTAGGCTTCCTGATATTAATAGAGCTAATTTTAAGCTTAGATCTCATATCATAAGCATGCTTCCAAAGTTCTTAGAAAATAAATCCGAAGAAGCTTATATTTTTATACCTAAGTTTGAGGAAGTTCATCTTATGATTAAGACTAGAGAGTTATCTAAGTACACGATTATGCTTAGATTTATATTATTTATTTTTAATGATAAAGCCAAGAAATGACTGTATAGCTTACCCACAAATTCTCTCTCAACCTGGGATGAATTCTTTTCCCTTTTCCAAAAAAATCTTCACAATTTGTAAAATAGTAAAGCTCAGAAAAAACATTCAGAATTTTAAGATAGTCCAAGGAGAACTATTCTGGAAATATTTTGATATGTTTAGGAATCTTCTTATTCAATATTCTTACAATGGTCTAGAAAGGTTATGATTATGCCAAATTATCTATGAATGAATGAATTATTCTTTAAAAACTTTCTTGGAATCTATCTGTTAATGGGATTTTATGAGGAAAAACGCTGATAAAGCTTGAGAATTTTTAGAAAGTTTATTTAAAAAAATCATACAGTGGGAACACTATGATGAAAGAGTTTCATCAATTTCTCCAACCAAATCTAGTGATTTTCCCTAGAGACAAACATAGCATTTGAAATGAAGATGGATATCATGCGTTAGTTAGAAGCTCTAGAAACTAAAGAATGAGCTATAGCTTAAATTAACCAAGTTTCTTCCCCAGGATGTCATAACTGTATAGGATGTCATAACTGTTGGATTTTCACCTTTTAGCGATGGACATTTCCATCGCTAAAGGTTAATATTCTGTCGCTAAAAGTTTTAACGACGGAAAAAATGAAATTCCGTCGCTAAAAGTTCGACGCTACATTAAGGGTCCCTAAAAAGAGTATTAGCGACGGATTTTTCGTCGCTAATTTTCAGCGACGGTGTATTAGCGACGACAAAGTGGTCGCTATTTAATATTTAAAAATAAAAATAAAAAACTTATTAGCGACGGAAATTCCGTTGCTAAATAAATATTTAACAACGGAATATCTGTCGCTAAAAAATATTAATTTTTAAAAAAAATATTTTGCAAATTGAAAAAAAACCTGTACAATATCGATAATAATTTAAAAAAACTTGTTTAATCAGCATTATAATATTTAATCTCACGCATATATCACACATTTATTTCAATAAAAGCAAATAAAAGTTTCTCAACAGGTACATAATAAATATTATTTATACAACACAAAAAATTGTTTTCAAAGTTATATTAAGGACAATCAATCCTCTTAATCATCATCATCCTTATCCTCAACACCAGCTGTATTATGACTACCCCCGATTGCACCTTGTGAAGAAGTCCTGGCCTGCAAATATAAATCAAATGTTAACTAGGATGTGTAACCGTTAATAAGAGTGCAAATATAAATATAATTCCTCCAACACCTTAATACAACACCACAACACAATACAACACAACACCACAACACAACAACACAACACAACGCAATACAACACAACAACACAACACCACAACAACACAACGCAATACAACACAACACCACAATACCATAACACCACAACACAACACAACACAACACTACACTACACAACACTATACAACACAACACAACACTACACTGCACAACACATCACCACACATCACACCACAACACAATACAACACAACACAACACAACATAACAACAACAACAACAACAACACAAATCCCTAACCCCACCCACCAACCAACCACACTCCCCCTCACCCCACCCCTCCCCCTCAACCACCACCACAACAAAATCCCCACTCCCCATCCTCAACCACGACCAAAGCTCCCACCCACCAACCAATCACACTCCACACACCCCCTCCCCCTCCATCACCACCATCACCACCATCAACACCTAATCCCCACTCCTCCCCCTCCCCCACCATGACCAAACCCCCCACAAACCAATCACATAATGACCACCACAACATAACACCACAACCAACCAACCAACCCACCAATCAATACCATCAATACTACGCACGCATACATCATCAACACCACCATCACATAAAACATTATAAGTATATATTTTGGGCTTTGTGTTATGGTTAGAGTTAGGGTTTGTGTGTAACAGTTTGTATCAGTGTGTATGATATCATCTAATTAAAAAAAGCAAAGTATATATATTACCTGATCTAACATAAACCGTCTCCTATATGCCTCCTGAGCCTCCTGAGGCAGAGTCGACATGAATTGTGTGAACTCTAATTCTCTCTGCTCCCGGCGCCTCCGTTCTTCCTCTACAACCCGCTGATATGTTGTTTGCTACGACTGCCAATCTTCAATCGCTTTTAATCGCTGCTCCATTGAGTCTTGATATGAACTGCTTCCTGGTGTTCCTTATGGTGTTGCAGACTCGTAGGTGCTACTAGACTCGTGCGGCCTCTGCTTAGATCCTCTCCACCGGTATCTGTTCTTCCTACTTGGTCTAATGACCATCTCGATGATGGAGTCCTCCTCCTCTCTACTTATCCGGGCAGGAGCGTTAGAACAGACCTGAGACTGAGTCATTTGCTCCTATACCTTGGCATGTAATTTCTCCTACGATATATTAAAACAACACGGGCAAGTCGACTTACTAATGATGCATTGATATGAAATTGAATATATAAATGAACTGCTACTTACAGCCAGATCCTTATTCTTTGCTTTCTTCTCTTCATCGGTGTAATTCGGGCTCCAGGAAGTCAGAATACGATCTGCAAAATGTCCGAGATCTACCCTTTCCTATTATATTCAAATATATCATTAACCCATAACACATAAATTATACTCAACTTAAAAGCTAATATATTATATACCTCAAGGTCCAATTGATGATAATGCTGGCTGAAGGACCTGGAGCCCCTGTGATGCTCGTAACTACGAGGCGCGTTGTGATTCCTCCTTGCTATTTTAGCTTGAGCCTGCAAAACAATGTCAAATAAAAATAATATAGAAATTCAAACAATAAATTAAAAATATATACTTCAATAATACCTGAATTTTAGCCGTGTCCCAGTAATCGCAAAGTGCAAAAAAATTCTACTCCATCCACACGCTCGTCAAGATGCCAGAATTGCTCCCAATATTCTGTTATTTGAAGAAAATATTTTTTTCTTCACCTCAAACTGCCATCTCTTGAACGATAAATTGATTTACGTGAAGCACTAAGTCCAGGCACAAATATTATCGTCAAGAAAGAAAAACCGCTTCAGCATATAAAGAAAAAATAGATACAAATCAGTATATTAAACATAATAATAAACTAATAACTAATAATGATGAAAATTAAAATAAATGACTCACACATATATATCTCCAACAAGCCACCAGCGCATCAATCCGCTGCGATTTCCACGTCAAAAAAATGTTGAAGAAATCATGTCTCCTAGATAAAGCAGCGAGGAAATCGACCCGCTTAGCGATCGTAGAGGGTTTGTGTCAGAGTAGGCTAAGAAAGCTTCTATCTCATCCTTGTACCGGGTGTCTAGATGCCTTCGATCACGTGGTATGCTAATGAACAATTTGTCAGGAACTGTCCGCATCTAGAATTTAAAAATTAATGGAAGTGAGCATATCCCAACATATATCATTTTAATTTAGGGATGTAAACGTGTGTTCAGAGGACCGCTTGTGTGACCGACTGTTAGAGGAAGGCTTCTATCCCATTAGGTATGTAAATGTGACGTGTATATGTATTTATGTGTGTTGAAGTATACTTTTAATTCGTCAAAATTTTGGTAGCACCTACCCACTATTCTCCGAGTACACCATAGTGGGAAGGATATACTCATGCATATCCCTCCGCAATTTGTACACGGAGAACAACGAGTAAGCGCCACCAAAACTCTAACGAAAAGAAAGTACACAAGAACATAAGTAAATACATATACACGCCATGTTTACATGCCTAACCCGTCCACACTGGACAGATCCAATAAATATTTATATATAAGCCCCCTTTCACATACGCGTACAAAAAGGTTGTCGGACCAAACAATATGGTCTCGTATCCGCCAACGATCATGTACGCGTATGTGACAAGTAATAAAGAGATTATATATAGTATTTAATGGACGGGGAATTCTACAGCTCGAAAATATGAGTGTACGGTGCGTAGTTTCTATGTAATTAGCGATTTAATAGTTACGCTAACCCCTTATCCTCACCCTCACCCCCACCCCCACCCCCACCCTTACTCTCACCTAACCCTAACCTAAACCCTCAACCTCAACCTCACCATCACCCCCAACCTCACCCTCACCCTCACCTAACCCTAACCCTCACCCTCACCTTCACCCTCCCCTAACCCTAACCCTAAGCCTAACCTTAACCCTCAAACTCACCCTCACCTCTACCCCCCACCTCCACCCTCACCCTCACCGATCCCTAACCCTAACCCTCACCTAACCCTAATCCTAACCCTCAACCTCACCATCACCCCTACCCTCACTGATCCCTAACCCTAATCCTAACCCAAACCCTAACCCTAACCCTCACCCTCACCATCACCCCCACCCTCACCTAACCCTCGCCTAACCCTAATCCTAACCCAAACCCTAACCCAAACCCTAACCCTAACCCTAATCCTAACTCTAACCCTAACCCTCATCGAACCCTAACCCTAACCCTAACCCTCGCCTAACCCTAACCATAACCCTAATTAAATTTAATTATTTTATATCATAATTTCATCAAGATGAATATTTTTTATTAGGGTTTAGGTTTTTTGCACAATTTTTTGTTTTACCAAAATTAAACGCTAATTATAAAATTTAAATTATAATTACAAAAATTAAATTATAATTGCAAAAATTAACAAATCCATCTTTCTCACCCCCTTCAATCTCTCCTTCTCTCTCCCTCTCTCTCATCGGCCGACGCCGGCGGCTGTTGGTCGACTCGTCGCCGGCGTCGGTCGACGAGAGAGAGGGAGTGAGAAGGAGAGATTGGGGGAAGAGAGATTGAGGGGGAGAGAGAGAGATTGAGGGGGGGGGAAGAGAGATGGGTACCTTGATGAGAGAGAGGGGGGAAATGAGAGAGAGAGGGGCGGCGGCGGCGGGAATTTCGGCCGGAGATCGCCAGAAAATGGGGAGAGAGGGGGGGGGGATTCGGACAGAGGGGGGGATGAGGAGAGAGGAGGGGAATTCGGATAGGGGGAAACCGAGGTCTTTGTTTGTCGGGCGTGGGCTGCCCAAAAAATTTGGGCACCCACGCCCAAAAAAATTTTGCTCAGGAAAGTTTTAGCGACGGAATTTTCGTTGCTAAAAAGCCTTTAGCGACGGAAATTTCGTCGCTAAAAAATCCGTCGGAAATTGTTTTAGCGATGAAAAATTTCTGTCGCTAAAATTTCATATTTCGTCGGTAAATTATTTTTACCTACGGAACAGTAGCGACGGAATTTTCTGTCGCTATAACGTGACATATAGCGACGAAACTTTTCGTCACTATTTTTCCGTAGGTAAAATGTTGTTTTCTAGTAGTGTCTCCAGCTGATAATTTTAAGGAATTTCCTCTCTTAAAAAATAATTAACCACTAGGACAGGTAAATGTTGCATTTTAGCATTTAGGAATGGTTTACCTTCTCCAGCCTACAATTTGGATTAGAGAAATTATACAAATTTTTACATGAAATTAGGATTTTTTTTTTGAAAATTAATACCGTACTCTCACTTCAACCTCACAATTTTCAATTGGAAATACAATCCTATTCAACACATAGAACTATTTTCCATAACCCAATTTTGCATACTAGAATCAGTTTCCTCAAAATAAACATGTAAATCCTATTCTATCAAATTTTAATCGTGAAAGATGTTTTAGTGTCTTAGAGAAGGGTCTAGAAGCCATGACAAAAATATTTGCACAAATTACTAACATGTTGACTTAGTCATCCAACACTCTAAATTCTTTCACGTAGACAATAGTCAAACGCTCAACTCAAACACTCAAGCATAGCTAGGTTAGAAACCCACTTGGTTGACTAGCTAGTACGTGAGTGAAAAAGAGAAAAAAATTCTATGTCAACGTGTTACAAAACCTAAGGATACTGGATCAAGTTCAACCTACACTGCTCAAGTGAATGTAATCCATGAAATAGGTCGATAGCAAGTTAGAATTCCTCTGGATGAAACTCCTTCTTCTCCTCCTATTCAAAATATTAAATATGAATAAACTCTCTCTTATTCTGGTAACTCTTTTAATAATCATCCTCTTCCAATGGCCTAGAAATGAAATTGAACCTGAGCTCAATTTCGATAGGTTTAAACTCGAAAAACTCTTTCCTTGCAGAGAAAATCCTAAAAAAATTTAAGTAGGTCCATGTCAATATTCCTCTCTTCAATGCCATCCAGCAGATCCCATCATATGTAAAATTTTTAAAGGATTTGTATACTAAGAAGTGAATCACTAATGTTCCTAAGAAAAGTGAAGCACAAGTGAGTGGGGGCCACAAATGATCATGAGGAGATCAAAGCCAATCAAAGCCGCGTGAAGAGATTTGAGTGGGGACCACAGGCAAGTGTGAACGTGGTTTTTCATTTCTGCGTGATGATGGCCCACTCGAATATCTCAACTTGAGGGTTTATAAATACCTCTGTGTTTTCTTTCCTAGGGCTTGGTGCAGGTAGAAGGTTAGAACGCAAAAGGCTGCGTGAAAAAGAGCAGAGGTGATTTTTGGCTGCAGGAAAAAAAACGCAGAAGAAGTCAGTCGTCTTTTTTGAGTTTGTGCATCCCCTTTTGAGAGAGAGATTGTGAGGGATTTGAGAGATTGTTTGAGGGTTTAGGTTGTGAGATTATAAACCCTAGTTGTATTCTCTTCCTCTAATAGTAGATCTCCCCCCTCCTTGCCCCGTGAACGTAGGCAATTTGCCAAACCACGTAAAATAGTTTGTCTTGCTATGATTTATAATAGCTTGTTTAGGTTTCCTCGACAAGTCAGTCCTAGAACTGATGAGAGGAAGAGATGATATCTCACTTTGTTGAGATATCTTACTTTCGGTTCTTGTTTCCTTTGTAAAACAGGAATTTCGTTGTGATCTAATCTCTTGTTGTGCACCTTGCGCACCGGAGGTGCTGCTAAAATTTTTGCTGCTAAAATTTTAAGTAGGTCAATGTCATCTATTGTGGAGTGGAAGAAAAAAATGGAGCTGCAGATAGGTAGAAAGGTAAAGACTCTTCATTCGGACAATGGAGGAGAGTATAAGAGTGATCCGTTTCTGCAGTTTTACCGGGATCACGATATTAGGTGATACTTCATAGTTCGAGAGACACCACAACAGAACGGGGTGACTGAGAGATTGAACTATACCTTGCTGGAGAAGGTGCGATGTATGATGATGCAGAGTGGATTGCCTAGATCCTTTTGGGCCGAGGCGTTGGTTTATGTGAGCCATCTCGTGAATAGGTTACTGTGCAATGCGATACAGGGGAAGACTCCGTTGGAGCGTTGGTCTGGTTCAGTAGCTAGTCACTATGAGTCGCTTCGGATATTTGGATGTCCTGCTTATTACTACGTCAGTGATGGTAAATTGAATCCGAGGGTGAGGAAAGCAGTCTTTGTGAGATTTAGAGATGGAGTTAAATGCTTCAAGTTATAGGATCCACAAGATAAGAAAATAGTTATTAGCAGGGATGCCACATTTGACGAGGCGTACATGATGAAGCCTCAAGTTCCTCAGCAGGTAGAGGAAGACCAGATTCGGGAGATATCACAGCAAGTGGAGAATGATGTGACTCCACTCACTTCAGAGAGCATTGTATCCATCGAGGCTCCTACAGAGGTGACACTGGGAGGAGATGGGATGATAGTCGGGCAGATAGAGGATACAATGGATTGTGAGACTCAAGAACAGGATCATGTTCAGGAGTCTATTATGGTGAATAGACCTAGAATGGTGATTCATCGGCCAGCTAGGTATAATAATGATGTCATGGTCGCGTATGTATTATCAGTGGAGGTCGTTGATGATATGGTTCCATCCACATTTAGGGAGGCAGAGTCTAGCCCTAATTCGATCAGGTGGAGGGAAACTATGGAGGAGGAGATGCGATCTCTTCAGAAGAATGACACTTGGGAACTTGCAAAGATACCTAAGGGTAAGAAAGCTATTGGTTGCAAGTGGGTATATGCGAAGAAGGAGGGATCTTCTACTGGGAACATTCGGTTCAAAGCCAGATTGGTTGCCAAGGGATATGTACAACTTGAGAGCATTGATTACAACGAGGTATTTTCACCCGTTGTGAAACATTCATCAATTCGGATTTTATTAGCGTTTGTAGCACAACTGGATTTGGATTTGGTCCAGATGGATGTGAAGACAGCCTTTCTACATAGAGATTTAGATGATGAGATCTACATGACACAACCTTTGGGAGTCAAAGCTGCAGGAAAAAAAGATTTGGTTTGCAAGCTGAAGAAGTCTCTTTATGGATTGAAGCAATCGCCACGACAATGGTACAAGAGATTCGACGGTTTTATGATTGGCTGAGGGTACACGAGGAGCCCATATGACCCATGTGTTTACATGCACAAGCTACAGAAAGGTGAGTATATTTATTTCCTGTTATATGTTGACGATATGCTCATAGCTTCCAGGAATACTTTAGCTATTAGAAAATTAAAAAGGAGCTGTCATCCGAATTTAAGATGAAGGACCTTGGAGAAGCAAAGAAAATATTAGGTATGGAGATTGAGAGAGACATGGTGAAGGGGAGGTTGAAGTTGACACAGAGGAGTTACTTGCAGAAGATGCTGAAGAAATTCAGTTATGATGGTAATGCCAAGACGGTGAGTACTCCATTAGTTCCCCACTTTAAGCTATCAGCTAAGATGTCACCTGTTTCAGTTGAGGACCATGAACACATTTCCAAAGTTTTATATGCCAATGTTGTGGGTAGCTTGATGTATGCGATGGTGTGTATAAGGACAGATTTATCACAGGTCGTGAGCATGGTATCTAGGTACATGCATGACCCTGGGAAGGGTCATTGGGAGGCCGTGAAGTAGATTTTACGGTATATCAAAGGTACTATGGATGTTGGATTGATTTTCCTGAAGGATGAGAAGAATGAGCAGGATTGTATTTGTTACGTGGATTCAAAATATGCTGGAGATCTTGACAAGTGCTGGTCTACTTTAGGATATGTGTTTACATTGGCAAGAGCACCGGTATGTTGGTGATATACACTTCAGTCTACAGTGGCTCTCTCTACTACAGAGGTGGAGTATATGGCAGTGACTGAAGCTGTGAAGGAGGCTTTGTGGTTGCAGGGATTGTTGGAAGACTTAGGGATTGCACAGGAAACCCTTAGGGTATATTATGATAGCATGTCAGGTATCTACTTGGCGAAGAACCAGGTTTATCATGTACGCACGAAGCACATCGATATCAGATTCTACTTTGTTCGTGACGTTTTGGATGATGGAGACATCATATTAGAGAAGGTCCACGCGAAGGACAACCCTGCAAATATGTTGACCAAAGTTGTTTCAGGTGTAAAATTTGGTCATTGTTTGAAGCTATTGAATATTCTTCAGTGTTGAGGGCCTTTGGAGGCCATTTTGATGAACTACGTAAGGCTTGATTCCTTGGCCAAGAGGATACGTAGGCAGTCTTTATGATGCAGCCAGTTTGGATTAGTTGATTTTGATGGGGGTGAGATTGTTTGGACTCTCATTTGGGTTCCCGACTTATTATGGATTGAGTCAGTTTTCGTGAATCGTTTCACTTCGTGCTGAACGCAACAAGTGAGACACTTGGTTTGGTTGGTGTCGGCTTAGTTTTGGGAAAACTTCACCGAGGTGGAGAATTATAAAGCACACGTGAGTGGAGGCCACAAGTGATCACGGGGAGATCAAAGCCAATCAAAGCCGCGTGAAGAGATTTGAGTGGGGACTGTAGGCGTCTAAAACTGTCTACAAAATCCCGCATAAAACTCGAAGCAATGAATTGGCGAGTCAAGAAGATTCACCTAAACAGCTCGTGCGCGTCGGTCAACACGCGTACGTCAAATTATCTCGTGCGCGTCGGTCAAACGCGTGCACGTCAACCAGCTCGTGCGCGTCGGTCAACGCGCGCACGCCAATTAGTCCGCACGCATCGATCAACACGCGTATATTAACTAAAGCGCATTCGACGATCGGTCTTGCGGCGAAGCATACAAGTCAACAAATCGGCCAAACACGCGAAAAGAGCAAATCTCGGAAGAAAGGGAACATAAAAGAATAAGTCGGCAAAACTGCGCGAGCGCAGGACAGAATAAACCGACCCGCGCAAGCGCGGGTCGGATCAATCCGACCTGCACAAGTGCAGGTCGGATTTGATCCGACCCGCACGAGTGCAGGTCGGATCTGATCCGACTGTGCAAGTGCAGGTCGGACTGATCCGACCTGCACAAGTGCAGGTCGGATCTGATCCGACTGCGCAAGTGAAGGTCGGACTGATCCGACTGCGCAAGTGCAGGTCGGACTGATCCGACCCGCAGCGCGTAGTCCAGAACCTGAAACGTGTTTTGACGGTTTTAAAGCTGTTTTTACAGGATTTATCTGTTCCAGGGGTTCCTAACTGACTTGATATCATCCCCAAACGTGATTAGGCTGTTGTTAACTGAAGATAGAGCCAAATCACTTGTTTTCATCCAAATAACCGTATCCGGGGCCTATAAATACGAGCCAAAGGCCTCCATTTTCGGGGGCGGAGTTATTATCAAGACGTGGAGGTGCTGCTGGATTGAGGAGTCAAGGAGTACGAATTTCAGCGAAGGCAAATCAGATCCCGGCGAACTTCGGCATAAAGAAGGAGCTATTCGAAGGATCTGAACCCCGTCCGTCCGTCCCTTGAGATTAGGCTTGGTCTTAATCTCGAGAAGAGCCCTGATCTCGCTTGGTCGATTTCAGCGCTTCAAATCAAACATTCCCCCGGTGAAGGCGAAGCTCTGCCCAATTTTCCATCAACCGGATCCAGATCTAAGGCGGTCCACGGATAAACCCCGGCACAGGCAAAGACACCCACGCAAGCAGAAGACCGATAAACGATCTCCCTGCGTTTGTTTGATAAAGTTGTAAACTTGTTTTATTTTTATTGTGTAAGGAGATCTTATAAAAAGATCAACTTTATATTGTATTCGAGTTTATTGTAATGACTAAAGTTGTAATAGATTCGATAGCAATAAAAACAACAATTTTCGACGCAAACAGGGACCACAGGCAAGTGTGAACGTGGTTTTTTTGTTTCCGCGTGATGATGGCCCACCCGAATATCTCAACTTGAGGGTTTATAAATACCTCTATGTTTTCTTTCCTAGGGCTTGGTGCAGGCAGAAGGTGAGAATGCAAAAGGTTGCGTGAAAAAGAGCAGAGGTGATTTTTGGCTGCGGGAAAAAAATGCAGAAGAAGTCAGTCGTCCTTCTAGAGTTTGTGCATCCCCTTTTGAGAGAGAGATTGTGAGGGATTTGAGAGATTGTTTGAGGGTTTAGGTTGTGAGATTGTAAACCCTTGTAGGCTGTCTAAAAATCACAATGGATAGCTGATCCCTATCAGGTTCCGACAATGGAAGTCATAATCAGACGACTTTCTAATCACTGCATTCGCAACTCCACAATCGCCACAAACA
>BQKN01066219.1:102145-116732 GCA_022839385.1 Asparagus kiusianus
TATATATATATATATATATATATATATATATATATATTCTTTCCTCTTCTTAATTTATTTTGTTGATTTTTTCCTCTTCATCATTTTTCCCTCTATTTTCTTATTTTTATTTCTAATTTCTTTTTCTTTTTTAGATTCCTCTTTGTTTTTCTTTTTTCTCTTTCTTCCACCCTATTTTATTTTATTTTTTGTGACAATTCCCTTTCTACATCTCTACCCATTCTATTTCACTTCTTTTTGTCCACACTTTTCTAAGACCAAATTTAGAATTTCTAATGACACACCTTCATTGTGGATTTATCATCTTAAATATTATACTTGATAGTTATAGTCTTCCAAGTTCATGTTTTACCCTAATAAGCTATTATATCTTTTTTATATAATAGATATAAGTTATTTTTTGTGGCAACTTGCTATATCTTTCCTAAGTCGTAATGTATTTTACATATTTGTAAAATGTTTTAATTATTATTATTTTGTTTTTCCACTATGACTTCATAAATAGTAGATGGGGGGTTTTTCTTGTAAACCCATAAATTTATGACCAACTTTTTTTCTAAATTTATCCGCTTACCCAAAAAATAAATGAATTTTTGCCTATAAACTTCATGCTGTTTGGCAAGGAGTTAAGAGAGGAGGGTTAAAGAGAAGAGTTAACTTAGTTAACCCATTATGAGGGTTCAAAAATAATTAAATAGTATTTGGATTTGATAGTTAATAGGAAGGGTTAACATTTTGTGTTTGGTAAATAAAGAAGGGATATGGAGGTTAACTCTTATGACTTTTTAAAAAATCCCAATTATAACCCAATTAAAATTATGAAATTTTTTGATAATTATTATATTAAAATAAATTCAACTAGAGTTTGCATTCACATTATCAATAAAAATATCATCATTTTGTGTTATTTTAGTATTGATTGTTGAAAAAGCTATCAATTCCAAATAAAATTTTAATTTAATTTGCTGAAAAAAATAAAAATTACATCAATATTGTATATTATCTTAAAAACACTAGAACCATTTGAAAAATGACTTTTGATGATGAACTACTTCAACATGTGATTGGTTAAATTTATTTATTATAACGTTGTATATAATATATATGATGTCTTAGTCTTAGCTTGCGTGGAGCACATGAAAGGCTTTCATGCTGATCTTGAAACACTAACAAATCTCCCTCCCGCGAAGTATCCTTCCATCCATCCAAATATAATTTTCCCTAGGCATCATTTTTCATCACTCTATCAAATATCTGGATTTCAGTTATTATTATTATTATTATTATTATTATTATTATTGAAAATGACTCTTCTTGCCCCCTGCTTGAGGAGGCAGAGTAACTGCTATTCCGCCTCCTCACATGAATTTATTAACCCATCACTAGACGGGTTAACTAGAGTTAAACTGTCGGCAAGGGTTTGTTAATCTATTTATACTTTTTGTTGTTTGGGAGGTTAACGAGGGGCTCCTTAACCCTTCTACTAATCCGTTGCCAAACATGACTTTTCCCCAATTAATTTTTAAGACCCACCCACTCTGAAATTCACTATTAAACCTCAAAAAAATTCCTCGGAAATAAAATTTTCTTAGTAATCAAGTATCGTGCAGCTTTTAAACCATCATTTATTTATATTTCTTTTGCATTATGATTTGAGCTTACTTTGTTTTGGACTTGGTTAAATATTTTGTTCTTAAATTAATGGGGTTTTAATGAAAATTTACCATCTTAATGTTTACCCAAATTGCAACTTGCTACTTTTATTTATTTATTTATCGATGTAAATCACCTTAGTTTGTTTATAGATTCTTAATGCCACACATTCTTTACTACTCAGCCACAAAAATGTTAAAATTATCCATGTTACCCCCACTCCTCTCCATCTTCTTCCTTCCATCCACTCTCCCCTCTCCTTGCCTCCCCTCTCCCCCTCCCCATCCTCCCCCCATGTTATGCCTTCCCTCTCCTCTCCACCTCCTCTTCTTTCTCCACCTCCTCCACCATCTCCTCTGCCTTTAGGGTTTCTCCACGCCCTCTATTTTTTTCTCTTCTCCTCTCCCTCCACCAATGGTCCCTCCACATCCTTTTCCTCTCCTCCTTCCCTCCCTGTCCTACCGCGCCATCTCCTTTATTTCTAGAGCTTCTCTAAACCTTAACACCGTTCCCCATCTCCTCCCACTTTATCTCCTTGAAAGTACCCTAGAGAGAGGGAGGGGAGGGGGGGTTGAATAGGATAATCAAACAAAAGGTGCAGCTAATAAAAATATAATTCAATCAAAGACACAAAATATGTCAATAAACAAAAATAAGAGAGAGAGAGGGAGAGAGAGAGAGAGAGAGAGAGAGACAATGAAGATGGCGATATGTTCACGAGGTTCGGTCACTTTCGACCTACATCCCCGACCACCTCTCCCGATGGTAATCCACTCCACAACCCGGTTTGGGAGCCGGAACTTCTTACACAATGATCTCCTCGAGATCCAACTCTCCACACAAAGCCACACAATACAAAATGAAGATAATACTCTCTCTTACAAAAATCCTATGACAAGGATGAAGAGATTGACTATTGAAGCACTGGGATTGTGAGTATATAAAAGTGGAAGATTTAGAAAAAAAAAGCTTGAGAAATTTAGCTTTGAAAATTTGAATCACAAGTTGCCTTGTTGTTCTTCTTGTTAAAATCAAATGGGCCTTTAAGGACTATTTATAGCCTTTCAATCAAATCAGAAGGTATGGGCTTCAAATCAGATCAAATCTGCCTAAAATCATTTTCTAAAATCAAAACAAATTCCTTAAAAACCGGATTCAAATAAAACTAGTCGTTACCTGGAAATCCGCAAACCGGTCGACTGATCAACGAACCAGTCGACCGACCAGAATGACTAAAATATACATTGCGGTTGATAATCACTATTGGTCAACGTACTGGTAAAGGACCGGTCGACTGATAGTTTTGGTCGGTCGACCGCATAGAAATAATTTGTAGATACTGTAAAATAAATATAGTCGGTCGACTAATCATTACGGTCGGTCGACCGATAGACTGAAAAAGTAATTGTTATTTAAAATAGATGAAACAACTTAAAACATGTTTTGAGGCTTTGGAAAATACTTGAAGTTATAAAGTACTAATAATAGAAAGTATTTTCTTCGAACAAACTTTTGTTTAAAAATGATTTTTAAAGATTTTGATTAAAACGAATTTTGAAGTATGTGTGTGTGTATAATCCCCTAACGCTTCAAGAGTTATCAACTTTATTTCTTGCCTACAATATGATCTAGAGTGAAATAAAAATACAAATATCGTTTACAAATGTATACAATGCTAGAATATCGATATTTGCGAAGTTTTGTTGTTGATGAAGCTCTTCTTGAATATATACTTGAACGCTCTTCTTAAGTAGATATTTGCTTGAGTCGATCTTTGAACATTTAAGGCTTCTTCATCAACTTGCCTCCACCTCCATGAATATCATCGTTAACGTGCAAGTCCACCCATCCTCCTTTACATGGCACTATGTTGCTTGATAAACATATCCTGCGTGGGATCATTTGACAAGCAATTAGTACCAATAATGGGGTTTGTAAATCATCATTAAAACACGAGACCTCCCTCTCACCTCTTTCTTCATTCTCACCTTCCCCTCCTCATCCTCATTCCCTCCTCGCTTTCCACTCTCACTATCGACCTTCTTCCCTCCTCCTCTCATGCCATTGACCCGACAAACTTCCTTTCCCCTCTCCCCTTCCTCTATTCCTCCTCATCTCCTTTTCTCCCCTATTGGGTTAGACTGAGGGGTATTATTGTAATTTCATATTTTAAAAACATAATATATTAAAAAATATGATATTGAGAACATGTAAACAAACTGAAGCGATTTATATAAAAATAAATAAATAAATAAATATGATAAGTTACAATTTTAGGCAAAAGTTAAGATGATTCTCGTGTAAAAATCCTAAATTAATGCATCATGAGAATTGAGAACCCAAATTTTGCCTTAAAATATTGCAGAATTAAATTTGGGCCCTGTTATAGATCCAAGGTTCAAAACTAAATCCTAGGCCTCACTTTCCTAAGCTTAGACTGGGCTCAGCTTTTGGATCTTCTGGTTTATTTTTGAAGAGATAGGAACCTTTTAAAAAATATATATATGAAGAGATAGGAACTTAAAACTATATATACCATGGAAATAATCGAAAATAAATATATAAATTAAGCAAGAGAAAAGAAATCTGACATGCATGACCCAAAAGTATAAGAAAACCGCAACTAAAACAAGATAGTGACATGAGATAGATATGGTTGGAATAAAGTAGAATATGAGCGCTTTAGATGGGAGGATAGAGTCCAAGATGGCCCCGAAATATCTATGGTCCAGCGAGCCAACCAAATCCTTTACTACTTTTAGTATGAATGTCATTATCAATATTCTATATAAAAATTGAAAAGAAAATTAATATGATTAATTACGTCCAGATACCCAAAGGTATATCGTAACTATATATATACTTGGCTTTAGAGTCTGCATATTTACAGAGATAATCATTATATTACTGAATGTAATTACAAATGTGTCTTAAACTCTGTTTTATTTTTTTTCCCTCAAAATTTACGCGTACGTGTAGATACAATTAATAATTTTATGGTTGTCCTTGTAGATAGTCATCTGTGTTCCAGAGTCTCTTATTTTCCCCTTCTTATGATATCACTCATATATTTACAATTAGCTATTCATGATTGTTTGTATTGGTAGTCAGAATTCACAATACTCGTGTAATTAGATAAATTTAATCAATCCAATTTTAATGGCTTCTGTAACAAAGTTACGCAACTGGAAAGGAAACCCAACCCGGCCCCCGGGGAGCTTGGTTTTAATGAAAGCATGGGCTTTCAAGGGCACGACACGTCAAAAGTGGAGAACTACATACAGGGATGGATTCTCAAGGTGTCTGTTTATGGTCATGGGAGGAGGAGTGGCTGATTTTGCCGAAAGTCTCAAGATACGTCCAAACAAAAAAAAAACAAAAAAAAAGATGGAAGAAACAAGGATGGAATATGTGCTAAAAAAAGAGAGGAGGAGGAGGAGGAGGAAGAAAAAAAAGGTTTTCTATAAATAAAAAAAGGACGGATTATGTGTTACAATACATATTTTTGGTTGGTGATGATCTCGTTGCCGCTATATCAGTGTGAACATGTTAAAACATAGCAGTTTAAGTAATTTGGCTTACAGCTGCTTCGCATATGAACCGTTCAAAACAAACAATGTAGCGACTTATACTAATATAACAAAATGTCGAATTAGATAATGGATTTAAAATTAATTTGGTGGAGTATTTTGTATTCGACTATAATTGAAAGTGGATGAGTTTAAAAATAAATTATTGGGCGCAGAGTCACGCCCTCACGCCGCGGAAGCGATATCACCTGAAAGATAGCCTGCCTTTTGTTATCACAAAAGCACAAGTCAACCTCTATATTATTGTATCTCAAAGAAAACTAGAATAAACAGTAAAATTCTTATTTCGAGGGAACCTACAAGCAATAGCAAACTCATAGTAAAAGACGAGACAACAGATTTACGTGGTTCAGCAAACTTGCCTACGTCCACGGGAGGGGGGTTTCACTATGAGGAGAATACCAAACTAATATAAGTTCTCTCTTCCTCTCTCTTTCTTTTCCTCTCAAATTCAGATTTTTCCCCACACACTTTCCTCTTCTCTCTTCCTCTCTATTTATAGGAAACCAAGAGGGTGTGGGTTGGACAAGAGAGCATGGCTCTCCCATGCTTGTACCATGCCCCTATCCCATGCTTGTACCCTAGCATGGGCAAGAGTATGGTCTTGTACCCTTGTACCCACAGTCATAATTTTCCACCACGTACATTATTTGATAAACCTCAAATTTTAGACGAACACCAGAAGAACACCACGAACTTCACCAAAGAGATCCAGGCCAAACCAGACCAAACCAGTTGCGTCACTATACCGCGACTGCCTACGTACCTTCCACCGGGATCAAGCTAATCGTAGTTCCGCAATTATTCTCCAACATAGTCTCCACCTCACCTCCATCACCGCCCCGCAGGGCCTTGCCCTCTCGAGGAAATCAACACGGGCTGATATGAAGCAAGTCCAAGCAATGCTGGAACTTACTGTCTGTGACCACCTTGGTTAACATGTCCGCGGGATTCTCATTCGTATGCACCTTCATGAGAGAAATGTCACCTTCCTCTATGACATCCAGCACAAAATGATACCTGACGTCGATATGCTTGGTACGAGCATGGTGAACTTGATTCTTCGCTAAGTGAATCGCACTTTGACTGTCGCACCACAAGTTCACGCTCTCCTGTTCAATCCCCAAATCGTCTAGAAGACCACACAGCCATAATGCTTCCTTCACTCCCTCCGCCATGGTCATGTACTCGGCCTCTGTAGTAGAAAGTGCCACTGTAGTCTGTAACATCAATCGTCAACTAACTGGAGCCCCATATATCCTGAATACATAACCAGTAGTATATCATCGTCTATCTAGATCACCCGCATAATCTGAGTCCACATACCCGTCGATCTAACATGTATCTCCACCAAAACACAGACCCGTATCCGTGGTACCTTTCAAGTACCTCAGAACCCATTTCACCACTTCCCAGTGTGCCTTTCCCGGATTCGTCATGAACCTGCTGACCACACTAACCGCCTGTGAAATATCTAGACGTGTACACACCATTGTGTACATCAAACTGCCAACTGCACTAGCATAGGGAACACGCTCCATGTGTGCCTTATCTTCCACTGTAGAGGGAGATTATTTACCTGAAAGACTAAAGTGTGGAGCCAATGGGGACACCACTGACTTTGTACTTTGCATCCCGAACCTCGCGATCACCTGCTCTATGTAGCCCTTCCGACTCAGAACAATCGTCGATTCGCCCTCTCTCTTCTAATCTCCATACCCAGTATTTTCTTTGCAGCACCCATGTCCTTCATCTTAAACTCTTTGCTAAGTTGAGATTTCAGCTTATCTATCTCCACCTTGTTCTTCGATGCAATAAGCATGTCATCCACATACAAAAGGAGATAGATATAATCACCTCCACGAAGCTTCCGAATGTAAACACAATAATTATAGTCGCTTTGGGAAACCTCATGCTTCAGCATGAAGGAGTCAAATCGCTTGTATCACTGCCGAGGAGATTGCTTCAGTCCATAGAGTGATTCCTCAAGTGACATACATGATGCTTCTTATCCTCAACCTTGTAACCCTCAGGTTATAGATCTCTTCAACCAAGTCTCCGTGCAAGAAGGCCGTCTTGACATCGAGTTGTTCTAGCTCAAGTTCACAATGAGCAATAATACTCAATAGCACCCAAATAGAAGTGTGTTTCACCACCGGAGAAAATATCTTATTGTAATCCACACCCTCTCTTTGTGCAAACCTCTTAGCAACTAGCATCACCTTGTACCACGTACCATCGAGCTCTGAAGGATCTTCCTTTCTTTTAAACAGCCACTTACAACCTATAGCTTTCTTTCCTACGGGCAATGAGACCACCTCCCATGTTTAGTTCTTCTAGAGAGATTCCATCTCCTCCTCCATCGCAGCCAACCAACTCTCGCTATCTCTATCCCAATAGCTTCTTTGAAGGAGGCCGACTCATCTTCCTCCACCGAGAGTACGTACTCAACCAAATTAACCTGCCCATAGTGCTTCAGTACTACGGGGGTAGTGCGTCGATATTCCATTTGTGCAGGCCATTGAGTCGGGTTTGGATGATTTATTTAGCAGTCTGTCCGCACGAGGGTGTGATGAGGCTTGTGAGCCGTACTTTTAGGATACCTATATGGTAGGCCGTTCCGCACTCATGTTATGCACTGAGATCACGATGAGACTAATGAGCTGTGTACACTGATTAGGATACCTATAGGGTAGTCCGTT
Organism: Asparagus kiusianus; assembly: GCA_022839385.1. Taxonomy (NCBI): domain Eukaryota; kingdom Viridiplantae; phylum Streptophyta; class Magnoliopsida; order Asparagales; family Asparagaceae; genus Asparagus; species Asparagus kiusianus. Next base: position 110,091 of record BQKN01066219.1, read on the forward strand.
ACATATAATAATGCTAAGTATCAAAATCTTGCACGGAGTTGCATTGAGATAGCCAAGCGATAGCCTGAGTCATTAGCGGATGCTGGTTATGTTTTTGACTCACTGCTAAAATATATGACCCAGAGTACTTTGCATATGAAAGTAAACGAGATTTGTGCCGGTATTCATTCTATCTCCCTAGTGACAGTGGCAGAGATTATGTATACGATATGTTGATGTCTTTATTTTATTTTTCTGCTTTTCTTTATTTCTTAGGTTGGGATCAATGATTAGCGGTTCACAATTTGAGACATATGGTATATACATGAGGGTTTCCTTGTTTGGATTATTTCGCTCGACGTACCAGTCTCGTGTTGTGGATTTCTTATTATTGATTTCATTTAGATTGTTTATCCTTATTTCGGTATTAATGTTAGATGTTTACGATTCGAGATATATGGTATATACATGAGGGTTTCCTTGTTTGGATTATTTCGCTCGACGTACTACGTCTCGTTTTGTAGGTGTCTGAATATTAATTCCGCTAGATACAGGAAAAATGATATAGGTAGACTATGCTTAATAGATAGAGTCTCCACTCCATCTAGCAGCCCTTCCCCTGGGGGCGGATGGAGGTAATCTTGCTGTAGCACTCTGACGCTCTTGTTGTTGTTTCTTTTTCTTTTAAAAAATATCCTTTCAGGTAGCTCGAAGTTCCGGAAAGCCGCTGAATGACGGAGTTCTTGCATGGTCACTGTCCCACGAGATTTATTAGAGGCTCCACTGTAGTTTTAAATTTTATTCAAACTTAGAGTTTATTTCCATTTTGTAAAGGCAATGTGCCTTAGTTCGACTTTCCATTTTGATTCATGTTGAGACATCGTATGTTATTTCAAACTCCAGATGTATTTCAGTTTATTTTCAGTTGAGATATGACCTTTATTTATGAGATATCATCTTCTTTATCATGTCTATTATTGTCGTTCTACTTCTTTGCTTGTTTTGTACCTACGCTTTTATTTGATCCCACTAGAGGATATTACTGTGATTGGTAAAACTTGTTGTTGTGCAGTGTGGGTGCATGGCAGGTTTAACATCTCTGGGTTTACCTTGAACTGCAGCCATGTGTGAAAACATGGGCGTCACATGAACTCTAAATGCTTCCAAGAGTGAAACACATCCAATTGCCGGGATTAGTTTCACCAACTTCCAAGCACTCTTTTGCTGAGACGAGATTTGATCACTTTGTTGGATCGATTTTCCCTCACAAAAATCTCCCATTGTTGTTGACGATTTACAATCTTCCACCACAAAATCCCTCACTAATCAAATTAATTGACAATGGATCTACTAAAATTCTTTCTGATTTAATCCATTCAAACTCGCACTGTGTATGTGCACTGAACACTCCCATTGTTAGAGTCAGGACATAATGTTTGGAATTTTAGTCTACTAATCTTTGATAATTGTCAAACCCCTTCGTGTTAAGTCCTTATCACTTGATACCAAGAACCCCTACCGAGTGATTTGCACAAGTTAACACTCCCATTGTAATTTGTACTCCCACTCCCACTGTCCACTCGGTCAAACCTTCCTACAGTTAGGATCACAACCAAAATCTCCTCTCGATTCCTTCCATGAACGAGAGGTCCACTTTCAAATTGAGCGATCAAACCTATAAAAGTTAGGATCGTCTCAATCCTCCCACTTGGTCAAACCTACCTACAGTTAGGACCACAACCAAAATCTCCTCTCGATTCCTTCCATGAACGAGAGGTCTACTTTCAAATTGAGCGATCAAACCTATAAAAGTTAGGATCGTCTTAATCCTCCCACTTGGTCAAACCTTCCTACAGTTAGGATCATAACCAAAATCCCCTCTCGATTCCTTCCATAAACGAGATGTCTACTTTCAAATTGAGTGATCAAACCTATAAAAGTTAGGATCGTCTCAATCCTCCAACTTGGTCAAACCTTCCTACAGTTAGAACCACAACCAAAATCTCCTCTCGATTCCTTCCATGAACGAGAGGTCCACTTTCAAATTGAGCGATCCAATCTATAAAAGTTAGGATCGTCTTAATCCTCCCACTTGGTCAAATCTTCCTACAGTTAGGACCACAACCAAAATCTCCTCTCGGTTCCTTTCATGAACGAGAGGTCCACTTTCAAATTGAGCGATCAAACCTATAAAAGTTAGGATCGTCTCAATCCTCCCACTTGATCAAACCTTCCTACAGTTAGGATTATAACCAAAATCTCCTCTCGATTCTTTCCATAAACGAGATGTCTATGTTCAAGTTGAGTGATCAAACCTATAAAAGTTAGGATCGTCTCAATCCTCCCACTTGGTCAAACCTTCCTACAGTTAGGACCACAACCAAAATCTTCTCTCGATTCCTTCCATGAACGAGAGGTCCACTTTCAAATAGAGCGATCCAATCTATAAAAGTTAGGATCGTCTCAATCCTCCCACTTGGTCAAACCTTCCTACAGTTAGGACCACAACTAAAATCTCCTCTCGGTTCCTTCCATTAACAAGAAGTCCACTTTCAAATTGAGCGATCAAACCTATAAAAGTTAGGATCGTCTCAATCCTCTCACTTGGTCAAACCTTCCTACAGTTAGGACCATAACCAAAATCTCTTCTCGATTCCTTCCATGAACGAGAGGTCCACTTTCAAATTGAGGGATCAAACCTATAAAACTTAGGATCATCTCAATCCTTCTACTTGGTCAAACCTTCCTACAGTTAGGACAACAACCAAAATCTCCTCTCAATTCCTTTCATGAACAAGAGGTCCACTTTCAAATCGAGCGATCAAACCTTCCTACAGTTAGGGTCGTCTCAAACCTCCAATTGGTCAAACCTTCCTACAGTCCGAGCCAAAATCGCAATTCACTCTCGATAAACGAGAAATTCATATTTAGTTCGGTAAACAAACCTTCCAACAGTTAGGATTATCTGAATCTTTCCGATTCTTGGAGTGGAGATCCCACTCCTAGTTTCACCTTTCCAGATTCTGGGGGTGGAGATCCCACTTCGAGTTTCCTTCGCAACTGGAGATAGAATATAAAATTCTTCCTCTTTAGTTTTGGGAGATAGAATATAAAATTCTTCCTCTCCAGCATTGGGTTCTTCTTTGCCCTAAGAGAAGACACTACTTTTTCAACTCCCACAATCCGTACCTTACACGCATAGGGAATTTTATCCATAATCCTAAGCAAGGATAAGTCAATACTTAACACGCGTTACCGTTTTAGTCTTTCACCGATTGAAGAAGACACCAGAATCCAAGTCTGGGGATTTTTATCTCGAAGCCTAAGTAGGGATAAGTCAGCGCCTAACACGTGTTGCCGTGTAGTCTATTCCTGTAAGAAAAACGAAGTCTACGTATTCAATATCGTAGCACTAAAAGAGTTAACTCTTTTAGCACAACGTTACATACGGAACAGACTTAAACAATTCGCATGCTAGTCCGACTCAAACGGTAGTCGGTAAAGGCTCATCAAACCCGTTGATAGCTGAGGGTTTGCTAAAAATCCTAAAAATGTAAGAGTCATTGATGCACCAGCCCCATTAGTTGGTCTCGTGACTTGAGTATCCAACAACTTCAGAATAAGAGCCATACATGCAGATGAATCAACTTTAACAGTTGGTCCTACAGCCCTAATATTTGGGACCGCCACTCTCCAACGCCTTAAGAGTTTAAACTATGTAGACTCCAGTTAACGTACAAGTATGAACTGTGTTAACACAGGTCAACGCACCGATGGCTTTGCCAAAACAAAACTACGGATATGAATTTCGACGAAGATGATCAGTTCAAAGTCAACTCGATTGTACAAGCTAAGTTCAGAAACTTACACACCAGTCTCAGTTCAAGACTTCAACAGTGGTCAGATGATAAACGCAGTACCGAGATAACTTCATCTATTCGAAAAAATACTAAGTAGATTGAAGACTGAAGAAGCTGAGAGCGGAAACCAATTACAGGTCTTATCACACCGATTGAAGGTTAAGCCTATCATGTCCAAAGTATTTCATGTTCTTCTATAAAAAAAACGAGACTGAAACACTTTGGAGGGGGTATTTGTAGGTGTTAAAAATTACCTATGGGTTCCCACACATAGCTCAAGACAAAAAGAAGATGATGAATGATATCATCTAAGTCAAAGAAGTTATTCTGACGACTATGAAGCGCATGAAGTGAATCGGTAAAGCGCACAACTCAACAAATTAACAATACACGCGTAAAGGAGAGAGCAAGTGAACCGAAGAAATTGCAAACAGCCAAAAAAGTCAAAAAAAAAAAAAACAATTGGCCAGGTGACTCGCCCAGCTTCGAGTAACCAAATGGTGACTCGCATAGCGCCGAGTCACCAAATGGTGACTCGCACAGCTTCGAGTCACCACGATAATCTGGGCCTCCTAAACCTCCCAAAACGCAGATTTCAATGTTTTATTAGAATTCTTACGTCTTCAGTTGAAAGGATCTGAAATCTGAGGGCGAGGTGTTGTCCAATTGAACAGTAGACCACGAATTTTAGAGGAGAATCAGCGAATCTTGGTGAACTTTTTTATAAAAAAAAGCCTTCGAAAGATTTAAGATTCTCTCCCCCTCCTTCCTCTGGATTAATCCTTGTTTTAATCTCGAGAAGAGCCACAATCCCGCTTGATCGTGATTGTCGTTGCTACAATTGTTTCCTTCGTGAAACAAGAGCATTAATCAAATTTGTCAAACGGATCTGATCCGCGACGGTCCACGGACTTACGTGTCCCCGGCACAGGCAAATATTCCACCTAAAGCAACGGGTGATAAACGTCCTCTGTGTTTTATTTGATAAAGTTATAATCTTATTTTTCATTGTTTGATGACAATGAAAGCAACTTTTGATAGAAACAAAATGAAGTTTGACATGTAAGAACATGTGGAAACTTTATGAAATGTTTTTATAAACGTTATAAGACATGAATGTAATGTAAACAAGATTAATAAACCAATATTGCATTGTTTTCTTAAATAAACTCATTTTATAATAAAAATCAAAATTGTGTGTGTATATATATATCGAGCTTGAAATATATTCACACAATATACGTTACAAAACTACTAATATACCTAAGAGGTTGCGCACACAGGTTGATCTTGAATCTTTAACTCTGATATGAATGACTTTTCATCATATATAGATATCCTGTAAAAAGAAACAAGCCACAACCACTAGGAACCAAATTAGCTATAAATTATTTGACAAATCATCATCAAAACAAAAGGGCTAACGATCTCCCCATTTTTGATGATGACAAACAATTTATAAAATGTATATAAAATCTAAACATGAAAAAAAATATGAAACCATCATAAACCAATAAAATCATTTCTCCCCATTTGACAGCATTAAAAAGAAAAAAACAAAAGAATAAGAGAGCGAAAGCTCACCCTATCAATAAGCACATGTGAGAATAAACAAAAATAGATATAAGGATGACTCCTACTATCAAACTGCCATATGAAAAATATGCAATGATGAGCATAGCAAATAAATGTGAGTAAGTATGGATATAAAATATCCTAAACACAACTCACATTAAAGAAGGCCAAGTGACCACATATATGTATCATTAAGGATAGAGTCACAAGGGTCTAAAACATAAATATATATCCATAGGATATATATCAAAAACAAAAAAAAAATCCCAAAAATGAAAGCCATGGATTTAAAATTCAAAAATCAAGAATCAAATAATTTGTTAATAAATCCAAAAGAAAAATTATAAGTTATCAAACCATAAATTATGATTGATTGAGAACATATATAAATATATTATTATGAGAATGTTGTCTCAATACATAAAAACAAAGTATAAGTTTATGAAAACTTATGAAAACCAAAATCTTGTTCATGAAAATTCATGAATCCAAGAAGGGCAATAAAGATGATACTAAAAAAGAGAGTCCAAATGAGAGTTCATGGAAAAACATAAAATATATTTTAAAAAAAAAGAAAAATGATTGAGCAAATACATGATTCAAATGATAAACATGCTCAATTCACAAAAAAATCTCCAAGCAAAGAGGTTAGGCAAAGATGTACACTAAAAAAGGATATTTTGTATCAATGTAAATAATAGACACATCTTTCCTATATACATGATCACAAAAAAAAATTGTCGAAATATTTATAAGTTTTATCCATAAAGATCAAAGATTTATATGTTTTGGATAAATACATAAGAGATCAATATACTCATTTTCGACAAAAACAAGAAAACTTGTTTCAACCATATGAATGCCCAGTAAACATAATTTGAAACAAAGAATTAATATATCCGGGGGTTTCCTCAAAAAATAAACATCTCATATATAAACTCAAAACAAAGTATGATAAATAAATAAAAATACATTTCATCAGCAAAAGAAAATCTTTCTAGGATAATTTGATCAAACCACATAAAGAATATATTATAAAGATTAATTGATGATCCGTAAGCACAAATACATAAATATCATTAAAAGAGTGTTTTATAATAATCTCATAAAGCACAAACACATTGTTCACATCAAAAATGAATTAAAAACAATATAGTTCAAACCAAGACTATAAAAACTAAACTATGGTTTTGAAGATCCAAAAATCATTTTGAAATAACAATATAAA
>BQKN01066219.1:117132-132217 GCA_022839385.1 Asparagus kiusianus
ATAAATACTTTATTTTAAAGATTTTAAAACTGTTTGCAAAAATCTCAAAAAAAAATCATCTTTAAGAGCATAAAAGAATTAAAAAGTTAAAACATTTGTTCTTAAAGAATCACATTTGTTTTGGTACTAAATTATTCTTGGCATCGAAGAATCTAGGGACATGACCCCTATCATTAAAGCTCAAAGCCCTAGAATTATGATTCCTTTTGGGCATATATGGTGCACGGACACAGTCAAAACAAAATTCATATAGATGACCATTTCGATTGCAATGAGTGAAATAAAAAGGTTGAAAGGATTTGTGTTGACCAATTGGTTGTGCATGAAAATTATTTACAAAAATAGGTTTATCTTGGAAATTATTTTGCAAATGAGAAATCCTCTTTAAATCAAAATAAAACTTGGTCAAATGACCAAAACGATCACAAAAATTACACTTATATACATGAGTATATTTATGATGTGCAATATGTGCATATGCATGTGTATGAGATGAAGTAGCTTGATGGGATGCATAATGATTAATATTTTTAGGCATAGTGGATTTTTGTGCAACATAACAAAATTTAGCAATATGACCTTTTCGGCTGCAAATGGTACACTTGTAAAATTTGTTATACATGTGTGCATAGTGAATAGGTTTCTTGGAAATATTTTTATGGGACTTTGCACACAAGTTCATAAGCTTTTCATTGTTGGCAATGCATGTATTTAATATTGAATCTAAGGATGATATGTGATTCTTTATTTGATTCAACTCATCATTTGAAATATGTGCATTGTCAAAAGAAATAGAACAAACAAGAGTATCTAATTTATTTTTATTAGTCTCTATTTCTAACATGGTATTATTTTTATCGTGAGTCCAAATTATAATATCCAATCTTAATTTTTCATTGTATTCTTTAAGATTAACATTTTCATTTGCAACGAGATCAAACTTAGATACAAGGGACTCATGAATGGATTTCAATTAAACGTGCTTGGTTTTTAATTCTTAAAAATTATGCTTCAATTTCTTATGGTCATACAATAATTTTTCATATTCATGTGCGAGCTTATCAAAAGTAAAATCATCATTGTTATCGGGCTCGCTTACCACACTAGGGCTATCGCCTAGTGGACATGTACATAAAGATGATGCTCCTTTTAAACTTGAAGCGGAATCCTCCAAAGCTTGTCGGATTGCCTCTGAGTCTCCTTGATGTGCTTCTATTAATTTTCACAACGTATATGCACTATCAAAAGAATCAAGTTTGTTAGCGAAAGATAAGCCGAAGGCATCAATTAAGGATTCTAACAAAGACTTGTTCATAGCAAATAATCTATTATTATTATTACTCCACTCGGATTTCTTCGTAGTGGGTACAATATAGGCACAATTAATAATTTCCCAAATATGAATATTTTTAGATCTAGCAAAAAGCTTAAATCTAACACACCATTATGCATAGGGAAAATTACTAATTCTAGGAGCAATGTTAATAGCATAACCTAGGTAGGTGCACCGTGCATGTCCATGATATATTATGCAAGCAAGATGAGATATATCAAAACAAGATTAGCAAAAGTATGAAGGCTTGGATCTCTAACTCAAGGCGATTAAACCTTAAATCAAAGAGCAATCTCTGATACCAATTATTAGACCCTAGAGGGGGGAGGGTGAGGAGGGGGTGAATAGGGTCAATGCTAATATAATTCTGAGCAAGAATGTATGAATGAGTTATGAGCAAGAATGTAAAATACAAGCACAAAATAAATATACACAACGCAAACTCAAACATAATATATGATCACAGAGTTTAGCCAACCCTTGACCTACGTCTCTGTTCCTCACCTCGAGGAGATCTCCACTATATCAACACACCTGGTTTGGAAGCCGGAACTTCTCTACACACTCGGTTTTCTAGTTCACCGATAACTCTACAAGTCACTCACAATGTACATACACAAACTACAACCTCAAGTGTTGGTCCTTACGTATCGCCTCCCTTAAGTGCTCGACTTTACTACATCTTCTTAGGCTTTACTACCGATGTCACTTCTCTTAGTATTGACTATGTCCTCACCACACACTCCTCTTAGTGTACTTGTGTATTACAAAGTGATACTCACAAATGAAGCTCGAATACAATAAATTATTCTCTAATATGGATGAGAACACAATAAGGTTCACTCTCACTAAATCACACACCACTACCCAACAATATATTCTATGAAATATTATAAGCTCAATAAAAGTGTGTGTGATAAATGAGAACAATAAAATTCTAACTCAAATAAAACTAGCTAAGATATGAATATGAAAATCAAAATAATAAATAAGCTAGATAAAAGAGTTAGAAATCTTCTCTATAAACACAAGAAGCTGTAGATATGATGATGAGGATGAATTCCTCAATTGAAATCAAAAGCTTCCTCCTTGTGAAAAACTCCTCTTTTGAAATGAAACTTAAAACAATGCTTAAACACAAACAAAACTCGTTCAAAACTTGATTAAACAATTTTCTTGATACCCATAAAAGTTAGAGGGTATGGGGTATATATAGGATCATAGAACAAGCCCCAAAACCAAGAAAACCCCAACAAAAAGATAAAATAACAAAAACTAAAAAACTAGCTGTTACAGGTATCAGTCGACTGATGAACTGAATCAGTCGGCTGACGAGCTGACCGTTACAGGCGGCTAACAGCTCATCAGTCGACTGAAGACCTCATCAGTCGACTGAATAAAAAATAAAAACTTTTGATAATTCTGGTTAGTTTCATTAGTGGACTGATAATATGCATCGGTCGACTGATAATAGTTTTTCAGCCTGTTTGAATTATGAAAATGAATTTCAAAGGCCTTTAAAAAATAGTAAACAAATTTCAAAAAATATGAAACTTTGAGAAAAGTTTACAAACATAATAACAAACTTGTTTGTAAAGGAATTTTGTAAAAGGGACCTCATATTTGTGAAAACTCAACGTTTAGCAAAAATATACATAATACTTGTTTTTCATGAATCTTGAAAATAAAGTTTGACATGTAAGAACATGTGAAAACTTTATGAAATATTTTTATAAACGTTATAAAACATGAATGTAATGTAAACAAGATTAATAAATCAATATTACATTGTTTTCTCAAATAAACTCATTTTGTAATAAAAATCAAAATTGTGTGTATATATATTGAGCTTGAAATATATTCACACAATATATACGTTACAAAACTACTAATATACCTAAGAGGTTGCACACACAGCTTGATCTTGAATGTTTAACTCTGATATGAATAATTTTTCATCATATATAGATATTCTGTAAAAAGAAACAAGCAACAACCACTAGTAAACAAATTAGCTATAAATTGTTTGGCAAATCATCATCAAAACACATGGGCCAACAGTTCACCCATTTTATAAAAAGTTTTGAGAAAACATCTGAGAATGGAAGTAGGGTTTTTTGGGATATAGGGTGGATTATAAATTCTAGGATGAAAAAGTAGGTTTTTTTGAGTGCATTCCATAATCTTTGTTTGATTCAAAATAAATTCTAAGATATTAAAAAAGTAGGTTTTCCTTATCTCGGGCCAGTTCGAGCAGTTCAGCTCCAAGTCGTCCCCCACGACCCAGATAAATTTCTCCTTCGAATCCTTATTCGAGTCAGGAAGGCCGGTGATGAGCTTGTAGTTCACCACTATTTAAAAATGGGAGTGGGGCTCGGTCTGGTTCACTTTCACAATCACCAAACGGCCTAAGACTTGCAAAGATGGTTTTTTCCAATCAATGACAAATTATCGCGAACCCCACCAAGGTTGCGATGACGTTCGGCTTCTTCTGGGCCGACGATACTCCTAAAGCCGTGAAAACTTGCTGAAGAAAAGGGTGCAAGGGCAGCCGCAGGCCAAACTCCAAGTGCTTCAAGCAGAGTGGACCCCGATCTGACCCATGGTCATAGACTGCCTCCGACCTCGTCCGGGCATCTCATACTCTCGGGGGATATCAAACATCCCATGGAGCGTCCTCTTCTGTGCATGAGTCACTTTGGGGTGGAACTCCGCCAGAAGAGCTCGTCGGTCTACGAGATATGACGCCATCCTAGAAAGGAGAAATGATCGCCGGAAAAAGATGGGCAGGAAGGATATCGAGTTAGGGAATTTTAAAAGACAATAACCGCTATCTCCATGACCATGGCTCTATATATTGGCAGTTGAATCCGCAGCTATCATAATTTGAATGGCCGGATCATGCTTTGTCCAACGGCCAAGATTAATTATCAGAATCTAAAGCGACCTCTCAAGGATCGAGACGCAGCCCACTAACGTCGAAAAACCCGTAATCCGACACGAAAAGCAAAACCGTGCTAGTCAAAAGGAATGTGTGGTGACGTCAGCCACGTAAAATTTAAAAAGACTTTTTAGTTCCCTCATTTAATGCACATACACGTCAGTCTGAAGCTGCTCTCATTTCACTCAGACTTGGCCCAAGTCGATTCCAATAGAAAGGGGCCAACTGTTATGGTGTTTCTAGTCACCAAAGTGCAGCTCTTTGCCAGCTACGGATATGTGTCTCCCTACATGTACCGCTCAAATCAGATTGACGGTAAGGACCACTAAGACTCTCGAGTTAGCCGACTCGCCGAGTTGACATCTCCTTAGATCGACTCGAAGGGCGGTACTTGTCGGTCATCTTGTCGAAGACGAATCGCTAGGAGCCCACTTGACCAGTTATTCAACACCGTGCAGGGTTGACTCTAAAGGCGTTACTTCTCAACGCCCCTCGCTACGAGCCAGAGGACGACTTCAGCCTCGTCGAGCCTCTCCCACTGACAACGCACCGACTTCACATTAAATGCTTGGCAGACGCCATCATTTCTCCATCATCTGCACTACTTATGACACATCGGACCACGTCAGCACAGCTATGCCCCCAATCAATTGACATTTAATACTGAGGTGACCTCTCCTCCACTCATCGACTATCACCTATAAAGCAGATGCTGACGTGGACCACCATCCTATACTCGGCCGGAATTACCATTCTATCCTTTATCACTACTATAAATAAGGGTACTATTCTCAGCAATAGGGTAAGCAACTTCTAAGCAAACTTAAGCAATTTCTCAGCATTCTTTTCCACTCCACTGCATTTTAGAACTCACATAGGTCGTTACTTTCCCACTCAAGTCCATCACTGACTTGATCGTCGGAGGAACAACGGGGGAACTAGTCCCCGTTCTCTCACTAATCGCTATTTATGCAGGGAGAAGCTATTATACTTAAAACCAGATATTCAGAGAAGTTAGCGGCCCCTAATCAATCTCACCCCCATTTTATTACCTGTTTGATTATTAACATCAACATGATTTTTATCCATTTTCTCAAAAAAAAAAAAAAAAAAAAAAAAAAGAGAAATAAGCTCACATAAAAAACGATTCACGTTACCTAGTAGCATCACGTTAACCTACCTCATCCCATCTTTTTTTTAAAGTTTTAAGAAGAGAATAAAAAAACTATAACGAGAAATATGTTTTTTACAATAGACTTTTTTCAGCCACCCAAAGAGCGACACTTCCTCAAACTCTAGGGACATACGAGAACTTTCTAGAACCAACCTAACAAAATATACCAATACCGGGTCCCACAATAGAACCTTCTCCCAAAAATATCTCCTCACTCCGAACTCCCTCCCTTATCCTTCCCAGAACTTTCTATTCCCTTTATTGCCACTTGTTCTATACTTAACCAGTTAAAACCCCCTCCACTCTCACTCCCAACTCCCTCAACCCAAACTTTCATCCCCACGCCCACGTGTCCCCCAAACCCCACTTGTCACGAGCCCAGCCCACCCACTTGTAATTCCAAAACTCCAGCGCGACCGCCTCCTGCTCTCTTCGGTCTCCTCCAGCTAGCTTCAGCGGTGAGCTTCTTCTTCTAGCCATGGACGCATCCTTCGCCACGGTAAAGGAGGAGGAGGAAGTGGAGGCGGTGGCCCCCACTCCGATGCCGGGCCTACACGGCGTGGGCCCACCGCCGCCGTTCTTGACGAAGACCTTCGAGATGGTCGAGGATCCGGGAACCGATCAGGTTGTCGCTTGGAGCAGAACTCGGAATAGTTTCATTGTTTGGGATGCTAACATGTTTGCTTCTGCGCTGTTGCCGAGATATTTCAAGCATAATAACTTCTCGAGCTTCATCCGCCAACTCAACACTTATGTGAGTTTCCTCTGGTTTTTAATTTCTTTTTCTACTTATTCATTCTTTCGTTTATTTTTATTATTATTTGGAGCGGGATTCTCCTGATTCTGAAATGGTTGCCAAAAGTTTGGGGTTTTGAGAGCTTCTGGCTAGCTCTTGAACTAATTTTACAAATTAATTTGTCGGGATTTTTTTTTATGGAATCCTGTGAAATTGTGAGGCAGGAAATACTGTTGAGTTCACCTCCTACTCAGCTTACATGATTCGTGATTGATAGTTTCCATAATTAGTTTTTGAACTTGAGTTTTTCTAAGTTATCTTGTTGTAATAATAAACTTTGATAACTACAGGGGGGAAATTTGCAATCTAAAGGGGGCTATCCTTAATTTTGAAATGCTTGCAAAATAAGTACAAGTGTAAATGTTGGTGCGTGGATAGTTCGCCTAACTTTTAAGTTTCTCATTTCCTCGGCTTTTTATGTTATCTTCATTTGCATTCATCGTGCATAACGTGTTCTTATATCCTATAATCATCTCTTGTGCATGTTAGTTTCTTAATAATCTGACATTAAGGATTTCAAACACTATCGAAATCATTTATAAATTGATTTTTGATTGGCGTTTTTTTACAGGGATTTCGAAAGATTGATCCAGATCGATGGGAATTCGCGAACGAAGATTTCTTAGGAGGCCAAAAACACCTCCTCAAGAACATCAAGCGAAGGCGAATCACAACACAAAACTCAAATCAAAACCTCGATCTATTGCATTCCGAGCACGAATCAGAGCTACAGAGACTCATGCTAGATCGAAACACCATAATGCTCGAAATCCTCAACCTCCGTAGCCAACAGCAGAGCTCTAAGGCTCAGCTGATCCAAATGGAAGAAAGAATACAGTGTACAGAGAGAAAACAGAGGCATACGATGGCATTCCTTACGAAATCGATGACAAGTCCAAGTCCTATGTTCATTCAGCAACTACTGAACGTGAGTTGCAGTGGAAAGAAGAGGAGATTGCCCGGGAGCTACACTTCCGACGAAACTGAGGGAAGTGAAGCGACAGAGGAGGTTATATGGGATGAGTTGTTGAGTATTGAGGAGGGAGAATCGTCGGGGATAGTTGTTGGGGAGGTAGGGGAAATGGCTGTAGAGCCTAGTGAATGGAGTGAAGATGTGAATGAATTGGTGGAGCAAATTGAGTATTTAGGTTACAGGGTCTAAGATGTGGAGTTTGAAGTTTTTAGTGTGTAGGTGTGTATATTATGTGTATTGCGTTTTGGTTTGTTGTTGCAGTTGTTGCCTTGAGTATAGCAAATGGCTGACTAAAACTTTTGAATGGTTAATTTTGAGTTTGTTTTCCGGTGGCCGATTTAATTGTTCAGCTGAAATTTGTAGATAATTAGCATTAATTTTCTAAACTGTAATTGATCATTTTAAGGAGAAGTTTGCTTGTTCAAGCGACTCCTTAATAGTCAAAATTTCCACCTACATCAGTTACGGGATTTCTTGTGAGTGAAGTACAAAGTGTTTTTGTGAAAGTTAAAACAAATCTCCAGCAACATTCTTGGAGCTCATGAGCATAGTACTACGGAAGAAAACACACTTTTTGTGAAAGTTAAAACAAATCTCCAGCAACATTCTTGGAGCTCATGAGCATAGTACTACGGAAGAAAACATCTGTTACCTAGGGTTATGGATAACGTTGATATTGGAAAAGCATGATGACTGATTGGATTATGACATGCATATCTTCCCCTAAATTTTTCATTTCTCTAGATGACAATCTTCATGGATATTTCAAGGGTGAGATAGGATTAAGGTCGGGTGATCTCCTCCCCTTATTTATTTACTTGGGGGGTGGAATATCTCTGTAGGAGGTGGGGTATATGCTGAAATATGACAAGAAATTTAAGTATCATCCTAAATGTGAAAAATTCAAGATAAATCATTTAATCTTTGCTGATGATCTTCTTCTATTGAGGAAGGGTGACCTTTGTTCTATGCAAAAGCTTTATCAATGTTTGCAAGATTTCAGCGTAGTAACTGGTCTTGAAGCTAATCCTAATAAATGCACTATTTTCTATTAGGGTGTAGAAGAATCTGCCAATGCTTCCATTTATAATCATCTGGGCTTTTCTGAGGGTGTTATGTCAATCAAATACCTTGGAGTACCTCTTATATGTAAAAGATTGTCATTCATAGACCACAACCTCTCATTAATAAAATATTAATGCAACTCTAGAACTAGATGAAGCATAGACATCTATCATATGCTGGAAAATTGCAGCTAATCAAAAGTGTCATTTTGAGTTCAAATTTATTGGACATCTAGTTACATTCTTCCGGTAAGAGTTCTGTAGAAAATTGATGAACTGTATAGGAGTTTCTTATGGGGGAAATCTAAAAATGCTTCAAAAGTTCCACTTGTTTCATGGGATAGGATATGCTAGGGTAAAAAACAAGGGGAGCTTGGGATTTACTCAGCATTAACATGGAATATTACCTCTGCTCTCAGACTACTCTGGTACATTCATATTAACAAGGAACTATTATGGATAAAATGGGTTCATGGTACATATCTGAAGTACAAGGTTATATGGCATGTAAATGCAAGAGCTAGGGATTCATGGATGTGGAAGCAACTGCTAAAATTTAGAGATAGAGTCATCGCTCAATGTAGAGGGGAAGATAGCTTGAAGCGCTTAATTCACTCTTGCTACAAGAATTCCAAAGTTCAACACTCTGCCCTATACTCTGTTTTCTCCCCTATATCCAACAATGTGTCATAGTATGGCACAGTTTGGGAGGGAATGAACTATCCTAAGCACTTATTTGTTTTGTGGCTAGTAGTTCTAGATCGTTTACTTACTCAGGACAAATTTCTTAGGAGGCGAATGATTCAAACTAACTATTCTATGTTCTACCTCAGCCATGGAAAGTCTTAGCCATCTATTTTTTGAATGTAATTTTACTATGGATGTCTGGAACTGCATCGTGGATTGGCTTCAATTCAATTGGAGAGCATGCAACTGGAGTAATCTCTTAGATTGGTATAACACCATGTTGAGGGTGAAAGGGTTTAAACAAATGATTAAGCGAATGACTTTATCTTTCTTAGTGTACGTTATATGGTGTGAGCGCAATGCAAGAATCTTCAATCAAACTACTTGAAGCTCAGAACAGATTATCAAAGTCATTAAGATTCTCATTATGACCATAGTGCTAAATAGCTCTCTGCCGAAGGCATGTAAGGAGTGGATAGTTTCTTTGTAATTTTTCTTTGAGTTTTTGTGTTGCATCCCTATGTGAGATTTAGTTTCGTTTTCTTATTTGGCTGAGCATCTTGATGTACATATGTTTGTGGAAAAATTTCAATGAAGAGAAGAAAAGAAATTTGACTTTGATTCCTTTAATCTCGGTTACAATTCGATTACAAAAGAGAGGAGAACGAATTTGATTCTCTCATTTGTTTAAAACTGGGTTCTTCTCGGTAGCGATAGAATGCCTCCTTCGATTGCTTGCGTCGAATTTGCTATTCGTTGACGATCCGACGTTTTGATTCACTGGAATGATGTTTTCTCCTCACGATTTGACGTTGTGGAGAACTTGCAAAGCAAGTTTGAAACTCTTGATGAGTTAATAACTCTGAACGAGTTTGGAACTCTATGAAAGAGTTGATTTAACCGAAAGTCGGTTATAAGCCAAGGATGAAGAAGCTTTTGTTGCAGATCTCCCAAGCTCCCGAAATGCTCCAAGGATTCCCCTTTGCTGCCAAGTCTCAGATCTGAAAGAGCTCGATGCCCGAATACCCTCTGCTCCCAGATCCAAAAAGTCAGCCGCAACTCTATTGAGTTTACCCATATTTATAGGGAATTAAGGGGTGTAACCGTCCCCTTAATTCTCTCCTTAATGGGGTTGAGAGGGGTGTAACCACCCCCCTTAATCTGCTCCCAAGTGGGGCGGAAATCCCTCAGATCATGGAGGAAAAACGGTTCCTGCAACCGTTCAGCTCGTGCTTGAACGAGTCAAATGCCCACGTTGGTGTTCAGGAACTTAACTCCGCATTTTAGACTGAAGACGCGGAGTTGGGTACCTGCTGGGCGTTTGAAAAACGTGGGTCTGACCCTAGCGTTTTAATGTTGTAACGCGGGTCCGACTCCAGCGTTTTGATGTCGTAACGTGCGTGCGACCCTCGCGTTTTGATGTTGTAATGCGGGTTCGACCCTGGCGTTTTACTATTGTAACGTGGTTTCGACCCCAGCATTTTGATGTTGTAACGTGGGTTCGACCCTCGTGTTCTGATGTTGTAACGCGGGTCCGACTCCAGCGTTTTACTGTTGATATACGGGGAGGACCTCCGCGTTTTGGTCTTAGAGCGCGGTGATGAGTTCCGCGTCTTGCTTTGAAGAGATTATCAACAGGTAATCTCTTTTGTCATAGCGTTGCAAAGATTATTGTCTTGTAATCTTCGTCTTGGCTCCTTGAGAATATGAGAGTCGTCAGATTGTAACTCCCGATGTTGATTGTGAATGCTGTTGAACTAGAGCTCTCATCGGTTGTCGTGAAGGTCGTCAGATTGTAACCTTCAGCGATCTACGTGAAAGTCTTCAAATTGTAGCCTTCTGGAAGTCGTCAGATTGTAACTTTCATCATTGGTGTTTGATGGGGGGATAAACTATCTATTGTGATTTTTAGACAGCCTACAACATAAAATGTTACATTTTGTGAATGAATAAAAGTTCTTTTATTGACAAAAATATCCACCACTATGATAATTTTGAGGGGTTAATAACCCAAGAAGTTTATTTGTACCAATAAACCCAAACAACTTTATATATATATATATATATATATATATATATATATAGTGCATTTGGCGCACACGAGAATTGAACCCAGAGTCCCACACAGAAGGGCGATACAGCTTTACCATGTGACCAACTAGGGCGCCACTTGTATATTTATTTTTAAATCTAATCTTCCAAACACATGCATAACTATGTAGTCTCACCTAAAAAACTATTTTACTCTGTTATTTACCCCTCCTCTGTCTTTGCATTTAGGAATTGAAAGGGAATACTCTAATATTTTTAGAATTTATAGAAGACACCCTAAAATTTTTGAAATATGAAAAAACTTTAAAATTTATAAAAAATACAATTTTCAAACCTACTAACAATATACTAAAAATCTACGAATTATGAATAGACTCTTGAATAATTAAGAATTTGTAAAAAACACCCTGAATGTAACAATTTTATAATAACTAATCTTTGAGCATTAAACAATTATCTATATATAGCATCTTTGTTTGTAAAAATTTTACATTTGTTCATTAAATATTGCCTTTTAGTAAACTAGGAACTAGGAACTAGGAGGCGACGAGCAACAATAGAGAAAGGTGATGAGTTGTGGGCAAGAGGATTTTAGGAAGTGCCGAAGAGATCATACAGAGAGTGTTTAACCTAGAGTGAGACAATAATGGACGACAATGGAGAGAAGAAATGATGGGTGTAGACAAACAAGAGATGTTGGAATCTAAGATGCAAGCCTAAAGGAGAGGTGAATAGATTGCTGCCTACTATTTTTTTGATAATTTAAAACAAACACAAATATGTAGCAAAAATATAAATAATATGAAGAACAAGCAATCACAGAAACACAACCATAGCAAAAACACAAGAGTTTTTATAGTGGGCCAACATAAAATTCTGCACCCACTCTTTCTTTTCTCAGAGGTCCTTCCACACTATGATATTATTCACCTGGATTACAAACCCTGATTCAATAAGCGTTACAATACCACTCCCTAAACTAATCCTAATCTAGTCACCTACAATAGAACAACCTATCACTATTATGTACCCTAGCTCATGCCAGAAACTCTCTTCCTAAATTAACTTTGGCCCGAGTACATTGTCAACCCACTTCCTCAATTAACACTAGCTTGAGTACTCAGTAAACAATCCGATCTCATGATCATATTAAAAATTATTATATAATAATAAATATCAATTAAGTGTAAATTGAAAGGTCAACCTATTTAATGCTATTTGTAATTTTTCTATCATCGATGACTTTTTCAATCATTGATGATTCACCATTGTATCTCATCAATGAGTGCCTTTCCAGCTTGCTATTAATTATTTTGTGCATGCTCACTAAAATATTCATATTTTGAGCTATATATCTCCGAAATGAGTTTTGTTTATTTTTGTAGATTTGTGACAAAGAGACAGACACTCTCATAAGCCCAAAAAGAAATTTTAGCTTTTGATACTCAAGGATTATCCGTGATTAACTTGTTCTCTTTTTCTTTTCACTTCCCAACTTGATTCTAACTTCTTAAAACCTCGGTACAACATCTCAAGCATATATTAGATCAACATGAATGTTTGTTATTCATCAAACTAAGTTAATTATTCAGAAATGATCCTAATAGGAGAGGTCACTAGGTATTCGCAACAATCTCTTTCTTTTAGGGGTTGTTTGGTTTGCTTCTAATAATTGGGAGAGAATAATTGTTTATATAGATCTTTGAATGTGACACAAATATATAGACAATGCATGTGCATGAGTGGGATAATATGTGACATGTACACATATAGATATATACACTATATTAACACCAATCCCAAACTTATGGTGGATCAAACACAAAACGTTTTGATGAAAAACAAAGCAGCTAACCAAAGTTTGTGCCTTAGTGAATATGTCTGTGAGTTGATCTTTGGATGGTATGTAAGAAAGAGGGATATTGTGAGAACTATAATTCTATCGGACAACATGATAGTCCACCTCAATGTGTTTAGTGCGCTCATGAAATAGCAGATTATAAGCAATCTGAATCGCACTCTTATCATCCCAAATATAAAAACTGAAGAAGGAATAGAGACTTCTAGATCCTAAAGAAGATAGTGTATCTAGTGAATCTAAAAAGTAGTGTCGATCATAGCATGGTATTCTGCTTAAACACTATCTTGGTTTGCTATTGTAAGAAATAAGAGATGAACCCAAAAAAATTTAATACTCAATCGTGGACCATCTAGTATCAAGATAACAATAAGTGAGTGATAGTACCTTCAAGGTAGCAAAGAAGTCTGATTAGGTCTGCATAGTGAAGTGTCATAAGTGTGACTATAAACTAACCGAGAGTGTGAACATCATAAGATATATCTTAACGAGCAGCAGACAAATAAATCAAGACATCTACAAGTTCTCGATATCGAGTGGGGTTCGATAAAGGATCACATTCTAATTGACAAAGCTTTAAATGAAGCTCTATGAGGAATAAAAGGAGGCAACATCGTAAGTGAGGCATATGTGAGAGCGGTCAACTCAATGATATTTGAAATATACTTCCATGGAAACAAAAGATAGCTACGAGTAGAGTATGCAATCTCAATTCTAAGAAAGTAATGTAAATGCCTGAGATCTAATCATTACATTTTATTATATTTTTATACCATTATTATCTATTTTTTTGAATAAATAAACTTTCAAAAAGCTACAAGAATTCCAAAATATCTCTTCTTAAAGCCCACTAGAAATCTAGAGAAAGCCTTCAATGCCAAAAAAGCCCATGAAGAAGTCAAGTCAACAAGTTAAAAAAATAAATTTTGTTACAACCTTATCGATTGACTAACTAATTAGCTAATTTATTAGCGAATCGATTAGCCAATCGATTAGTTTATACTAAAATTAATCAACGACTAATTTTGATTTTCTTAGAGCTTAATTTTGGTTCAAGGACTATTGTTGATTACTATAGGTTGTAAATAGGGGTAGAGAGATATAATTAGGAAGAAATAAAATTTTATAAACTCCATTTGGAGAGGAGGATCACTCTTAATTGAGAAGAAATTCCAAAATTGTAAACTTTATTTTGTAATAAATAAAAATTTTCTTTCTTTTTAAATTTTGTTCTTCTTCTTATTTAATAACAAAGATGAAGATTTGCTTTATAAGGGGCCAACTCCTTGCCATGTAACTTTTTATTTTTCTCTTTTATTTTCTTATTTTAGAAGTACATGTTTTAGGATTTTAAATCTTATTTTTATTTTCATATTTTATAGTGTAGATTTATTTCTTCGTAGTATAGTTTTTTATCCTCTGTAGTTTATATTTATTTTCTTGCTCTTTTATTTCATGCTTTATCATGTAGATTTTTTATTTCTTTGTTTTCTTGTTTAATATTTTAGATTTAGTTCCTTCCAAGCTTTGTAGTGTATATTTTAATTTTTAGTTTAATTTGTAATATGATTAGTTAATTCTTATAGTAATTTTAGGATTAGATAGAACTAGTTTAATTTTCTTTTAGTTTTAAAATAGATCTCTTTTTGTGCTTAAAGTGATCATGCTTAGGGTAATCAACTAGAAAACTAATTGATAAAAAAGACTTTGATAGGCTATACCTATCTTAAATGATTTGATAGTCTATGTTTTTTAACTCTAGAGTTACTATCTAGTTATTTATTTGTTTTCTTAAGTATTAATAGTGATTAGACATGTTTTAATATGTTATGCTTATTCTTAGTAACTTAATAGTCTATGCTTAATAATTCTATGTAATATGAGAATAAAAAGATAATAATTCTTAAATTCAAATTGAAATTGACTAGTGGATACAATTCTAAATTTCTTGTCTTCTCACTTGATTTCCTCCATTTTTTATTTGCTTCTTTTTTTATTTTATTTCCTTTTATTTCCTTTTATTTATTCTTCTCTTTATCTAGGTCTTCCCTCTTGTTTTAGTCTTTTTTTATTTATGATAAACCCTCAACCCAACCAATCTTTACACTCCCATTTTTTCCTACACATATCAAGAACCCTTTTAGGAATATCTCTCTAATACACTCCTCCCTCATGGATCAATATTTTTATAACATAACTTGTTCATT
>BQKN01066219.1:132658-148587 GCA_022839385.1 Asparagus kiusianus
ATTTGGAATAATTCGGATTTTTGTCTCCTTTCTCTTCTATTTTTAATTTTATTTTTCACTTAATTTTCTCAGGTCTTCATATATTTCAAAATTTTGCACTAAAAAATTTATAGCAACTTCTGCTAATTTAAATTTAAATATTTTGAAATTTGAAAGTGATAGATTTCTAGATTTGGAATAATTCGGATGTTTGTCTCCTTTCTCTTCTATTTTTAATTTTATTTTTCACTCAAATTTCCCAGGTCTTCATATATTTCAAAATTTTACAACAAAAAATTTACAGCAACATCTGCTAATTTAAATTTAAATATTTTGAAATTTGAAAGTGAAGATGAAAAATCTTACCAGATCATCTTTGACCTCTATTCACTTAGTCCGAAGAATTTTTTTCTGAGATTAAGTATGAAAATTTGGGTGTAGAGAATAAAAACAGATTACTATATATGTGGTAGTTTGGAAGATGTGGGAGTTACAGTAGTGGAGGCAGTTGTTCACGGTTATGAGAAGTGGGGTTATGAGAAGTGGGGTTAGGTGGATAATGGGCAGAATCTGTGATAAATTATAGTTTTTTTATAAAGATAAATTTTAAAAATAATTTTGTTATGAATAATCTGATTGGTCCAGATCAGATTTACTATTCATAGGAGCTTTTTGAGTGTTCTCATTTAGTTAATAAGAAGTAGATTGCTAATTATAATTTTGGTTATTTGAGTTTGTTTTCATTAGGTGATTTACCTATTCAGCTGCGTGCATAATTTGCAGTCATTTGTAAATTGTAATTGATCATTTCAAAGAAAAGTTTAATTGTTCAAGCAACTCAATGTACTCCTTGAAGTCAAACTACGAGGATTTGCATTCATTACTTTCTAATTGATAAATTCAAATAAAATTACTGAATTCTTTGTTTTTTTCGATGAGAGAAGAGAAGCTCTTACATTTAGCATTATTAATAACTGTGATCACGATATGATTCCAGAGCCTATATTGTGCTGGAGTATCAGAGAAAGGGTGATTTTAGTGTGGATTATGTAGAGTTTTAGGATTCCTCAATCTTCTTTTGATAGTTGATTCTTGAGTAGAGGATTCGATCCTACATACAAACAACACGTAAGAGGGTCGGAGTTGAGTTCTCTAGTTGTTCCTCCGACGATTAAGTTAGTATGGATCTTAAGTGGAGGAGACGTAGTATAGTTGTAGTGTGTTCTTTTGGTTGAAATCACGTACTGCTATGTAGTAGGCATGACACCTATTTGTAGCAGATTCGGGAGGGCAATTTTATAACTTTGGCAAGTCCAGGTCAACTTAATCAGCTAACACTTTACAGATGTCGGCTACTAATGGTATGAATAAACTTCATGATTAATACGAGGGTGACAGGTGAAGTCACGAGGTCTGATGAGTCATTAAGACATTCAGGGTTGGAGTAATAATGACTCTGACCATGTATTTAATGTGATGATGATTAGCTGTTTGCGTGGGGTTCGAAAATGACTGCCTTTCGACTCGACTTTGCGAGTAGGCTGCTAAGAAGATGCCTTTTTATTCAGCAACCGGGACTTGGAGGTTATCAACCCAGTCTCAGAAAATGAGGAGGCATAGAGCCATCCTTAACTATGGGGTCCGAGTGACGATGCCTTTCCACTCGGCCCTTTTTGGTAAGGATCGAGTGATGACGTTTACTGGACTCGCCCTTCATAGGGTCGAGTCAAGATGATATACAATTAATTTGGGGCACGTATTGATTCATGTGGGAGGATTAACACTTGGTCATTTCCATGTCATAACACTGGATCCTTTTGCTCAAACATGGTGGTCGCGTCGGGGTAAAATCAAACCAGCACCTGTTGGGGTCCCGAGATGCATTTATGAGGGGTAATTGATGCGTCGCTGTCAATGTGACATTCTGACACCAGGGGAGATCATGCACTAGCGTCACCTTAATTTATGAGTGAGGATTGCGTGTTGGCTTGAGTGGCGCTTTGGTTATTGAGCGGTCACCTCAAATTTTAGGATTGATTCCAGTCATCCATCAATAACTAGGTCAGCTGTTGTGATGTCGGCATGTGTCTGCCTCTTCGCCTATTTGTACATTGGCTCTTCCACGGGATTAACTTTACTTGTTTTCAAAACCCTAGAAGTCTCTTCTTTTGACCGATTTTCATTCATCTTCTCCATTCTTCGGCTATTCTCTCACCAATGGCTTCTTTTGCTACCACCATTGCTACTGATAATGATGCTAGGATAAGTTTGCTGTAGAGATTTTGCTCCAAAATGCACTAAATGGAGCTCGAGACCTAGTATGACTATTTCAACATTCCCTAAGCATTTATGTTATAGGTGCCGGAGAAGAATCAGGCGGTGTACGATCACGGTGGTGTTATAACTCTAGTGTATATTAGGCACTTAGAGAATGTCCTTCGCCTCCACTTCATTCGTTTCTCCATCAAACATTTGAGGCTCTTAGGGTCTCGCCCTCTCAGATCAAGCTGAACTCTATAGTCGCACTGGTGGGGTTTTATAGTGACCTACCACTGAGTGGGAATCGAATCAACTCTTCAGATTATCAGACACCTTCTCAACATCAATGTCGGAAAGAACAAGGGACACTATTTTTTTCCATAACTTGGGCAATTTCAAAGTAATCTCAAACCCTCCCAAATTGAATAAGGACTGGAAGGAGAGGTTTGTTTGAGTTTTTAGGGTGGACCCGATTCTGTCTTGCTCGACTTGGCCCGAAATCAAGAACGATGTCCTGAGGTCAAACTTTCCCTTGAAGGAGAATTACAGGCTCGAGAAGATTCAGGCATACATCCGGTCTTGTAGGAACGAGAATCTGTTCGACCCATCGGTCTTGCCAGTTTTTAGCATCTTTGAAACCACACCCACTGAAGAAGATAAGGCATGAGCAGTGATATTAGCACTGTGATTGGAGGAGCCTGAGGTAGCTTAGGTGGGGGCCCCAGTAAGGCCTCATAAGAACCTATGGTCTAATTTGACCCTAGAAAAGGCTGAGAATATTATAACGAATGCTACTGAGATTGTAGCTTGGTTGCTAGGGCCAAGTTCCTCTACTGCCAAGGCCGAGAGGTCTGAGAAGAAGAGGAGGTGGCTAAGAAAAGTGGGCAGCCGAGACCCCTTTGGAAGTGCCAAACTAGAGAGAAAACGGAGGGGGTCGCAATAGAGGTGGCTACCCCTGCTCCTATCTAAGAAGCTGTAAAGGGGGAAGTCTCTAACACTACCATCTGAAAGTCCTCTCTGGCCAAGTCGGCTGAGGTCATTATGGTCGATGAGGAGTCCCTCATATGAGCTTAAGGGGGCAAAATAGTGGTAACTTAGCCTGTATGGGTCCAGACTCAGACCGAGGAGGAGATAGCCCCTACTTTGCTTGTCGATTCAGTCTGTCGACAGGGTAAGGAGCCGACTACTAAGGAGCCAGTGACAGAGGAGGCTCTCCTTGCTTGAGAATTTGGATGTCCTCTCCCCCAACATATCGATGAGCTTGACCTAGACATGTAGGGCTAATTAAAGATGATGCTAATGCAGTCATCAAAGGCTGGCCCTTGATATGATAAGGAACCACTTATGGAGCATCGATTCATCTCTGGGAAGCATCTTGATAGAAGAGGTCAGTCCTGGAGTCCCGAATAGCTCAGGTCAAGGCCCTGGATCAATTCTCCCTCCCTCATGATGATAAAATCCTCTCGGCCATGCCAAATAATGGCCTTCACCAAGCTCTCAAGGGATACATGCTTTGGGGGGGCTTTGGTTGAGTAGGAGTTGTATGCTCTATTTGAGCACATTTGAGAACTTTATCTTAAGCTTCAGGAAGAGGTGGAGGCTTAGAGGCAGCTCAGGAGATGGCCGACTAAAAAGGGGCTACTAAGGAGGAGGAGCTAGTGGCCTGGAGAAGGAGTGAGGACAAATGACATAGGGAGCTGGAGATGCGGGATGACATGACTAAGTGCTTGAAGGGGTCCAATAGCAAAGAGTCATCCCAAATCAACAAGTTTTAGGAGGACCTCAGTCATCTAGAGCACGAGCTCTGTGAGCGGGATGGCATGATAAGGTACCTGAAGGAGGAAGTTGAGGTTAAGAGGTAGGAGAGTGCTGTTGCTTTTGAGCAGGCTCAACTGACTCATCAAAATGTTGAGGCCCTTTAGGACTGGCTGAATGAGGAGGAGGGTGCACATGAGAAGTTATGGAAGGAGGTGACCCAAGTGGCATTGGAGGTTGAGAGACAACAAGAGTCATTCTTCACCGAGAAGGAGGTGACCCTGGCTTGCAAGGCTACTGGGTTGAGGTCGTTGAAACATACCACAATGGAACTCTCGGAAAGGTAGACGTGACCCTAGCTTGCAAGACTATCTTTGACTACCTAATGATGTAGCTTCCGACCGATCTCAAGATCGATCCTAAACAGTTCCATTATCCCTCCCAGGTCGACAATTGCCTTAACACTTTGCAGGAGATAGAGCGGAAGGGAGCGGGGATGGTCATTGATGTTGACAACAGTAATGAGAGGGTGAGGAGTTGGCTCAAGGAATAGGTGATGGTATGGGCCATGATAGTTGAGTGAGCCAGCCTGAAGAAGAAGAGGACGAATAGGTCAGGTCCAAGCCTCGGTCGCCTTCTCCACCAACCTCTACTTTTGTTACCCCTCTATGCGCCATTTTTGTTCCTGGTTCTAGTGCCACTCCATCTTCAAGTCCCACACCTATTCCGAGTCCAGCCCCTTGAGAGCTCATATATATATATATATATATATAAGAAATATCCTTGTCATGTAAATATTCTTCATATTGTAAATATTTTGATATGTGAATAAAAAGATGCGCTTTTGTCGATTCAATCTATGTATCTTTCTCAATTGTGTTCTTAGATGTTTTTGTAGTTTATTATGTTTGAATTTGGCTTTAAATCTTAGGGGTGTTTCAGGTAGACACTAACTTTCGAGGCTTGTAACCGAGACGGGTTGACTTCGTGCCTTGGTTTTACCCCAAGAGGATACTAAGGTATTACGAGTTGTAGTTGACCGAATCGAGGACATGCCTTAGTTTTATTTTGAAAGCATACCAAGGTCTTACGAGTTTAGTCGATCGAGGCGAGGACGTGCCTAGGTTTTATTCTAAAAGGATACCAAGGTCTTATGAGTTGTAGTCAACTGAGTGGAGGACGTACCTTGGTTTTATATTGAAAGTATACTAAGGTCTTACGAGTTGTAGTATCAACCGAGTTGAGGACATGCCTTGGTTTTATTCTGAAAGGATATCATGGTCTTATGAGTTGTAGTCGATCAAGTCAAGGGCATGACTTAGTTTTATTCTAAAAGGATACCAAGGACTTATGACTACTACAAAAACTTAGCACAATGAGATATTCAAAAGTACTTATACCATAAATGAATCTTATAGTTACATTTATTGGAAATATTTTTTGAGGTGTATGTTCCAAGAGTGTTGTAAGATTCTTCCTTCAGTACTTCACAACCAATAAGTACCAGGATGTACTTTCTCAATGATCATGTACTGACTTTCCCAGTTGGTGGACAATTTGCTGAGCTTGGCGTCTCTGTCAAAAATTGCTTTTTGAAGGACGAGCACACCAACGCTAACTTTTCCAGGTCGGACCTTGCTATTGTAGTTCTAGGCGATGTGTTATTGATTGATGACTTGTGATATGAGCGAGTCTTCTCAAACTTCATCAAGTAGATTGAGCCTCCGTTGAGTTTGCCTCTTTGTTAAAGTGTTGTAGTCAGATAGTTGACATGTCGACTTCTACTGGGACGACCACTTCAGCTCCATATGTTAGCTTGAATGGGGTTTCCCCTGTGGAGTTTTTGTGGGTGGTTTGGTATGATCACAAAATCGCAGGCAGCTTTTCAACCCAGTTTCCAACTACTTTATCTACATTATTCTTTAGAGCATGAAGTATGCACTTATTTGCAACCACTACAAGCACGTTGCATTTTGGGTGTGCAACTGAAGTTAATTTGAGCTAAATCTTCCATTGCTTATAGAAACTATGAAAGCCTTTGCTGTCAAATTGAGTGCTATTTGTCTGTGATGAAAGAAGTGCAGACTCCAAATCTATAGGCAATTGATTTTCACACAAAATTGGCAGTGTTGCTCTCGTCAATCTTCGCTAAAAAAGCTTAGCTTATGTCCACTTTGTGAAATAGTCTATGACAACGATAAAAAACTTCCATTACCCTGAAGCTATTAGGAGAGGACCTAATAAATCCAATCCCCATTGAGTAGAAGGAATCAGGCTTATAAGAGGAGTGAATTCAGTTGCCGAAGCTCATGGTATACTTGAGAAAAATTGGCAGGTCTTGCACTGAGAGACGAGTCTATTGGACTCAGCTAGGATAGTGGGCGAGTAGTAGCCTTGCCAAATTGCCTTCTGGGCTAGAGTTCTAGCTCCTGGGTGATTCCCAAAAGTTTGTTCATGAGTCATCTTTAGAGCATAATTAGCTTGGTCAGAGATATTGCAGATAAGGCCCTACACTACTGCTGGAGTATAATATCCAATAAAGCTAGTTATCGATCATGATATCTTCGAGCATTTTTTTGTAGACTCATTGGTTTAGTAGCATTCTCTGATGAGGTCCCCCTGTAGATACTAGATGAGTGAGTCCGTTCAACAGGGCTCTGTTGAGGCTTCAATCTACACAGTTGAGTTGTTTGGAGCTTCCAAGATGCGAGGACTTTTAAGGGTATCTGTATACATGAGTCCCTAACTCTTTCCTGAACTAGATGACCGAGCTTGGATAAAGCATCCACTCAAGTGTTGAGGGCATGAGGAACTTGAGAGATTCTAAACTCTTTGAAATTGCCTAAGAGCTCTTTGACAACCTTCAAATATTGGATCATTCTCGAGTCTTTGGATTTATAATCTCTCCTTACATTATAGACAATAAGCTGGGAGGCGACCAGATGTAGATGAGATCAGTTTTAATTGCTAGTGTGGCTCGGAGTCCTACTAAGAAGGCTTCATACTTAGCCTCGTTATTTGAGGCCTGAAATTCAAAAATGATGGAGTATTCACGTACGGACCCGGTAGGGCCTCACAAAACAAATCCTGATCCATTGCCCCCATCTCTAGATAATATGTCCACCTTCAACAACTACCATAAGGAGAACTTAGCCAAATCATGTTCAGAGTGCTATGTTTCCAAGGGGGAAGCACCTTGATCGCCTTGTGGATCTCAGCATCTGGAAGAGGGACTGGTAGGAGGGGAGATAGGTCAACGTCTTTTATGGAAGACTCTATTAGGTAGTCAGCCAAAGCTTGAGCTTTTATGGTTGTTCTGGGCTCAAATTGTACATCATATTTGCTAAGCTCGACTGACTACTTGATCATCCTTACAAAAAATGGTAGGGCTACCAAGTACTTTTTTCAGAGGCAAGTTTCGCACTACTATAATGTGAGCTTGAAAATAGAGGTGAAGCCTCCTAGCTATAATTATGAGGGTGCAGGAGGCCTTCTTGATGAGGGTGTAGTTAAGTTCGGCCGCCTTTAGAATCCGCCTGACATAATATATAGGCTTTTGTGCATTATCTTCTTCTCAATTCAAGATAAAGCTTATCATCTCTTGTGGGACTACCAAGTAGAGAATAAAGTTTCTCCTTCTTTGGGGTGGTTCAACAGAGGATTTGTGCTCAAACATCTCTTGAGGTCACTGAAGGGGTCACATTAATTCCTCTGCCATCCCGCTGATGTGTTTCTTCCACTCCTTGCTTTCTCTTAAAGTTTTAAAGAGTGAGAGACTTCTTTTAGTATATTTTGAAAGGAAGTAGACCAGTGATGCTATCTTGCTAATCAACTTTTGAACGTCCTTCAACATGTGCGGCTCAGGCATTTACTCTATGACAGTTATCTTCACGGGGTTGATTTCAATGTTACGTTGGGTAATCATGAACCTAAAAAATTTGCCCGATTGCACGCCAAAGGCACACTTGGTAGGATTAAGCTTCATACGAAAGTGTTGGTAGACGGAGAAAGTTTCTTCAAGGTCCAATAGGTGAGATGCCACTTGCTTTGACTTCACTAGAATGTCATCCATATATGCCTGCACATTGAGGCCAATTTGCATCTGAATATTTTGTTCACTAGTCTCTGATAAGTAGCCCCTACCTTCTTGAGACTGAAGGGCATAACTTTGTAGCAGTAGGTCCCTTAGTTTGTGATGAATATAGTATTTTCTTCATTATGTTCTGCCATCATAATCTAGTTTGTATTCAGAGAAAGCATCCATGAAACTAAGCAATTTATGGCGAGCACACTTGTTAACCAATTGATCTATCCTTGGAAGGGGATAGTTGTCCTTTGGGCAAGTTTTATTTAGGTTGGTAAAGTCCACACACATTCTCCACTTTCCAGTGGACTTCTTGTCCAACACCACATTGATTAGCCACTACGGATATTGAACTTCTCTGATGAAGCCAGCCTTGAGTAATCAGTCAACTTCTTTCATGGCCACCTTCTACCTTTCGGGGCTGTTTATGGGAAAATTGAAAGAAGGAATAAAGGAAATGAATTTGTATTATTCTCTCTAACAGACTTAGAAAAAGAATGGATTACAATTCTCTCAATGCAATCTCTCTCTAACAACTCAGAAAAAGAGATAACAATCTTCTTGTATCGGATCCCGATTTACAAAAGAGAATAAGATCAACGAAGATCCTTCCTTTTATTTAACCTGGGTTCTTCTTGGTGTCGATGTGATGCCTCGTGTCGAGTTTGCTTCTTGTTGACGATCCGACATTTTACCTCGTTGGAACAAAGTTTATTCCTCCTGGATTTGATGTCGTGGAGAACTTGCAAGGCAAGTTTATAACTCTAACGAGTTTTGGAACTCAGAATGAGTTTAAACTCTTTAAAAGAGTTAATTTAAAACCAAAAATCAGTTTGTAAATCAAGTACTAAAACTCCAAGAGTTTCTGTTGCTGAAGAATGCCTCAATGATGAATGCCGATCTCTAAAATTCTGGCTCTCTTGATGATCTGCCAAAAAAATCTAATTTAAACTGATTTTCAGCTATTTATAGAGGATTAAGGGGTTTAATCGATCCCTAAAATCGCTCCTAAGTGGGGAAGTGATCCCCTCAAATCATGAAAAATAGTTTTGAAACCGTTCAGCTCGTGTTTGAACGAGTGAAACGCAAAATTCGTGTTCTGGCATGAATTTTGCGTTCGAACTTAGCATTTGGAAGCTACGTTAGCAGCTGGATTTGAGTTGCATTTGCGGTGCTTGGAAGCTATGTTTGTAGCTTTTGGAAGCTGTATTTGCAGTGTTTGGATGCTGCATTTGCAGTGTTTGGACACTACATTTGTAGCTTCTGGAAACCATGTAGGCAGCAGTTGGAAGCTACGTTAACAGCTAGATTTGAGCTACGTTCGCGGCTGGGTTTGAGCTATGTTTGCAGCTAGATTACGTAGTGGTTAGTTGCTTTGACTCTGGAATGAGGTCACTTGCATTTCAATTCTGGGATGCAGAGATGAGCTTTGCATCTTGGACTGAAGAGATCATTGACTTGTAATCTCTTTTGTCAGAGCGTTGTAAAGATTGTCATTTTGTAATCTTTGATTTAGCTCCTGTGAGAGTCATCGGATTGTAAATCTCACTGTTGATTGTAAAGAATATTGAATCAGAGCTTTCATCGGTTACCGTGAAGGTCGTCGAATTGTAACATTTCTCGATCTACATGAAAATCTTCTAATTGCAGTCTTTATTTGTTGATATGAAAGTTATTTGATTATAACCTTCATTGTTGATTTGTTGATGTGAAAGTCATCAGATTGTAACTTCCATCATTGATGTTTGATGGGGATCAGCTATCTGTAGTAATTTTAGACCGGCTACAGAACCCCCATAAAAGTTTTCGAAAGTTCACGGTTGACTAGAACGAATTTTTGGAATACTTTGTATCCCCAAATTGGTTTGAGATCTGTTGTTAAATGGTGGTTCACTATATCTATTTTGAAAGTACCATGAATTTTATTATAGAATTTTGCTGCACAAGACCCGTATGCTGGTGACCTGTAACGTAATAGGATTTTTGGCAAATCCGCAGCCATTTTTGGATTTAATGTGCCTTTACCGATTATCATTTGAAGTCGGGCTAGCATGTAAATTATCTAAATTTGTTTCACATGTAACGTTATGCTAAAAGAATAAACTCTTTTAGACTTGGTGCTATGATATTAAATACATAGGCTTTGTCATTTTCACAGGGAAAGACCAACCGACGACACGTGTTAGGCGTCGACTTGTCTATAATTAGGGATCGAGACAAAATCCATCATGCGTGAGGCATGGATTTTAGTGTTATTACTAATAACCCGCTACGATATTGAATACGTAGACTCCGATGAATATGTGAGACGCAACTCAAATTTGACCAGAACGATCCTTGTAGGAATTGATGAACACCCAACACGCAGCTTGAATTTGGCTAAAATGGTCTTTATAGGCATTGATGAACACCTAACGCGCACCTCAAATTTGGCTAAAATGGTATTTATAGGCATTGATTAACACCCAACGCGCAGCTCGAATTTGGCTAAAATGGTCTTTATTGGCATTGATGAACACCCAACGCGCTGCCTAAATTTGGCCAAAATGATAATTTCGAAGGACTCACTCTGTCTCGTTTCTTGATCAGCTTCATCAAGGGTAATAATTTTAATAATATCTTTGTTAATTTTAGTGGGAATGTTAAGCCATTTGAAAGGATAGTTGCGTGAGGGATCAAGCTCGATATTATCAGTAACATTAATTATAACATGTATGTACTCATTCAAGAGGCTGCATAGCTTTTTATTATAAATCAGTTTCTTCTCGACTTTCGTCGTCTTGATGACCATTGCTAGCTTCTCTTTAGGTATTTGAAGATGTATAATAGCCCTGTTGGTTATGGCGAATTAACGCATAAGTAAAACCTGTGTTTTTCGAATTGAGATGCAGGAAGAAGCCCTGTGTTTTTGGAATTGAGACGTAGGAGGAAGCTCTACATTTTGGAGTTGAGACGCAGGAGGAAGCGTCTGGAAGTTTAACCGACTCAGTGTGAACGCAAAGATTGTGCTTAGGTGGGATCTTCTCCTCAAATCTCATCCCGATTTGATAGCTCACCGCTGTCTATAAATAGATCGTCAGGGTCAAATCAAAAGTCATTCGACTTTCCTATTCTTCTCTGATGAACACAACAAAGATTTCATTTTCTTCTCCGTCGAGTACTACTCATCTTCTTCAATAGGGTTGGAATGGCTCCTAAGAAGAGAACCGCTTCTAAATCAAAGATCGCCCTTACTCAGGGTGCATCGTCGGCCAAGGCCGCCGGTGGTGCTCAGGAGACCACGCCGCTGCCTCATGTTCTCTTAGTTAATGGTAAGTTTGGGCGATTATTGAAAGCACCCTAATGCCACTAGGAAAGAAACCTAGAGGGGGTGAATAGGCTTTATGCTAATCTAATCCGCTTTAATGTCAATTTAAAACTTACTAACAAATATATCCTAGCAAATTAGATATGAACAATATATGTATGCAAGGATAAGTGATATACACAAGGATAAACAAAATAAATAAGATAGTATGCGATATAAATAACGAGTAATAGACAATGGCGATATAAGATATGAACATAAAAATAAGTGCGTCAAAGCAATCACAAACAAACGATATGTTCACGGAGTTTGGTCCCCACGACCTACATCTCCGCTCCTCACCTCGAGGAGATCTACACTATCACGACACCCGGTTTGGAAGCCGAAACTTTTCTACACACTCGGTTTTCTAGTAAACCAAAAACTTTACAATCTCACACTCTTGCAATCACACTTTACACCCTCTAGGTGTTGGTCTCTAGCCTATGTCTCCCTCAAGTGTTAGGAATTACAACCTACCTCTAGGCATTACCACCTACCCCACTCCTCTTATGATGACCCTGTATCTCACCACACACTCCTCTCGATGTATAAGTGTATTATAAAGTGTAACTCACAATGAAGCTCGATAACAAATATTTGTTCTCTAATATGGATGGGAATACAATGAAAGCTCACACTCAATGTCACACTCCCCATAACCCAAATTATACAATGTATGAAAATACAATAAGCTTTGGTTGTGTGTGTAAGTGTGACGCCCCTGGGTTCACACACGGCTGTAGTCCGAGGTGAAACCATGGATGTCAAACCTGCCATGCACCACACCGTGCAATAACACGTTTCACCATCACAATCACTATCTCTCTAGTGGAATCAACAACAGGTGTAAGTACAAAGCAAGTAAAAAGTGAATCAACAATACTGGATGAAATGATAGAACATAATACATCTCATCAACGGAATAAACTGAAGAACATAGTCAAGGTCTGAAGTGAAATAAAATGGAGTTCTTACAAGTCTCAAATACAGTAAGTCTGAGTAAAGGAAATAAGGCGACACAGCCTTTACAACTTCTAAAATAAACTCTCAAATGTCTGACAACACTCCAGTGGAGCTCAAAGAAGATAATACATAAATAATACGAAAAGCTGGACACTAAAGTAGTCCGCTAACCACCTGCGACTCTCCGTGCTCCTGGCTCGTGACCTGAAAGGGGGAGGGACAACGAGCGTCAAAGCGCTAGCGAGCAACATCACAACCAACCCCAAGGGATAGGGCTCGTTGTATAAGAAAATACAGTTATCACAGCATACATAAATATATATATATATCAACAATTGTCCTATTAGAAATGGGTTTAAGAACTTAGGAAATCTCAACACGAGCCTAGGTACGTCGAGCGAAATAATCCAAACAAGGAAACCCTCATGTATATACCTTGTATCTCAAATTGAAAATCCCTAAGTTCCAAACCCGGAGTCTAATACATGAACAATAAAGAAAAGATAACAATCCCCTTTCTAATAATAAACATATCTATGTCAAAATCTCGTAGTCAAAATAAGTGTTATGCACCGCTCATGATACTATCATGTCCAACTACATTAAAATGTCATACTCAATACCCAAATGTATATTATGCTCAAGGTTTAGCAAAAATTGTCCAACACGGGGTCTTTAGTCGCTTATAGTCCAACACGAGGACTTTAGTCGCTTATAGTCCAACACGAGGACTTTAGTCGCTTATAGTCCAACACGAGGACTTTACGTGAACTATGAAGTTACCACTAGTATTAGAGTGTCCATTCAACTCTTATACGCCTTGCTGTACAATTCTAAACTTTGTATCAGGAAAAGTCATCTTACATGTATAACATATGAGTTCAATCTATATGTGTGTATACAGCATGTGATTAAACAAAAACACAAAGAAAACAGGAAAATTTCGGATGAGTCGACTCATGCACTCTTATGAGTCGACTCATGCCTCATGGGTCGACTCGTATACTGACGAGTCGACTCAGCAGAAGATAAAAGACAACAGGAAACGACTTTGTGAGTCGACTCATGATTAGTCATGAGTCGACTCAACATGATGAGTCGACTCATGATTAGTCGCGAGTCGACTCACGAGCTGAAATCTGCATTTTTCGAACTGAACTTGTTCTACTCGTTCCACATCTTGATTTTACCGATATACATATATCTAGCCTTCAATTTTAGGCTATTACACAGAGAGACAAATCATACCTAGCATGAGAAACTATCACTTGCATGTTAACCCTAACATTTAACACCTAAACATGAAGGAAAACATTAAATCAATATAAAAACTCATGTTTTTATTCCTTAAACAAAATTCCAGATCTGGGTTTTCATTAAAAACTTATTGGTAGGGGTTTAAAATCTTAAGCACATGATTTCTAACATTCACCCTATCAAGAACATTGATTTATACTGGAAAATAAGTCTTAGGCTCAATAAAACCCATTTAAAACGTTTATAAATACATAAAAACATAGGGAAGAGATTGGGTGAGATGCTACTCGCCTCAAATGCGAAGAATAACAATCCCCCTCGCAGCAATCCACAAGAACCTGCTAAAATCCCCCAAAAATCGCCCAAGAATCCCAAAAACGAGCTAGGGTTTTGAGGGGGAGAGGAAGCTAGGGCTTCTCTAGGGTTTACTGATGAAGAATGAGTGTTTTCGGGTGGGGGAAGTATATATAAGCCAATAGAAACCCGACCCGAAACCCAGCAAACCCGACCCGAAAACACCCAGAAAATCGTCGATGAGTCGACTCATGATATGTCATGAGTCGACTCATGACTCATGGGTCGACTCATAAATTATGAGTCGACTCAGCAGAAAGAAAATGGGAACAGGACTCGATATCATGAGTCGACTTATGACAGGTGTGAGTCGACTCAACCTGATCAGTCGACTCATGACATGTTATGAGTCGACTCATGAACAAAAATCTGCATACTTCGATTTCTTTTGCACACGATTTGCAAACTTGCAACTCATCCTCATACCTGAGGCATATACACATGCTCATAAGCTCAAATATCATTTTCCATGCATGACCATGCAACAAAGATATTTATAATATATATTAAATATCTTTGTTCACTCATATTCACACTTGTAAGTTGTCAAAATCAACGGGGTCTTACAGTAAGCAAAGAGTAAAATAAATATAAACTCAATGTAAATCTAGCTTATGAAATTATGCTTAAACAAATAAAATAGCTAGGATTGAGTTTAAGAAAAACTTCTCTATAGATCAAGAGAGAGAGAGGGAGAAGAGTTGGATGCTCAAACACAATTGATGATCTTCCTCAAGCTCTTGTGATATCTCCGCAAACCAAACTCTTGAAAATGTTTAAAATCTTTTTTAAATAAACTTTTAAACCCTTGTAAAACTCTCTTAAACTTGATTAAAATATTTCTTAGATATTCTTAAAAGTTAGAGGATATGGGGTATATATATATACTCATGAAACAACCCCAAAAACCAAAAGAAAACATCACAAAAAGACAAAATAATGAAAATTAAAAATCATAAAAGTTTTAGGAACGTATCTAAACATATAGAAAAACATGTTAGAGAAATAATTTCTTAAATATCACTTTCCATTTGTGAGAAATAATTATTTGAATAGTGATATTACAGTTTCTAAAAACTGCTGAAACACCCGATCTTGTAAAATCAATTTGACACAGTAAATCAACTCCAAAAATCATAAAAGTTTGAGGAAAGTTTCTAAATATGTATGTGAACATTTTAGAGAAAGAAATTTTTAAATATCACTTATCATTTGAGAGAAATAATTTATTTTGTAAACTAGTCAAAAACCAAAAAGCTGGAAATTGTACAAGAACTAGCTGTTGTAAGTTTATCAGTCGACTGATGATCTTGTCGGTCGACTAAAAAGAAATATAGATTTTTTTATGATTCTAGGCATTTCCATCAATTGACTGATCAGTCGACTGATAACACAATATCATCCTGAAATGAACAGTAAAACTGAACTTTGAAGTGCCTTTAAAAATATCAAATAAATTTTAAAAATTATGAAACTTTGGAAAATGATTGTAAACATGCAAGTGAACATGTTACAAAAAGAATTTTGGAATTGCAATTCATATTTGTAAAATATCATCATTTTGCAAAATAGTCACAAACATAAAAATGTAAACATACTTGTTTTGATATTTTGACTACACCATGTTTTGAAACTTCATAAACTATTTTTATAGACTTAATAGAAGATGTATATTGGATTGTTAAGTCTATAAACTAGAATACACTATTTTTACATATAATCATGAAATATATATATATGTATATGTGTTGTTCATTTTCATGTATATGTGGCAAATCACATTGTTTATCAAAACCATACATGGTAACTATGAAACATGTATGTATGTATATACATAAGTATTTGTTTCATATTTAAACTAGAAAACCATAAAACTAAAATTTGTGTATATATATATATATATATATATATATATATATATATATATAT
>BQKN01066219.1:155513-169900 GCA_022839385.1 Asparagus kiusianus
ATGAAGTGAAAACGTGTGTCGATATGCTTGCTTCTTCCATGGAAAACTGGATTTTTCATCAAGGCAATCGCGGACTTGTTGTCGACGAAGAGTGTAACCGGCTTGGGCTCACTCCCAATCACCTCGCTGATTAAACTTCTCAACCACAAGCCTTGGCATGCTGCTACAGTTGCCGCCATAAATTCTGCCTCGCAGGATGATAATGCCACCGTCTTCTGCTTCTGTGATGTCCAAGTGACCAAGCTATCACCTAGATAAAATGTCATGCCGCCTGTGCTGCGCCTATCATCAACATCTCCCGCAAGATCACTGTCAGTGAATCCCACCAACTCTTCATTGCCTCGACCTCGTTTGTACACCAATCCGTAGGACACAGTATCCTTCACGTATCTCAAAATATGCTTGACCACCTGTCGATGCAAAACTGTAGGGTGCTCCATGTACCTACTCACAATCCCCACGGCATATGTGATATCGGGTCGGGTGTGAGTTAGGTACCTCAAACATCCGATAATGTGTCTATACTCCGTCACGTCCACCGGTGTTCCTTCAGAATCCTTTCCAAGCTTTAGCTTTGCTTCCATGGGATATTGGGTCGGATTACAATCAATCATGCCGAACTGACCCAAAACCCTCTTCGCATAGGCCGCCTGCCTTAGCGCAATGCAATCATCTCGCTGATCCACCTCGATGCCAAGATAATAGGAAAGCAATCCAAGGTCACTCATCTCGAACTCCTTCATCATTTGTTGCTTGAAAAACTTTATCTCATCCGCACTCGAGCCCGCAACGATCAAGTCATCCACGTACACGCCAACAATGAGTGTATCCCCTCTGTTACTCCTAGTGTATACTGCCTGCTCCTGTGTACATCTTGCAAATCCGATGCCCTTCATGCACTTATCGAGGCGTGTGTTCCATGCTCGTGGTGCTTGGCGTAGGCCGTAGAGTGCCTTTGAAAGCTTGTAGACCTTGTGCTCTTGATTCTTCACAACGAACCCTTCAGGTTGAACCACATACACTTCTTCCTGGAGATCACCATTTAGGAATGCCGACTTCACATCCAAATGGTGCACCTCCCACCCGTTCTGTGCTGATATAGCGAGGATTATTCTGATGGTATCAAGCCTCGCCACAGGTGCAAACACCTCTTCGAAGTCCACACCTTGCTGCTGGACGTACCCTTTTGCTACAAGTCTTGCCTTGTGCTTGAGAATGTTGCCTTCATTGTCCTTCTTTAGCTTATACACCCATTTGAGACCAATGGGTTTAGAACCCCGCGGTAACTCCGTGAGAACCCAAGTCTTATTCTTCTCGATGGCCTCCAATTCCTTCTCCATGGCAGTCCGCCATTCTTGATCTGTTGCAGCCTCAACGTAGCTCGCAGGTTCTTCATTGATGAGAAACAACTCCTCTTCAGGGAGATCAATCACCTCCGTCTCTGCATAGATGTCTGCAAGGGATCGGTAGCGTACTGGAGTCATCACTGCAGCTTTAGGGGTTCCAAACGCGTCCAAGATAGTGGGGTTCGATGCCTCTGCAGCAGTTTCTGGACTACTCCTGGTTTGGACTGCAGCACTCTCGCGTGTTTGAAGACTGTTTCGGCCTGCTGTTGGCTGCCGCCCTCGGTGTGCCGGCTGTCCAGATTCTTCTCCGGTCAGTGCTTCTGTAACGGGAACTCCTGCAGCAGGTGTTCCAGTAGGTGTTCGGCCAGCAGGAGTTCCTGTAGGGGGTGTTCGGCCAGCAGCTTGGAACCGAACTGCCTGCTGTCCAGTTTGGACTGCAGGAGATGCACCGGCTGTTGCGCCGGCTGCTGTGTCGCCCGCTGTTGATTCCTCTTCCGCTGCGAGCTCTACCCCGCTGAGTGGTTCTACGTCTCCATCCGCGCTTCATTGCCATTCTTTTCCTTCCTCAAACACGACATCCCTGCTGACCTGAATTCTGCCGTGTTGAGGGTCGTAGAGGCGATGCGCTTTGCTTCCTTCCTCTACACCAATATACACCATTGGCGTGCCCCGATCGTCGAGTTTCTTATGAGAAGGACCTGCAATCTTCACATGCGCTACACATCCAAATACTCTCAAATGTTCTAGATGGGGTTTCTTACCAAACCAAGCTTCGTAGGGTGTGTGGTCGTACAACGTCTTGGTTAGTAGTCAGTTGAGGATGTACACCGCGTGTCTAACCGCTTCACCCCACATTGTTCCGGGCATATGCATGCTTTTAAGTAAACTTCTCGCCATGTCCATCACCGTGCGATTTCGCCTCTCCACTACACCGTTTTGTTGCGGGGTGTACGGTGCAGTGAGATGACGTTTGATGCCGTAGTCTTCACACAACTTGGTGAACTCCTTAGACAAAAACTCGCCACCACGATCCGTCCTCAATGTCTTCACCTTGTGGTCGCATGCGTTCTCAACCTCTGTTTTGAACTTCTTGAAGGTTTCACAAGCTTGACTCTTGGCCTTCAACATGTATACCCACATCCATCGGCTGAAATCATCAACGATAAGAAGGAAGTAGTTATTCCCAGCAAGTGTAGATGGGGTGATAGGGCCACATAGGTCAGCGTGTAGTAACTCCAGCGGCTTCTGAGCTTTGAAATTTGCTTGCGAAGGGAACGGCAGTCTTGCTTGCTTGGCGACGAGGCATCCTTCGCAAAGTTGATTCGGGTGAAAGATCTTCGGCAACTCGGAAGCCATCTTCTTATCAGTCATCATCTTGAGGGCGTAGAAATTGACATGCCCAAGGCGAGCGTGCCACAACCAAGCTGGATCGTTAATGTTCGCCATCAAGCACGCCGGCTTGCAAGTCTTTAACTCTATCCTGTACAATCGGTTAGTAGAACGTTTCACCCTCATCAAGAGAGCATCGTTCCTATCAAACACCCTCAGGAACTCGTTAGCAATAACAACCTTACTCCCATCTTCAGTCATCTGACCAAGGCTAATAATGTTAGATTTCAAACTTGGAATATAATATACCTCAGGTAGTAGCCTTTGATCGCCGTTGTTGCACTGAAAGAGGATTGAGCCTTTCCCCTTGATCTCTACCGCGGATCCATCACCAAACTTGACGGTTCCCTTGATGTTCTCGTCGAGCTCCTTGAACTTGTCTAGGTGGCCGATCATGTGATTGCTAGCTCCATTGTCTAAGTACCAAGTGTTGTTGTCAACATGTGCCTCCCCCGCTGTAAGTAAATCCGGCATCACCTTCTCCTCATTAAGCAAAATGACACTTGACAAATCCTCCAACATAGCCATCATCAAGGTTGGCTCCTCGTCATATGCACGGGTGAGATGAGCCTCCTGTTCATGGTTGCGACGTTGCTTGTGACACTCCGACTGAAAGTGCCCGTATACTCCGCAATTGAAGCATTTAATGTTGGATTTGTCTCGACCGCCGCTTGTGCTAGTCTCCCCCTCCTGGCGAGCTGCACCTCCATGGCCGAATCCACCACCTGGACGCCCTCCTTTGCCGCCGAAGCCGCCTCGGCCTGCCTGGCCGCCGTGCTCTCCTCCGCGGCCCGCTTGGACATCGTGGTGCTGCTGCCCGTTGCCGTGGTACTGCTGTCCGCCTCGGCCTCTTTGGCCACGGCCACGCCCGCGACCGGCTCCTCGACCGTGACCTCGTCCGCTGCCATCATTGGTTGTAGGTGTTGAGAGGAAGCCTTCGCCGTTCTTCTTGCTCCTCGCTTGCCACTCCGCATGCGTCAACAATAGATGATCGTTAACGTTGTTTCGAAAAACACGTGCCCTCTCCTCGTGGGCTTTGAGACGCCCGATCGCCTCCTCGAGTGTCATGTCGTCGATGTCCCCGAACTGTTCAATCGTGGAGATGATAGTAAGGAATCTCTCCGGTACCGCCCGAAGTAGCTTTCTAACGACGTAGTTCTCCTCTATCTCACCGCCTAAAGCCCGGATCTTGTTGACGACTCCTGTCAACTTCGTCGAAAAATCGTCGATGTTATCATTCTCCTTCATCCGGAGAAGTTCGAACTCGGACTTCAAGGTCTGCACCTTCGCGTTCCTCACACGATCCGCTCCTAGATGCATTGTTTTCAAAGTCTCCCATGCCTCTTTTACCGTTTGCTTCTCTGCGATCACCATCAAAGTCTCTTCAGGAATTCCCTGGTAGATGGCCGCCAACGCCATCTAATCCTTCCTGTGTTCCACGGACGCGCCTGCCGCGGGATCAATGGCGTCCCACACGTCTTGAGCCTTCATGTAGACTTTCATCTTGATTGCCCACGAAGCATAGTTATCCCTCGATAGCGTCGGGTATTGGAGAGTGAGAGAACCCACCTTGGTCGTCATCTTCTCCGAACTCGTCATCTCTTCAGATCTTGGTTGAATCTTAGGCATACACGGCTCTGATACCACTTGTTGGCTTGTGCACAGGATCGGCCAAGTTCAGACCTAAAAACTGAGTACAAAACCTGTAAACAAAGCTTCCTTGACTGATTTTGAAGAAACCGAATAGCAGCAGGTTGACAGAAAACTTAGGCTCTGTTTTGTTGCTGTAGGAAAACGAACCAAGCCTAGTGTTGCTGCAAGAAAAAGAACCGAACCTGGTTTGGTATTTGACCGAACAAATAAACAGAGATGGGACTGATTTTTATGGAGAACGAACAAGAGAACAAGAGAGAGAAGAGGAGAACAGAGAGTTTTTAATTTCGGTGGAGGAGTTTTCCACCTTTTTTTATTTTCGTTCTACTACTTACAAAGATTGTTTACATATATATAGGAATAAGATTACAACTCTAATCTTATCCAATAACTAGAAAAACTATCCTAACTAGTATTCTATTCTAACTAGAACTCTATTCTAACTAGGACTGATTAACAACTCACATTCATCACCACCATCCTCTCCACCGCTACTGTCCGACGCCGCCCAGGACCGCCTCCATCAACCTCGCCACCACCACGAGCTCCGTTCTCCCCTGCTCACCGCCTCGACTCCAGCCCCATCGCCGTCGTCTTTGGCCTCCCCTATACCTGTGCCCAACCCCCGTTCTCCCTCTCCACCACTACAACTAGCCGCACCGACAGCCCTCTCGAGCCTCCTGCAGCCGCTCAAACCCTGACGTCACCCCCAGTCCCCTCACTTCCCCGCGCCATCGAACCCGTCGTCGATGTCGCCGTCCAGCGCTACAAATCAGTCACCGGTCCGCTACGCGCGTCGCCGAACAACGAACAGCAAGAAATGGCGTCGCCGCCTCGTCCGCAGGTCCCTTGGCCTCGTAGGCAAGATCCCGTTCTCGTTTGTTATTTATTTATAAATTTTTGATTATCGTCAAATCATTAGGCGCAATATGCAAATTCTTATTGGCTTATTATTACATGGTAGA
This sequence comes from Asparagus kiusianus, assembly GCA_022839385.1. Lineage (NCBI taxonomy): Eukaryota > Viridiplantae > Streptophyta > Magnoliopsida > Asparagales > Asparagaceae > Asparagus > Asparagus kiusianus. The sequence continues at coordinate 160,867 of BQKN01066219.1, forward strand.
TCTGTTATGAATTTTGGAGTATACACATAGATTAGACCGTGTTTCATTTCTGTTATAGCGTGTTTATATTAGGATATTATTTGCGTGGGTTTGTGATGAATAAAATACAGTAAGAAAAACTTTTATTTTGGTAAGAGAATTATTTTAGATTAGTTATTATAATTTTAAAAGAATTTGTTTTGGCAATGGGAATTTTAGGGAAATTATAATAATTTTAAAGAAATTATTTTGGGGTAAAGAATCATTTTAGATAATTATGATAGATTCATTTTGAAAAGAAATGATTTACGAATAATTATAATTAGAAAAGAAATTATTTTGGGAGAGGGAATATTAAAAAGAATATTATAGAATGTTTTAGAATTATTTAAAAGGAGTGATTTTGGAAAATGGAATTACTTTTGGAAATTATAATAAGAAATAAAGAATTTATTTTGGATAAAGAATTTATTTTAAAAGACTATTTTTGAAGATCTCATGATTTTTGATTCCCCTTTTAATTATGTGATATTGTTGCACATGCTTGGTTGTATTTAATATCTCCTTATTGTGATTGAGAACCTTAGTAGTTCATGACTTAGTAGCCTCGTGCGTCATGAACAGACTTAGTGACATGTGTGGGTGTGTTGACTGAGTTTAGGTGGTGAACCCGAGTTTCAATGAGGATTATGATTGATTTAGAAAATACAAGAGAGTTGGGATAGGGAAGTCCATGTTCGTGTGATCGGATAAGGCTGTTGATGTATCTTCCAGACTAGAACCAGTGAACCGTTTCGCACTGGGGTTAGTTTGTTGGGCCAAGTGAACCGTTTCGCACTTGGTCAGTGAAATCGTTTCGTCACCCGAGTTTTGCTTGAGTTCGAACCAGGCCGAAATCGGATTGCGTGTAGTCCTCTCACCGAACCGTTTCGCGGGTTTGGATGCACGTAGGGGATTTGTGAACAGCCAGTTATCCGGTGATATAAGCATTGACTCTGTGTGAGATGTGGACCAGTGACCTATTATAGAATGACTAGTTACATGACCTTGTTACTTAAGGTGATTAGGATTCTTGTGTGAGATGTAGGTCAGTTGTGTTCTTTTCATACATAGATCGGGGTTAATATTTAATTATCGACAATTTAAGACATATGGTATATACATGAGGGTTTCCTTGTTTGGATTATTTCGCTCGACGTACTACGTCTCTTGTTGTAGATTTTTAGGTATTAATTCCATCTATTGTATGTCCTTGTTACTTGGATGATTAGACTGATCGCTAGCTGTATGATCTCGTTACCTGATCGATTCTGGATGCTTTATGTTATCATGATTTAGTAGTGTTTTCATATTGATATGTGGATTTCAATTGTACGTTTTTTGTTGTTTCTGTTATCGTATCGTTTTTCGCATTGGATTTCCGTTCGTTCTATTTTCTTTGTGGGGTCGAGTCTTGCCGTGTGCCATACACCCTGACGTACACCTGTTTTCTCTGGTGTACGTCAGACTTAGGAGAAGAACAGGTTCATCTGAGAGATCGTCAGGAGCTAGAGGATTCTTAACAGAAATATCTTGTAGATAGATGTTTTCGTGAAAAGTTGCTGTTTTCATTGCCTTTCTCTTTTTGAGATCTGTTACAACTTCAAGCGTTACAACAGAATAAAATAAAAACAAAAGGATTACAGCTTTTTAGAAAATAAACACGAGATCCCGTTTTGGTGCGGTCTCGCTTGCGTGGGTTGTTGGCCTGTGACGGGGATGTTGATATCCGTGGACCGCCGACTCTTCAAGATCTTTTCCGGAAAATCCGGCAGAGTTTCGTCTATCCTCTTGGATATAGAAACAGAACTTCGTCGATCCGCGTGAGATCTCAGAAGTTTGAAGCTTATATCTCGGCTAAAACGAGACACTAGCTCTTCTTAGTGTTACCGCTAAAGAGCAACACTAAGGAAAAGAAGGGGGAATGAAGAAGAAGTTGATGAAGATCTCTTGCTCCTCGATCCGGCAGGGCTTCGCCGCTCTCTTTTGAAAACCCCGACTCCTCGCTCCGGCAGGGCTTCGCCGCTTCAAAATTTAGATCTTGCTTAAGGCCAAAACCTAAAAGAGGAGCCAAGCCAATAGCAAAATCAGGAGCCCCTCACAAAGGAGGCCCTAGGGGCCTATTTATAGGAAACCAAGGAGGGGGGGGCTGATTTGAGGACACCCCCTAGGGGGTGTCTCGGCCCCAAACCGAGACACCCCTTGGGGTGTCTTGGCTTTGCCAAGACACCCCTCGGGTGTTTCGAGCCTGCCGAGATGCCCCGGGTACCTCGGTTCAGTCCGAGACTGTCCGCCGTTGTCCCGTCGTTGATTCCTCGTTGACTTTTCGTCCGAACTCGGATTTGAGTGATTTCGGATGCGTTGGAATCTTGTCGGCAAGCTCTGTAGACCCCATCGGTTGGATTATCAGTGGGACCAACGGGAGTTGAAGGGCGTTGGTCGTTTGTAATGATCACGGGGTTTCCGGTCAGTCCGTATCCCCGTTGTTCTGAGATTTGTTGGCTCACGTAGTCCGTCGGTTCACTTCAGGCGCTTACCGACATCATTTGAACTCTTGTGAACCGGGTAGTGATATTCAGTCGTCGCTCGTTGACACTGAGCTGTGTGCGGGGACCTATCGGCAACTTTTGATGCCTACAGATACCCCCTCCAAAGTGTTTCGGACTCGTTTCCTTTATAGAAGAGACCGGAATACTTTGGATATGATTGGTCCAGCCTTCAGTCGGCCTAAGGGACCTATGGTTCGCTTCAACTCTCGGCTCCTTCGATCTTCGGTTTATCCGGTGCTTTGTCGAATAACCGAAGTTGTTCCGGCGCTGCGTTTATCGCCTGGCCGTCGTTGGAGTCTCGAGTTTACAGCTGGTGGGTTGAGTTTGGCTCGTGTCATTGAGTTGACTTTTTGTTGCTATCCCCGTCACATTGTGTTGACTTGGGGGTTTCGGTTGACTTTTTGTTGCAACGCGCTGAATGACGTTGACCTAAGGTTACGCGTTGACCGGCGTCCACCTTAGGGTTTAAGATCCGCATGGGTTGCAACGCGCTGTCCGGCGTTGACCTAAGGTTACGCGTTGACCGGCATCCACCTTAGGGTTTAGAGCGTCGCAACGCGCTGTCCGGCGTTGACCTAAGGTTACGCGTTGACCGGCGTCTACCTTAGGGTTTTGAACCGCATGGGTTGACTTTTGACGCAACGTGCTGAATGGCGTTGACCTAAGGTTACGCGTTGACCGGCGTCCACCTTAGGGTTTCAAATCCGCATGGGTTGCAACGCGCTGTCCGACGTTGACCTAAGGTTACGCGTTGACCGGCGTCCACCTTAGGGTTTTGGAACCGCGTGGGTTGACTTTTGTCGTCACGTGTTGATTTTCGTCGCCACGTGTTGACTTTTGACGCAACGCGCTTTCCGGCGTTGACCTAAGGTTACGCGTTGACCGGCATCCACCTTAGGGTTTTGGAACCGCTTGGGTTGACTTTTGTCGTCACGTGTTGACTTTCGTCGCCACGTGTTGACTTTTGTCGCAACGCGCTGTCCGGCGTTGACCTAAGGTTACGCGTTGACCGGCGTCCACCTTAGGGTTTTGAACCGCGTGGGTTATCTTGTGGAATTCATCCATATCTTCAACCGTCGGTGAAGAGAATCAATTTTTTTTGTGGAATATCAGAAGAAAAAAAAACCATTCGGGGGGTCAAAAGGTCGTCCGGGGTATCAGAAAGCCACTTGGGGGGCAAAACTCCGGGCGAAGCACCCCTGGGTGCCTCGGCATTGCCGAGACACCCATGGGGTGTCTCGGCAAAGCCGAGACACCCTTGGGGGTGTCTCGGTTTTGCCGAGACACCCCTAGGGGGTGTCTTGCTTTCTTGTGGTCCCCCCTTTTGGTGTTTTGTCTTGTTGCTCTTTTGACTCTTGTGCATGGTCCCCCCCTTTTCATTTGAATTTTAAAAGAGAAAAACCTCCCTCAAAAACCGAACTCTCCCCCCCTTTATTTTCGGTTTTCATCTTCTTCTTCCCCCTCTCAAGTTCCTCCATTGATTTGCTCTTGAGGACCCATCAATTTCTCACGAAATTTTGGTTTTTTGGCGGGTACCCATTTGCCGGAATTGCGTCCTCTTCCAAACGAGTGCTTTGGCCTCCATTTCCGAGCTTGAAGCAAAACTCCTTTGATTTGGTAAGTTTTTCTTCATAATCCCCTCATTTTTTTGATAAAGATTGCATCTTTATATTTGGTAGACAATGGATTGTGTATGAACCATGTTTCGGGGGGGGTTTTATGCAAGGCCGAAACTTATAGGGGCTTATTTGCAAAATTTGTGGGACTAAAATTTTGGGGGCTTTTATGCAAACGGGTTAAAGAATCGTTTGAGGGGTTTATTTGCAAAACAGTCCCTAAAAGTTTTTAAAGGGGCTTATTTGCAAAGAGGCCACGAATTTGGGGCTAAAATCCCAAGATTTAGACCACGAACTTATAACCCGAAATTTGTGGAGGGGTTGCAGGACCAATCTGTTAAAGCTGATTCATCTGCATATGTGGATCCCATTCTGAAGTTGTTGGGTGCTCGAGTCACGAGACCAACTAATGGAGCTGGTGCGTCAATGACTCGCATTTATAGAATTTTTGGCAAATTCTCAGCCATCAACGGGTTTGATGAGCCTTTACCGACTACCGTTTGAGTCGGGCTAGCATGCGGATTGTTTAAGTCCGTTCCGCATGTGACGTCGTGCTAAAAGAGTTAACTCTTTTAGTGCTACGATATTGAATACGTAGACTTCGTCTTTCTCACGGGAATAGACTACCCGGCAACGCGTGTTAGGCGTTGATTTATCCCTACTTAGGCTTCGGGATCAAATTCCCCGTACGTGTGAAGCACGGATTTTACCACAATGTGGAATATGTAGGCTTGTCCTTTTTAACGGTCAAGGACTAACCGGCAACGCGTGTTAGGCGCTGACTCATCCCTTCTTAGGCTTCGGGATAAAATTCCCCAGACTTGGAATTCTGGTGTCTTTTCTCAATCGGTGAAAGACTAAACCGTCCAATGGAAGAGGAAGAATTTTATATTCTATCTCCCAATGGAAAGGAAACTTGAGGTGGGACCCCCACCCCCAGCATCCGAAAGAACGAAACTAGGAGTGAAAACTCTACTCCAAGAATCGAAAGGCTGAGAGAGGGAGAATTTTATATTTTATCTCCCAGTGCTGAAGAGGAAGAATTTTATATTCTATCTTCAGTTGCAAAGGAGACTCGGGGTGGGATCTCCACCCCCAGAATCCAGCAAGATGAAACTAAGAGTGGGATCTCCACTCCGAGAATCGGAAGAGATTCAAGCAACCCTAACTTTTATAGGTTTGGTTACTCGATTTGTGGACCTCTTGTTCATTAAAAGAATCGAGAGGGGATTCTGGCTTTGGCCCTAACTTTAACAGGTTTGACCAAGTGGGAAGTGCAGAACGATCATAACTGTAAGACGGTTTGATCGTTTGATTTGGGGACCTCTCGTTCATTGAAGGAATCGAGAGGGGATTTTGATTGTGGTAAATGATGAATTATCCACCCCCAGCTTTTCTTTGTAAAACTGGGTGTATCATTGAATTAGATGCACGATCGGGTTATCCTTAAGAATACCACGTATGGCATTCTTCTAGGAACTTCCCGTGGAAGGGAGGAAACAGTTTAGACTCATAAACCTATTGGAGTATCAGGGAGCAGTTTAACCTCTTATACCGATCGGAGGATTGAGAAGCAGTTTATACTCGTATACTCTTCGGGGTCTTCGGAAGCAGTTTATACTCTTATACCGGTCGGAGTTTGGGGATACAGTTTATACTCGTGCACCCACTGGAGTTGTGCCGTTCTTGACTGGCTTACCCTAGCGTTATAATACCGGCTTCCACCAAGGTCTGGATGCTATCCTTGAGTGTAAAGCATGCCTTGGTTGGGTGATGGATCCTCCTGTGGTATGCGCAGTACTTCGGATCCGCAATATCGTCAGCCTCCTCCTGATTCGCAATCGGTGGGAGCTTGATTTTGTTATTGTCCAGGAGGGATTTGAAGATGGCTGGAACATCTTCGTCTTTGAAGGAATACTCTTTTTGAGGCCTCTGATCCGAAGTCTTTTGTTGCCTCCGGGTTTGCTGTTACGACGTCTGATTAGCAACCGCTGCAGGTGCCTCGCTCCTATCATGAGAGGCGAAGTTTGAGTTTGGAGAATTAGCCATCGGTTGGCTCCTCTCGGCCTTCTTCGTTTTGAGGAATCGCTCAGCTTGCTCTCCTCGGGTCCTCAAATCCTTCCAAGTGTCGGACGGCTCTATTCCCATCACATCCAAGATGTTAATGGATAAGTTGTTATGACAAGTCTGCAAGATGAACTCCTCCGTGATGGGATCCTTGCAGTTCATCGCCTTGTTGCGGAAGCGTTTGATGAAGGTATCCACCGACTCTCCGTTCTTTTGTTTCTCATCGAAGAGTGTCCTAATGGATATCTCGTCGTCGTCATCAAAGAAATGAGTGAGGAACATGCTCTCCAAGTCCTCCCAACTGTTGATGCTTCCAAATTTAAGACGGCGATACCAATCGAAGGCAGCTCCGCGAAGAGTACCGACGAATGACCGAACCATCAAGGGTTCATTGCCGGAGATCATGCCCAAGTGAGACTTGAAGTAGATCAAATGTTGAGTGGGCGAGCCTCTGCCATCAAACGGCGTGAAGTTGATCAGGTTGAACTTCGCCGGATACGGAATCGAGTCCCACTCTTTCGGGTAAGGACAAGGAATTCCGGTCTTCTTTACCTCTCGAGCAGACATTAATGCGTTAATTTTGCTCTCGAGATCTTTCATCTTCTCATCCCCGCTTGTGCTGGAGCTTGAACAAATTGAAGGTGGGATAACGGGGCCACCCCCTGTATTACCACCCCCAGCGTTTTGGTTAACCGGAGGGTTCTCGGCATTGAGAGGTTCATCCACATCCGAATCGCTACCTGCTTGGTTAGCATGGTTACGACGGCTGGATTCACCGAGCTGATTAGATAGAGCGCGAACTTGTTGGTCGTGCTCTTCCCTCATCCGTAGCAGGGCCGTTTCCATTTCAATTTTGAAGGCCTCTTTCTGCTTAGCCAGGGCCTCTTCAAGTATCTTGGTTACTTGTTCGGCGCTGATCATAAGCGATGAGCAAGGTTGCCCCGCACTCGATGCCGTGTCATCGGACGCTACGGCCGAGTAGGAGTCTGAATCAGTATCCGACGCCTCTTCTTCTAGAGAAAGCCCCTTCGGTACCCTTCGGTAATCCTTCCGGCCAATGGCTCCCGACCACAACCGCGTCATGCATCGGGATATCTCGGCAAGCTGGTCCCGGTTGAAGGGTTGCGTTGATCTTGCTCTACCGGTCATATTAGCCGACACCCTTAGATATTCGTCTTCTTGGCGGACGAACTTCTTCTTGTGGGAACGCCTCGGTGTGGAAATTCTCTCGAACACCGAAACTCTCCTTGGGGTTTGGGCACAGCAGCATCCTGACAGCACCGCTTTGATGATATTGGCGCACGGGCAGTGAGACTCCATGTCCTGCACATATTTCTTCCGGGGTTTTTCCACACCCCCAGCTCTATAGTACAACTCATCAGCTTTAAAACTGGAGCAACCTATAGAGTGTTGGTGTGTATTCCCCGGTATAACACTCTCATCATAAGATGAGTGTGTTTCCCTTTGGGAATGCAACACTTGGTTAGTTTTCTCAAAAGTGGCCCGTTCAAGTTTACGCTTTTGTGAGCGTAGAAACTGAACGGGCTCTTGTGCTTCGACTCGCAACTCAATGCGGTCAGTGATAGGGGATTTCCCTTTATCATCTTTCCTGGGGGGGTTGATTCGACCCCCAGTCTGATTTGCAACTTGGGGACCTTTCAATGGTCTCAGTCTTTCCTTGATGGGTACTCTACCTCGATTCACCGGTAAGGGACCGAGGCGACCCTTCAAAGGAACCCTGGGTTTTGAATGATTCCCTTTGTTACCTGGTTCCGTTAGAGGCACCGGATCTGGTTTTGACAAATTTTGGGCAGCGACTCCACCCCCTTATGTTCGAGGCGCTGGTTTTGGCTTTTGCAACCACACCCACTTGCTTGTAGACGGCTTTGTGGCCGCCTCTTCTTTCTGCATCTCCTCCGCCTTCTTTAGGAGAAGTCGGGCATGTGCGAGCAACGCCCGCCTCTTCTTGATTCGCTCCTCAAGGGTGGAGCGATTCCTCTTCACGCGAATCCACTCGTTCGCTTCAGTTTCGGTGGAGGAGTTGGTGGTTTGCCGTGGCTCCTGGCGGTACCTGGATTTTAGATCCTCCTTGTAGCAGATCCCGTCCATCGATTCTGCGGCCTTGGCTTGTTGTAGAGCAAGGCGTTGACGCCGTCTTTGGCGGGCCCTCTTGGACAGAACTGGAGTCGCATCTTCCATCGCCTTTGAGGTTGATGGGAGAGCCGGATTTGCAACACCGACCACGCTGAACGACACGGGGACGTTGCGTGATGCGGGTGTAGCAACAGCGACGTGATCTTGGATATTGGAGCTGGAGATCCCGCGAGCCCTTCGGGGAGATGGAGTCTTCCCGCGCCTATGTGGAGAGGCGGATCTGGAGGAGGAGGAGGAGAGGTACTCTTCATACTTCTGTTGGTCGAACTCGTATTCGACTTCTTCATTCACCCGGATCTTGAAGGTCGGTTGCGTCACTCCGATCTCGGCAGCGAGGTCGGCGGCTCCCACTGTGGTCGCCAGCTTGTTTTCGTGAAAAGTTGCTGTTTTCATTGCCTTTCTCTTTTTGAGATCTGTTACAACTTCAAGCGTTACAACAGAATAAAATGAAAACAAAAGGATTACAGCTTTTCAGAAAATAAACACGAGATCCCGTTTTGGTGCGGTCTCGCTTGCGTGGGTTGTTGGCCTGTGACGGGGATGTTGATATCCGTGGACCGCCGACTCTTCAAGATCTTTTCCAGAAAATCCGGCAGAGTTTCGTCTATCCTCTTGGATATAGAAACAGAA
>BQKN01066219.1:174900-209068 GCA_022839385.1 Asparagus kiusianus
AATTTGTTTTGGCAATGGGAATTTTAGGGAAATTATAATAATTTTAAAGAAATTATTTTGGGGTAAAGAATCATTTTAGATAATTATGATAGATTCATTTTGAAAAGAAATGATTTACGAATAATTATAATTAGAAAAGAAATTATTTTGGGAGAGGGAATATTAAAAAGAATATTTATAGAATGTTTTAGAATTATTTAAAAGGAGTGATTTTGGAAAATGGAATTACTTTTGGAAATTATAATAAGAAATAAAGAATTTATTTTGGATAAAGAATTTATTTTAAAAGACTATTTTTGAAGATCTCATGATTTATGATTCCCCTTTTAATTATGTGATATTGTTGCACATGCTTGGTTGTATTTAATATCTCCTTATTGTGATTGAGAACCTTAGTAGTTCATGACTTAGTAGCCTCGTGCGTCATGAACAGACTTAGTGACATGTGTGTGTGTGTTGACTGAGTTTAGGTGGTGAACCCGAGTTTCAATGAGGATTATGATTGATTTAGAAAATACAAGAGAGTTGGGATAGGGAAGTCCATGTTCGTGTGATCGGATAAGGCTGTTGATGTATCTTCCAGACTAGAACCAGTGAACCGTTTCGCACTGGGGTTAGTTTGTTGGGCCAATTGAACCGTTTCGTACTTGGTCAGTGAAATCGTTTCGTCACCCGAGTTTTGCTTGAGTTCGAACCAGGCCGAAATCGGATTGCGTGTAGTCCTCTCACCGAACCGTTTTGCGGGTTTGGATGCACGTAGGGGATTTGTGAATAGCCAGTTATCCGGTGATATAAGCATTGACTCTGTGTGAGATGTGGATCAGTGACCTATTATAGAATGACTAGTTACATGACCTTGTTACTTAAGGTGATTAGGATTCTTGTGTGAGATGTAGGTCAGTTGTGTTCTTTTCATACATAGATCGGGGTTAATATTTAATTATCGATAATTTGAGACATATGGTATATATATGAGGGTTTTCTTGTTTGGATTATTTCGCTCGACGTACTACGTCTCTTGTTGTAGATTTTTAGGTATTAATTCCATCTATTGTATGCCCTTGTTACTTGGATGATTAGACTGATCGCTAGCTGTATGATCTCGTTACCTGATCGATTCTGGATGCTTTATGTTATCATGATTTAGTAGTGTTTTCATATTGATTTGTGGATTTCAATTGTACGTTTTTTGTTGTTTCTGTTATCGTATCGTTTTTCGCATTGGATTTCCGTTCGTTCTATTTTCTTTGTGGGGTCGGGTCTTGCCGTGTGCCATACACCCTGACGTACACCTATTTTCTCTGGTGTACGTCAGACTTAGGAGAAGAACAGGTTCATCTGAGAGATCGTCAGGAGCTAGAGGATTCTCAACAAAAGTATCTTGTAGATAGAGTTGAAGAATGAGCCGAAGCAGTTATCTCTTCTTAGTTGATGATCTCAGTTATTCTTGTAGTATTTCCTTTCTATTACCGTTGAATGATGAAGTTTACCTTTTCTTCAGTATTCATTGTTCAATTTGTATAAGGGCATGTTTGATCCGTATCATTATGTCTTGGATAATATTCATTTGTGATATGATATGTATTCTTTTATTCTGAGTTTGTCTATTATATTCTTGCTCATGTGATCGGAGACCTGTGACTTCGCATTGTATTTACTTCCAGACGCTTAGCGTATTGGATTGAGAAAAAAAAGAAGAAAAAATAATAGTGTATATTTCTTCTCAATCTAATACGTCGCGGGCTTGTTCACGTCCCGATTCCCGGGTATTTTGGGAAGCGGGGCGTGACAAAATAGGAAAACATAAACACTAGACTAATAATATTAAAAGTAAATTGTTTGTAATCATCATCAACACAAAAGGACCCAACAATTATAACTTGTTTTGACAAGTTCTATACCATTAATGCTGAGTGAAAACTCACGTTCCGCCATTAAAACACAGAGGTTACCCTTAGTGTTTCTTGATTTTGGATGCATAGTTAACCCTCATATTTTAGAATGCGGGTCTGGACCATGCGTTTGGAATTTAGAATGCGGGTTTGAACCCTGTGTTTGGAATTTAGAACGCGGGTCTAGACCCTGCGTTTTGAATTTACAATGCAGGTCTGGATCCTGCATTTGGAATTTAGAACACGGGTCTGGACCCTACGTTTGGAATTTAGAACGCGGGTCTGGACCCTGCGTTTTGAATTTACAATGTAGGTCTGGACCCTACATTTGGAATTTAGAACGTGGGTTTGGACCCTGCGTTTTGAATTAAGTCTTTTCGGACTTATCATTAGTTTCGCACTAACTGGTTGTCTCTTCCATTTGAAGTGTGCTATTTTAGTGAGCCTCTTTCCTTCAATCATTACTTCGATCATGCAAGAGGTGCAGAGAAAAATACGCTCTTTAGTTTTCATTTAGAGTATCCAATATTCCAAGATACAAACAAAGAAAGGGGTAAAACTCATCACTTACGCTTCCCTTGAAACCCTCCGATCCTTGGTTACAGATGCAAAGTTTGAGACAGCAAGAGCGTAAAGTTTTAAGAAAACCAGCCTTCCTTTTTGGAGATTCTATTGATATGGAGCCGAAGTAGATGTTTGATGGAAATTACAACCGACTGAGGATCGTCAATGATCATTGCCTTTTTCTGCCAAATATGGAGCGAATGTGGCTGATCTTTTATTATCAGTGTGCTTCTGTTCCACGACCTATGGATTGGAAACTTTTCCAGGAACAAGGTGGTGTCACTACTAGACATATTACTCATCGTGGTTCTCACCTAGCTGGCTTTAATTATTTTATGACTTTGAAGCCTGATTTAGTTAAGAAGAAGCATCCTGTCGGTGGGCTTGCTAAACTGGAGAATACTTTCATCAAAAAATTTATCTCTGTGCAGGAAGAGTTCACCGCTCAAGACTTTAGAGCTCCGATATGGGGACATTCTGACGAGGCAGAATGGTGGGCTCGGATGGTAAATTTTATTCTGGAGGAGTTGGAGGAGCCCCTTAGAATTACTAACCTAAGAACCCCGATATTAACTACTCAATATGGGATTTCTCTGAACTACAACGACCTTTTCGCCATGTTGGAATTCTACAACCCTCATATCGGCACCTTTTTCACTCTTATTGGTGAATTATGTTTTGCACTCCATGAGATGTTTGAGGTCTCAGGGCAATTATTTGGAGAATTGCCCTACAAAGAGTTTGTTCCTAGGAGTAAAGACTTAGACATTTTGAAAAACGATACTCCAGAGATCTATGACACTTACTGGGAGTTAATGTGTTATTTCCAGATATATGCACAGATTTCGGTAAGTGAGCAAGTGGTGTCAAACAAGGATAGTGGGCTGAGTATCTCTTTCAAAACTTGTATGGTAAGTATACAGAAGGGACTCGCTTGGCTGCCAGCACACTAGAAGAAATCCATGAACGTATCGATGATACAACCTCCCACTACTCTCGTGAGGCAGAGGAAGATATTTTCCCTACATACACTATGTTTGAAAATTTTCACTATTAGGCTGAGATTCCAATTTCCGACATGGCCTTGTTTGCTGGTTTTCTCACACTTTGGTTGAAACGCTGTGTAGTACCAACCAGGCCTACGGATGCCATTATAGTTGAAGTATTATATCCAGATATTCTTCTAGCTTATAGGCTACCTCTAAACCTCCTGTCGGCTATGGTATGTTTTCTTCAGAGTGGCCTTCGGGAATTAGCCTCTGAATTTATTGCTGTTAAGAAGTTGGAATCAGATGGAAAGGCCATTATCCAAACTCCTACCACTCGGGTGCTGATGCCATATATCTACTTGGTATCTTGGTTCATGCTACACTATCCTTCCCTGATGTCGAATCCTACATCAGATAATACCTCAGCCCCTATCCTCCAGCAATTAAAGACTGCTCGGTGGGTTGGTTAGTACCAAGTTAAGTTTCGAGAGATATTGAGGTCGGACTATAACTATGTGATAGATTATAGCTTTCCCAATTTTGAAGGCGGTGCATATGGGGAAATGTATCAGGATACTCTGGGGCATAACTCTTTTACCACTCTTAGCAGAGGTGCTTTCTGGTGGCTTATAAACATACGCACGGGTTATCTTGTCTTTCATTAAGGGAAGAAGTACTTTATTGAACCATATCAACCTTATCGCTTCTCCCAACAATTCGGCTACGATCAGATTTATGTCAGAAATCCCAATCCGACACTTGCATATACAGGCAACATGTCCAAAGGAAAAGAGTCTGGTATTACTCAGTGGCAGGTTGCATAGGGGCAACATTTAAATTGCCACATAAAATGCCTAACGCCTACACTTCCATGAGCTTTTGTACTTGGTATTAGGCTGCTTCTCAAATCCCCGACTATGAAATTTATATCTCTTGCTTGAAAGCTATTTGAAAATGGTATGATATGAAGAGGAGTTCTAAGAAGTCTCACACCAGGGCAATTAGCGAGTACTTATCATATGAGGAAGCAATTGCCGAGGAAGAAAAGCAACTGGCACAAGAAGGAGTTCAAGTCGAAGAACATAGGGTACCTGAGACTCATGAGATAGAACCTTCAAGGGTGGAAACTCGTAGCAAGAAGGCCAATGGGAAACGAGCTCTTGATCTAACTGAAGAGGGTGAATACGAGAAGCGAGCTCGTCGCAAGTTAACACTCAAACCTGCTACTTCCAAACTTATGCAAGATGCCCGTAAAGGATGGCATGCGGAGGAAGAAGAACAAGAGTCGACTGGTATAGAGCTCTCGCATTAGTCTGGGCTTCCTTTAGTTGGCTCATCTCTAAGAGGTCCCGCCTCTTCTGTTCATCCACCGGATGAAGAAGAAGGTGAGGATGAATCGCTTATAGGGGATGCAGAATCTGTCCCTACAATGGACCCTGTAGCTCCAGTTAAAGAAATTAGGCCTTTTGTGGCTGAACTTGTAATGGCTGAACCAGAAAGACTCAGCGGAAGTCCATCTCCCTCCGCTTCGGCATTAATGCCATCGATGGGGGACACAAGACTCAGCCCTACCACGGGAATCCTATCCAAGCCAACTACCACAGTGGACTCATCTGAACATTCGTCAGCAGGTGATGAGGAGAAAGTGGATTATGAGAGTTCTCCGGGTGGTGATGAGGTTGATGATGATGCAGGAGGTGACAACATCGGCGATGACACCGACGATGGTGTCAGTGAAAAAGACTCCTTCGATAAATACGCTGACTTTGATGATACGCCAAAGGCTACTTCAAATAAAACATCAACTTATATCCTTATCTCGCCAACCGGTAAGCATATTTTATTTTGAATCCCTATGTATTTTCCTTCTGCGTTCTGATCGTTTTTGCATGCAGGTTCACCAATTCCTACAAGTAAAGGGACCATTATTGTGACTCCTCCACTAGAGCAGCAACCACCTACACCAACAACTACTCCTCCTACCGCGCAGCTATCTCTCGTACCAGTGATAATGACTTCTCTGTTTCCTTTGACAATTTCTCTCACTTCGACATGGACTGTAAGTGCTCCAAGTTTATATCAGGCAGCAGAACTTATGGCTCTCACATTGAGTCCTTCGCAGTTGGACATCAATATTCAGTCTCCGGTTGCTACACCTAAGTCGCCCGCTCACTTCCTACTTAGCTCTGCGACCTCGGGGTCTTAGCGTCATCGTCTGCTACTTCTCTAAGTTCTGTTGTCGTTCATGTCGTACTTAAACTTCTTATGGGGCAATTGGAGAACATGATGAAGATGGAAGTTGAAATGGTCAACGCTGGACATGCTTCTTTTGACTCTTTCAAGCCAATCTTACTAAACTATTTGAGCAGCATCAAATGTCTAGACAATGCCTACTGGTTCCATCGTTGTACAGAGAGTGGTTCTCACTTGGAAGAGGACCTAAAAGCCCTGGAAGACTTAGGTCACGTGGATCTAAATGCTCAAATACAATCCACCACTGTTGATATCTAGACTGAGGAGGCACGTCAATATGAAGCGATTCAGAAGGAGTTGGCCGAGAAGAGAACCCGAATTGCACGTCTACAGGGGCTATGCACCCAAAAGCATGACGCACTAACTGTTTCAACTAACGCTTTGCAAACCGCTCGAGACACAATTATTCAGACTGAAGAGGCCATTGCTCAGCTGCAAGCAGAATTAGCCCGACAGAAGGCCAAATACACTCGGGATGAAGCCATTGTAAGTGAGTTATCTATCAGGAATGCTGAAGCTCTCGTAACTTATCACCAAGACGTCTGAGTCCTTAAGGAGATCGAAAAAGAGCATGCCGCCAAGGTGCCGAAGGAGGACGAGATTAATAAGAGGGCTGAAGCGATGGTGCGAGCTGCTCATGAAGAGAAGCTTTCTATTATTAAATCCTGGTTCACATCAATTAACTTAATGGGCTCAGAGGCTTAATTTTGTATTGCTCTTTTTGATAAGAACAAAATTTTGTATCACTTAATGTTTTGAATAAAAGTGATATCATTTTAACTTTCCATTGTTTCTTTTGCTTGTCATGTTCTGACACAGAACACTAAAAACCTTGAAAAATGCTAGAGGTGTAGCATAAATACCCACACAAAAATGAGATTTAAACTTCTCTTTATTATCAGTTAAGATAATTCCAGAAAATTTCTAACTCATTGGGAATGTTTGCTAGCTCCCAGACTTGATATTCTGTTTAAGAATCATCAAACCCTTAGAGTTATATTGGACAATTGTCATTCTCATAAAAAGAATTAACAAATTTGTTTCTTCTGTGTTATGTTTTCATTGGAAACACTAAAAAAAGTTGTAAGCGCCAGAGGTGTAATATTAACGTGGCATGAATTTTTACTTAGAGTGAAATTTAGAAATTTTCTTTTCTTTATTACCACTCAGGGTACTTCTAGAAAAGTTTCATCCACTGGGGATTTTATGAACACTTGTTACTCTTATGAAAAGGAACAACAAGTTGGAAGGGGTTTTTAACTGTTAGAGGTATAGTGTTAACGTAACAACAATTTGTGGACTTATCATCCTATTGAAGAGGATTGATAAGTAATTTTGATTATCAGAAGTGTGATATTAACCTGACGAGTTTGTGGACCTATCACCCTATTAGAGAGAGTCGATAAGGTGATTGTCAGATATATGATATTAACGTGAAAAGAATTCATTACGATCAGAGCAACTCTGAGGACTTATTATCCTATTGACGAAGATTGATAAGTAAATTATCAGAGATGTGATGTTAACGTGACATGAATTTGTTATGATCGGAACAACTTTGAGAACTTATCATCCTATTGATGGGGATTGATAAGTAGATTATAAGAGGTGTGATATTAACATGACAGGAATTTATATACTTGTGATTCGAATAAGATTTTAGAAATTAGAGTCTCACTAGGGAGAATTGCTAAATGAGTTTATCATCAGAAGCGATGAATTTTGGTACTTGTGACTTGAATAAGATTTGGAAAATTTATCACTCTGTTAAAGGGAGTTGATAAAGTGGTTACAATTTGAGCCATTTTGGGGACTTATCGCACTATTGATGAGAGTCAATAAACTAATTTTAATAGAGGAATTGTTGTCACATCGGGGGGTGATACAAGTTGAATCCAAACTCTGTACGGATGATGATCGTTGTAAGTGTAATGTTAACTTGATGACAATAGGAAATTTTGCTAGCTAAGTTAGATTAAACTCTACTGAGGATGTACAGAGGTTTTAACAGCTCTCTGTTAACAGGCTTCATGATACATGACCTTAGAGAATAAACGTCATATTGTAAAACGCAAGGGTTAACCCTATGTTTAGGATAAATAGAACGTAAAGGCAGTCTCTGCGTTTGGGGTTTGAAACACAAGGCTAAGCCCTTCATTGAACTCTGGCAACATGGGTCTGGGCCCAGCATTCGAAATTTGAACACAACTTTAAAATCATTGCGTTTTAGTCTCTTTTTTATTTTTTAAACACAGGGTCTAATCTTGCGTCTTATCAAAAGTCTAAAAGACTATCATGATAACGAGGAGACCGTGTTTGGGCAGGAGTACTAGAACTCCATGCCACCTGTAGTGTTTGTATATAAATAGACCTGATCGGTCTTTTCAAAGGCCTTTAATGCTTATAATTTTGCCTTAAACCTTGAACAAGTTTCTCCTCGTTAATTCCAGAATTTCCTCGACGCGTTTTTGAACGTCCTCAATCGTCAGCGACAATAGCCTTGAGAAGTTCTCATCTAGGGGAGAATGAGAGGGTGACTCACGATGTGCCACCGTCTGATTCAACATCTGCATCGCCTTCGACACCACCATCACAGACGTCTGGTTGCTGAGGTAAGTATCGCTACTGTTTACTTGTTTTGACGAGTTTTTTTTTCAAAATCCTAAGTGGGTTCTGCGTTGATGATGATGAAGATTATTCATCTTCTCAACTCATAACACGGAAGTGGGTTTTCGTAGAGTCAATAACTAAAATGTGAGTTCAATTTACTGCTTTTGGAAAATATAACGCAGGTTTAAATCTCTGCGTTTAAAAAATGGCACGCAAGTTTAGACCTCTGCGTTTGAATTAGTTCAACACGGGTTTAGACCTCTGCATTTGAATTAGTTTAACGCGGGTCTAGACCTCTGCGTTTAAATTAGTCTTTTAGACTTTCAGGAAGTTTTATTAATTTCAACTTTGCTTGTTTTGTAGCACGAGACGAGGTCCCTACCACTGAGCACGTCATCGTATATGACTCAGGGTATGTTCCTCAAATCCAACCCATCACCATAATCTTTCCCGACGAAGATCATGAGAAGGTGATTCCCGAGTCTTATTATTTGAACCCCGAATGTACTATCTTCCTGCTCAAACACTTGGAAAACATGGTGAAACAAACTTTCTCCATTGTAGAGCATGGCTGGGGTTCTTTCTCTAAGTTCCACACTCTAATTGAGGATGGTTTACATGCTCTCGCTCGCATCAATCATCATCGTACTCTGCATTGTGCGGAGATAATCCACTGCTACACAGGCGTTGTTCATTTTTTGGAACAACTAAGGCACACTAACTTGAGGCCTAAGATACGAGGCGCACTAACTTGAGGCCTAAGATACGGTAGGCCATAGGTGTCGCTCAGACGAAGAAGATGATTGACGACAAAGCTCGATGTTAGAGCATATCAGAGAAGAAGGCCTTAATCTGGAGCCTACAGAAGCAATGCCGTCATGCAAGGACCAGGCTTATTGCAGGGGAGTTAACCCCAGAAGAGTTTGACCTTAGAGATGCCACTCTTTATGCTATTGTTCAAGTAGAGAAGGAGGCTCTTCAAGCATTGCAACAGGAAGCCACTGTTGCTGTTGCACTCACTGATGATCTACTCTGGAAGAAAGTTGAACAAGAAGTGCTGACAAAGCATGCGACATGCATATCTAGAACTAAAGCTCACCTTTCAACTTTCCACTTATAAAACACTTGATCTTTTAGAGTCAAGCAGCACTTACTTTGTAATAACTTTATGTTATTTATCAAAACACTTATTATCTGCCTGTGATGAAGTGCTGATATTTACTGCTTTTTATTACTTCTTCTTTGCTGTGTTTGGACTCTTGAGATGCCATAGTCATCATGTTGAATTAGAAATTCTCTTCATTATCACTTAAAATAATTTTAGAAAATTTCAATCGTCAGATGTGTAATATTAACTTAACGATATACAAGCTGGGGAAGGTTTAAAACAGTTTATTACTCTCTATTCAAATGAATTCCGAGTAATCAACCCCCAGTCTAAATAAAATTGATTTCTCATCTTAGACTTGCCGGGGAAAGTTAACATGATTTGTTACTCTTTATTAAATGAAACTTGAATAACCAACCCCCAGCCTAGGGAAAGTTGATTCATTATTTCAGACTTGGCTAGGGATTAGGAGAAAGGGAGCTTCATGGTCTATGGGTAATATTTCTTGAGAAATTTTTCGTTAATAGGCATCATGAGCATGTCGCCTTTCTGGTTGATGAGACGGTATGCCCCATTCGAATAGACTGATTCTATTATGAATGGTCCTTCCCACTTGGGATTGAATTTTCTGTTAGTCTTGTGCGTCATCATCATAGGTCGTCTGACAGCTAGGACCAAATCGCCTTTCTTGAAGATTCGCTCTTTGACCTTCTTATTGTAGGCTTTAGAGATTTGAGGTTGATACAACTTGATCTGTTGTTGAGCCTGAAGTTGCCTATCGTCCAATACTTTAAGTTCTTAAAAACGTAATCGATGTTGTTCTTCATCTGTCATCCCGATCGCAAGGGTGACTCTAAGAGATAGGATTTGGATTTTCAATGGCGATACAGCTTCGTAGCCATATACCAAAAAGAATAGGGTGGCTTTTGTAGGGGTCTTCAATATTATGCGGTAAGCCCACAAACATTCGCCAAGCTTTTCATCCTAATTACGTCGGCTCTTGGAGACAAACTTCTTGAGGAGCTTCACGATGGTTTTGTTGAACGCTTCAATAAGGTCATTGGATGGAGGGTAGTATGTCGTCGATGTGATACTTTGGATTCTAAACTTATCGCAGAATCTCTGAAAACCGTGACTGACGAACTATGTTCTATTGTCATGGACTATTTGTCTCGGTACACCAAAGCGGTAAATGATATGATGCTTGATGAACTTGATCATGTTCGAAGCTTTGACTTCTTTTAATGGAATTGCTTCCGCCCACTTGGAGTACTAATCGATTACTGTCAGGATGAACCTATATCCTTTGGCCGTTAGTGGAGTGATGGGTGTAACAATATCCATTCCCCACATCTTAAATGACCAAGATGACGATGTTGGGAGCAAGTTCGCTGGTGCCTAATGGATGAAGTTACCATGAATCTGACAGGCATGACATCGTTTAGCATAGTCAATGGCATCTGAAAACATCTTTGGCCAATAACAGCCAATTCTTCGAAGACGGTCTCCTAACTTAGCTCCGGGTTGATAATCTCCACACATCTTGTCATGAGCTTCCCTGAGAGCCTCCTATGCTTCTCTTCTAGAGAGGCAACGAAGTAAGACTCCATCATGTGATTTACAGTACAAGGTCTGAGAGACCACATTATAATAGAATTGAAGAGCCTTTCATTTGATGGTGACCTCCTCTTTAGTATCATCAGGTAATATCTAGTACAAGGCATAATCAATATACGAGAATCGACAATTCCTTAGTCCCAGCTCAATTAAAGTCGCACAGGCGACCTCCGCTATTGTCTCATTTGAGTAGTCTTCTAAGGGAAATTTGGAGTGATACAAGTTATGGTCCATAATGAATATCGTTGTCTCAGCCTTTGGCGATAATGACAATGAAGTTGCCAACGAAGCTAGCGCATCTTCATATGTATTCTGGGCTCATAGGATGTATTCAATGAAGAAGCCTTCAAACTTCTGAGCTACATCTAGCACGGCGAAGTGATATAGGACTAAATCCTCATTACGTACTTCATATTCTCCTCGGACTTGATTCACAATAAGCTGAGAATCACCAGAAGCCTTGAGGTGTCGAATGTTGAGCTCTTCGGCCAACTGCATCTCTACTAGCAAAGTGTTGTACTCCACTACATTGTTAGTACATGACTCGATTAGAGAGAATCCTCTTGGGATTACATAACCACCTGGGGATACAAGTATCACCCCCACACCTGTAGTGATTCCTCTATTAGGGTTTGCGCTAGACGCACCATCAAAGAACAACTTCCATACCTATATAATTTCTTAAGTTGCACAAGCTTCGACGACTTCATCTGGTAAGTCTTCATATAATTTGGATGATTCAGATACCGGATGGTCAGCCAAGAAATCTACCAGAGCCTGACCTTTAATAGCCTTCTGGGGCATAAATTGCATGTCATATTATGAAAGGAGGATCACCTATTTTGCTAGACGACAATTCAGAGAAGATGGCTTCGTCATTAGCATTCTCAAAGGATTTACTTTAGAGATGACATGAATCAATTGTCCAACCAAATGGTATCACATTGTAGAACACCGTAATTTTTATAATGTTTATATGTGAATTATTAGCAATAAATAATTCTTTTATGATAAATAGCTTGAGGTAATTGATGTACATGAAAACAAGTTATATGAGATGATATGAGAGTATGGGTGTAGAGTTTTGTGCGATGGTTTTGCAAATAAGCAAAACATGCACAAAAACTAGAATTTGCCAGATCAATCGACCGATCAGCCGACTAACTGAATTAGTCGACTGATACGCTGATTTCCAGTTTTTCAGGTTTCGGGTCTGTTTTGTTTTGGTTCGGGTTTGGGTCGGGTTTAGCTGTTCACATATATCCTCCTTCACCCAAAATCACCCCTCTCATCTTCAGATCTGAGAAAACCCTAGCCCCCTCTCCCTATCTCAAACCCTAGTTTTGTTCTTGGTGATTTGGGGAAGATCTTGGAGGATTTTCGTCGAAATCTTCACTTTGCAGCGAAGGGGAACCTCTCTCTCTCTTAGATCCAGGAGTTGTTCATCACCCCAGAGGCGAGTAACATCTCGCCCAACTCTGTCCCTTTTGTTTTACACGAATTTATTGAGTTTAATGAGTTTTTATTGAGCCTAAAACGTATTTTTAGTACAAAGAATAAATCTTTATGGTATATGATGTGAAGTATTGAGCTTCTCAGTTTATAAAAAGATCATCAATGTTTTATTAAAGAGATCTAGATCTAAAAACGTTTGACAAGAGTTAATTCATGATTTATTGATTTCAAAACGTATCAAACATGTTTTTATGTGTTTAAGGTTTTTTATAAATGTTTACCTGTAGATCTTTCATTTCAGTTTGGTACATATATGTTAAAATCAGTATCTTTATGCTTGGGATTTATGATGATGATTTTAGATAAATAGTATTGCAAATAATCACTGCACAAACAGGTTTCTACAGCCATTCGGTCGACTGATCAGTCGACCGACGGGCTGAATTTTTTAGCTATCAGTCGACTGATCAGTTGACTGACGGGTTGATTATGTTTTCTCAGCTCCGCAGTCGACAGATCGGTCGACTAGTAAGCTGAGGTTGTGCTGCCTGAGCTTATCGGTCGATGTATGAGTCGACTGACGTCATCAGTCGACACATTAGTCGACTGATGAGATGTTTTACAGATTCTTGATCTGTTTGAGTTGCTTTTCGGGGTCGCCTCGATGACCTGATACTAGTTCACTATGTTAATGATTTATCTGTACATGTGGGTTGACTTTTGACACAAGTTTAGGCCCACACATCAAGACACGTGCGAGTTTAGGATATGTATATCTTTCCACATATACCTTTGACAATTGCACCTCTTTATTTATAGTCCATGTGTTGGGCATACATTACTATTAATCCATGTGTTGGATACTTATCATTTCAGTCCATGTGTTGGACATGTATGTTATCCAGTCCATGTGTTGGACATGCATTACCTTTAGTCCATGTGTTGGACATTTGCTAAACCTTGAGCATGATACATAATTGAGTTTGGAGCACAACATATTTATAAAGTTTGGACATGATAGCTACCTAGGCTAGACATGACACTTATTGTAACTTTGACATAACTATGATTATTGGTCGAGATGAGATTGTTTTCTTTTCGTTATTGTTCATGTATTAGACTCCGGGTTTAGTACTTAGGGACTTACAATTTGAGATACAAGGTATATACATGAGGGTTTCCTTGTTTGGATTATTTCGGTCGACGTACTTATGCTCGTGTTGTAATTTCCTAAGTACTAAAGCCCATTATTTTTTTAGGATAAATAATTTTATATTATTATGTGATAACTGTATTTTTCATATACAACGAGCCCTCTCCCTTGGGGTTGGTTGTGATGTTGCTCGCTAGCGCTTTGACGCTCGTTGTCCCTCCCCCTTTCAGGTCACGAGCCAGGAGCCCGGAGAGTCGCAGGTTGATGGCGACATACTTTAGTGTTCAGCTTTCCATTCTAGCTATGTATTATTTTGGGGCTCCACTGTAGTTGTTAGACATTTGAGGACTATTTTTTAGATGTTGTAAAGGTTGTATGCCTTATTTCCTTTACTCAGACATTTTGTATTTGAGACTTGTTGAGAACTCTAGTTTATCTACTTCAGCCATTAACTATGTATTTTTGTATGTTGGATGATGAGATATCTATGTGGTTGTTATCATTTCATCAATTATCACTTGTATTATCTTTTACTTGCTTTTGCACCTACACCTGTTGTTGACTCTACTAGAGAGATGTTAATTGTGATGGTGAAACATGTTATTGCACGGTGTGGTGCATGGCAGGTTTGACATTCTTGGTTTCACCTTGGACTGCAGCCTTGTGTGAACCCAGGGGCATCACACACATCTTCTGGATAGCAAACACTAAAGCAAGGCACTCCTTTTCCATTGTATTGTATCGTTGTTCAGTTCCAATCATGGTTCTACTAAGGCAGTAGATTGCCTGCTCGTGCCCTTGGTCATTGTTCTGAGCTAACAAAGCTCCAAGGTAATGATCCATGACCCTCACATATAACAGGAAAGGTTTTCCTAATATTAGGGCTACTAGGATGGGTGGTTGCGTGAGGTATCTTTTGATCTCCTCAAATACCTTTTGGCAATCTCCGTCCCAAAAGAATAAAACTCCTTTCTTCATCAGCTTGATGAAGGGCTGACAGTATCCCGAGAGGTTTGATATGAACTTCGGATGTACGCCAATCTGACTTGCAAGGCTCTATGCTCTTTGATATTCCTCAGAGGTAGCATTTCTTGGATAGCGCGAACCTTTTTTAAATCTAGAGAAATTCCTTTGGATGTGACTATAAATCCCAGAAATTTACCATTAGACACTCCCAGGAATGATTTGGTTTAATTCATCTTCAGCTGATGTGCTCACATGATGGCAAACATCATCTTCAAATCTATAAGATGATCACCTCTGTTTTGGCTCTTCACTACAATATCGTTTACATAACACTCTATCTTTTTACGTAGATGTTTGTGAAAGATTGTATTCATAGCATGCTGATAGTTTGCACCAGCATTATTCAGTCCAAAGGGCATTACCGTATAACAATAACCCCCAGGGGTGTTCTAAAAGCAATGTACGTTTCGTCTTTAGGGTATATTTTAATTTGGTTATACCCTAAGAATCTGTCCATGAAAGACATTCACTTATACCCACAAGTATTGTTGATCATAACATCTATTATGGGGAGTGGAAATTCGTCTTTCGGACATACAGCGTTTAGGTTATGAAAGTCGATGCAAATTTGGACCTTGCTGTTTTATTGGGCACGGGAATGATATTAGCAATCCAATCAGGATGTTGTTCCTCTCTGATAAAGCCTGAGTCGATAAGCTTTTTGACTTCCAACTCAATTGCTTCTATGATCTCTGGACGTAACCGGTGTTGTTATTGTTTGATGGGTTTTGCATCCGGATCAATGTTAAGATGAGCATGGCTACTTTAGGATCAAGACAAGGCATGTCTTCATAATTCAATGCAAAGACATCTATATATTCTCTGATGAGAGATATGAGGTCTTCTTTCTCGGGAGGTGATAAGCTCTCACTTATGAAGATTGGCTTAGGATTGGACTCATCCCCCATGTTGACCTGGATCACCTTATCCTTGGTGGGCGGCTCACCCTATTCGAAATGCATGTCCCACAAGATGTTAAAGCATTTGATCCAAGGATCATTAGTTGATTCAATCAATTCTTGGTCATCCTCTGCATCTTTGGCTTAATGACTAACTGAAGTCATGTTAACGGACATGCTTTTAAATATTGCTCCGACGCTTATATCAAATTCCAATGAGGATATTCCGGATGAATGGTCTTGACACAGACAGTTATCGGTCTCATCTTCTGAAAGGGAGGAGTTGAAACATAACCTAACCCTATTTTAGTTTTATGGTAATAATCAGGAGGTTTTCCTTCTGGAGTAGAAAGCCAAATCGGCGCTCGTCTTCTTTTCCCAAAATTTAAACCTTCATGTTTGCTAAAGTCATAACCCATCCTTCTCATCAATTTGATGGAGTTAGGTTCATGATAATAGAATTGGGGGACTCCCCGGTCTTTCTTTGAACTCTCTCGCTTGAGTAATTAAGGTTTGACCTTACCGAAATAGATTGATTTTTGCCCTTTTCTTCTGGACGAGGCCATGAAGAAAGCCTTTTGCATATCCTCCATCTCTTTGAATGCAGCGAATGATGATTTTAGATGAAAAATGAGTGATGCCTCGGTGTACAACATGCGCCATGAATCAGTACCTACATTGTATCAATCTTTATTTGTTCATATTCAGAGGACACATCAGACAAGTATGCCAAATTGATATCTTCATTAATGTACCACTCCCCCTCACTCGATACATTGTTATTATCCTCATTCTAACCCAATACATCAAAATTCAACTCCCATTGACAATCCTTCTCGGGATTAGGTTCGATGTCAGCTTCGTTGCAACTGTCGGCGGCCTTGTTTGACTGCTTTGGCTCTTGAGAATCTAAATAGAAGACCGAGTCAGTGTAAAAGTTCTCCACCCCTCTAAAAGGTTACTTCTTGGTAATTAGAGTTCTAAATTCTCTCTCCTTATCGGCATATTTCATGGCCTGATGAAGAGTAGACGGGACAATGCGATTTGCATGAATCTAAGGTCGTCCCAATAACAAATTATAAGACGTGTCTACATCTACAATATAACAAGTCATTTCAGACTTAAGATCTCTGATTTGACACCTGAGTTTGATTTTTACCCAAGGGTCTTGTGTTGTTGGTGTTGAAGCCGAAGATGGTTGTCTGAGTAGAACTTAATTGATGCAGTGGAATCCCTAGGACTTACATGACCCAGTATGGCATGATGCTGAGTGTTGAGCCCGGATCAACTTGTACACGACTGATCTCAGAAGATCCGATATACCCTGTATAGTACATATGTATATTATGCTTGTGTTTAATCTGCATATCTTCCTGAGTGAATGATATGCATGGCAGACTTCTTGCGGCTTGTAGACACTGTACACAAGATTGTTCTTTAGATACTTCTGGAACTGGAGCAACTTGAGTAATAAAGCTCTCTATGTTTGTCAAAGCTTCAATTAGAGCTTCCCTTGTGGTCTTTGATAGTCATAGGAGCTCGTACGGGGTGATCCTTACAGGGATGTTAGCCAATTACACCATGACGTTGAATCAAAAGGGAGTGCTTGATCCTCCAGTCTCCTGTTGAAGAAGGTTCTCATTGAAGCAAAGCTCCTTCTATTTCCCTTTGTTAGTTGTCTTCATACAAGCAAAACTCGCAGCCTCTTAGGCTTGTTCTTCTGCTCCTTGAGCATTTTGGCCATAGTTTTTCAAATATGCTTTCCCTGATCGGGTACCAGGGTTATCTCCTTGATCTGCTACAAGGACAATACTCTCTTCTTCCGAGTCCGTGAGAGGTTTAAGATGGTCATCATCCTCATTTAAGGAGGGGCTAATCATATTGGATGACTTCGTCTTACCTCTCTTCTTCTTCGTTGATGCACTTGTGCACTGCTGGTCTTTAATTAAATCATGATGGACCCACATGATTTCTTCTTTTGGAGTGGTAAGGGGTACCAAACCTTTATCATTCTGACTATGTGGGTCAGCATTCTTCATGTGTATTTCTCCCTTAGGGATAGGGATAACCCTGTTCGCTGCTGCTATAGGAGAAAA
Source organism: Asparagus kiusianus (assembly GCA_022839385.1). Taxonomy (NCBI): domain Eukaryota; kingdom Viridiplantae; phylum Streptophyta; class Magnoliopsida; order Asparagales; family Asparagaceae; genus Asparagus; species Asparagus kiusianus. The sequence goes on from BQKN01066219.1 coordinate 192,563, forward strand.
AACTCTGAACTGGACCGATATCAAATTGGTGGATACGATCTTCTGTTCTGGTTTCAGCTTGAGTACATTAGCATCGACCAGGTATTGTAGAATATCCTTGAAGATATAACATCTCCTCGTTGGATGTCCTAGCATTCTGTGATACCGACAATAGTTAGGATCATCTACTTTTCCTGCTTCTTCATATTTTTTCACTTCAGGAAGTTTCAACTTATTGTTCTTCTGAAGTAGTTAGAATAGGGTGTCCACATGTTCCTCCTTGAAAGAGTACTGCTTGGGCACCCTCTATTGATTTGATGCCTTGCCCTGCTTCACAGATAGCGCTCGGGTGCTGGTATCGGCGGCCAGAGTCTCATTTCCCTTGGATCTGGGAGCATTGCCTTGATTGTATTGTGCTTGCGGCTTTGATTTGTTAGCTTCTTCAGCTCTGACTCAGGTAATGATCTCTTCTGCCTGCTCTTCTTGTGAGACTAATTGCTTCCAGGAGCGATATTCTACTACTCCCATTTGAACCAGGAGATGGTTCTACAAGTTGTGCCTGTAAGTTTCCACCAAAGTAGATTATGTCATACCTGATGGGCATCGTAAGGCCATACTTCAGAATCTCTCTACAAAGGTCTTTATAGATTCTCTCTTCCTTTGCATGGTGGCAAGAAGGGTCGGGACAGAGACTTCTGAGTCGTCTTTAAAGAACTGGCTAAGAAAAATCTTTCTAGATCTACCCATTTCTGAATAGACCCAGCAAGAAACTTCATGAACCATTCGAAGGCAACCCCCTTGAGGATGCTGATGAACAAATGTGTCAATATAGCATTGTTCACTATCACATCTCCAGTCTGTGACTTGAAGTAATAGATGTGTTGGTTCGGCAATCCCGTGTCGTCAAAATCTTGTAGAGTCAGGGCCTTGAATTTCGGAGGATAGGGAACTGTGTCCTATTCCGTGGGATAAGGCCTCACTATTCTATCGTCTTGGAGCTCGCTCCTATTGGCAATTGCGTCAAGACGAGCTTCTAATCCCTCCATCTTGGCTGACTGAGAATTGTGATCATTCTAGCCCTCTTTCTCTTCTTCAGAGGTAGACTTTATGTTGTGAGCTTCATGGTCCGAATTGTCATTCACCCTATCTTTCCCTTTTGACGACTTTGTCTTTCGGGAAGATCTAGCTTTTTGGACCTTTTCTATGACAAGCTGAGTCATCAGATCTTGTAGTTGATTGAGTGTCTTTTGCTGAGCATGGAGCATGGCATGGTGTTCGTCGACTATACTTGCCAGGTCTTCTGAGCTCTCTGCTATGTAAACAGGATTCGCATGCACTACAAAAGAACTTGAGGACTGAGACTCCGCGATGGCCTAGTGTACATCATCAGAAGTTGTTCCTCTAACAGTCATTTATAATTGACAAGAGGAATGGATCTCGTCTGAGTCTGAGTGTATCGATATATTCCTTCAAACTTATCACAAATTTCTCTGACGGTCGGCGAACGGCTTGTTTCCGAGTCATCAAAGCCAGGAGCTTTCACTCTATCGATCACATTAATAGTAACTGCAGGATATTCGGCTCTGAAACCTTCTTCCTATAGTGTCGTCATCGCTTAGCAGGTCGGGTGACGTTTGTTAACCGGTCGAATACTGACCGTCTTGGTTCAGAAGTGCAACATGGGCATTATGAAAAGACTACAGAGATAAGTCGCTCACAATGACATGAATGAGCGGTTCGTTGCACTGGTATTTCTCTTGAAAGTAACTCCCTTAAGTCAGATACCTCGGGAGATTCTCTCACAGAACGTGAGGTTGGAGATGGAACCCCCTGCCTATCAGTGGACGGGATTAGTTCTTGTTGAACATGGATCTTGAATGCACGTTGATCTCTTTGAACACGAAGGACCACATCTCATTCTGAAGAAGGAACACGAGGATCGTGTTCTGTTTGAATAACATTAGACCAAGTTCCATGTTTTGTTAGTAAAACACAGTCCTGAGACTTGCGTTCTAACATATCAACGCAATCCTGAGACATGCATTTAGGATCTGGAACGTGCTCTAGAGTGCTGCATTCAGATTAGGAAACGCTTCCCTGAGGGTCGCGTTTTGAAATTGAAATGCATCCTTGAGAACTGCATTTGGTGTTGAAACGTGTCCCGGAGGATTGCGTTTTGCTTTTGAAACATCCCCTGAGGGTTACATTTAAGTTGATTATGTATGGCTCATACTTGGGCTCATCAATGCAGCGCTCAAGTTGAGGCTCACAAACATTGAGTTCACATTGATTGAGAGATCAGCTCTCTTGGAGATAGGCTCGTTGTAATGATCTTCTCCTCCATCGAGTAGCATTCTTCTTAGCTTGTTTCAAGGCCTTTACAGTGAGGTCATTTTCATTGACAGAGCTTGTCACCGCAATGGGCCTCTTCTGACCCGATACACATCGCCTCGATGTAGTTGTGAGATCTTTGACTCGTTTGATGAGTCCAGTAGAGGCTGAGCCCACTCCTTTAGAGGAGAATTTGTCTGAGGCATGTAGTCCAAAAGGGAGACCTCCTTTGGTGGTTCAGCAATAGTTTTGATCTCTTTGGAGACCACACGAACTCTGCGTATAGCGTTGGGGCTAAGGGATCAAGTGGAAAGTACCTCTTTGTACTTAGCTTAGTCAAATTCCATAACGAGGGTCTCGACCGTCATTCCAGCAAGGTGGATGTCGGATTGCATCACTACTTCTTTGTCAGTGAAGCTAGTCCCCAGCAGAGTCGTCATCTTTTGTTTGTGGGAAAATTGAAAGAAGAAATTGAGGAAATTAATGTGTATTATTCTCTCTAACAAACTTAGAAAAAGAATGGATTATAATTCTCTCAATGTCATCTCTCTCTAACAACTCAGAAAAAGAGATTACAATCTTCTTGTATCGGATTCCTATTTATAAAAGAAAGAAAGATCGACGGAGATCCTTCCCTTTGTTTAAACTGGATTCTTCTTGGTGTCGATGAGATGCCTCTCTCAAAACTCATGTCGACTTTTCTTCTCGTTGATGATCCAATGTTTTACCTCGATGGAACAAAGTATATTCCTCTTAGATTTGATGTCATGGAGAACTTGCAAGGCAAGTTTATAACTCTAACGAGTTTTGGAACTCAAAACGAGTTTAAACTCTGTAAAAGAGTTAATTTAAAATCGAAAATCGGTTTGTAAATCAAGTACTAAAACTCCAAGAGTTACTGTTGCTAAAGATTGCCTCAAAGATGAATGTCGATCTCCAAAATTCGAGCTCTCTTGATGATATGCCCAAAGATCCGATTTAAACTGATTTTTAGCTATTTATTAAGGATTAAGGGGTTTAACCGACCCCTAAAATTGCTCCTAAGTGGGGGAGTGATCCCCTCAAATCGTAAAAAATGGTTTTGAAAACGTTTAGCTCGTGTTTGAATGAGTCAAACATAAAATCCACTTTCTAGCATGAATTTTATGTTCGAACGTAGCATTTGGAAGCGGTGTCAGCAGCTGGATTTGAGCTCTGTTTGCAGCGCTTGGAAGCTGTGTTTGTAGGTTTTGGAAGCTGTGCTTGCAGTGTTTGGATGCATCGTTGGCAACTTGTGGAAACTGCATTGGTAGCAGTTGGAAGCTACGTTAACAGCTAGATTTGAGCTGCGTTCACGGCTGGGTTTGAGCTGTGTTTGCAGCTAGATTACACAGTAGTTAGTTGCTTTAACTCTAGAATGAGGCCACTTGCATTTTATTTTTGCGATGCAGAGATGAGCTTTGCATCTTGGACTGAAGAGATCATTAACTTATAATTTCTTTTGTCGTGAGTTGCAAAGATTGTCATTTGTAATCTTTATTTTAGCTATTGTGAGAGTTGTCGGATTGTAACTCTCGTATTGATTGTGAAGAATATTGAATCAAAGCTTTCATCGGTTACCATGAAGGTCGTAGAATTATAACCTTTCTCGATCTATATGAAAATCTTCTAATTGTGGTCTTCATTTGTTGATATGAAAGTCATTTGATTGTAACCTTCATTATCGAGTTGTTGATGCGGAAGTCATCGTATTGTAACTTCCATCATTGGTATTTGATGGGGATCAGCTATCTGTAGTAATTTTTAGACAGCCTACGGGGGCCAAGATGCCTCTTCTTTTATTGAACTGGCTTTCAATGTAAGTCGATCGAGAGTTCATGGCTTCTCACTTCTAGGGGAGTTTCCGGCATGTCTTTAGGCCCTAAGCAAATATATATGCACTGTTGTTTAGGAACACGATCACAGCTCCTCATTGGGGTTCAACGAGGCCTGACCCGATATTGACCTTCTTTGATGTGTCAAGGTCATTCATACTTCTTGCAATTCTTCCACAAGGGTCATCCGCTCCCATTCTAGGTCTTTATGCATTTGAAGGTGGGCCTTCTCAATTGGCAAAGTCTCCAAAACTCCTTTCCCTTTCATTTAGGGCAGATAGCATAATTTTGTTTCTCGCTGGATGCTTCTGACGAATCTAACTACTTCTAAGGTTAGAAACTTTATCATATGATGTTATGTGGATGAGACCGTCTATAGCTTGTTCAAGGAATTCCTGTCGAGATTAACGTTGTAGATAGACTTTACGTCCATCACAACAAACTAAGTTTGAACTGTAGACTAGCGAGGGTATTTGCCGACTACTGGGGGAGTGATTAGTCCTTCTGGTTAGAGTGAGTGCCATGTGGACCTAATAAGAGGACCCTAGCAAGGTTATGGACTTGACCTGTCAATGCCTATCAGGTTGAAGCCATCCATAAATAGGATATCAATGAAGCTCCCAGTATCGACTAATATTCTTTTGACTCGAAAGCCTTTAATCTCGGCTAATATAATGAAAGGGTCATCATGAGGGGTCTCAACGCCTCTTAAATTAGTGTTGCTGAATGAAATGGGCTATCTGCCCTTGGCTTCTTCTCAAAGAGGTTGACTTCTAAAGCTCATCGAGCAAACTTCTTCTAAGCATCGTTTGACATTCCCCCTACTGCTGGACCGTCGTTGATGGTGTTATTGGGGTTGGTGATGAGGCAATCTTGATCGGATCTTCTCTCTAACTTTTCTAGAGTTGGTTTTCCTCTGTATCATCAAGAGACAAGCCCCCTTAGCAATCCTTTTTGTATTAAGTCTTCAATATCTCTTTAGCGGACTCTACAGTCATCTGTGTGATAATTGTGATCCCTATGATACTAGCAATATTGCTTGGGATCTCTGGATCGAGGGCTGACTTCAAGTGGGGACGAGTAAAAATAAGGTGTTCTTATTTCTAAACCAAGTAGAGAGCTTGTGAGAGATAAGTGTTAAGAGAAGTGAGAGGTGACCTCTTGGTCATCTCTTTCCTCTAATCTCTCTTGTCAGCCCTATTCAACTTGGAGTCAGTTTTGGGGGATCCTTCTCCGTCTTCTCTCTTTGAGAGGACTCGGCTTCTTCCACTGTTGCTGCTTCTCTGGCTACCTTCTTGTGTGATTGGGCATCTTCCTCATCCATATGATGTCAAGCTTTGGTCATTAGCTATTCATAGTTAATGATAGGGTCTATGATGAGCAAGTCAGCTAGCTTATCATCTTCTAGCCCTACCGAGATCGCAGCCATGGTGACCATATTGCCAGGGTCATCAACTTCTAGCCTTTTGGCTTGGAAATTTTTAAAATAGTCTCTGAGGCTCGGGCTTCTGCCTTATTTGTAGCGAGACATGAGAGGGTTTCTTCTATTTGGAGTCGACCAAAAAATAATGCATAAGTTGTTTGCTGAGTTGTTCAAAATTGTGGATGAACTTTTTGTCCAATGAGTTCTACCACATCTTAGTGCTTCCTGTCAAGGCGATGGAGAAGGCTATACAGATGACTAGATTGGGCACCTACTACATGTGCATCAGATCATAAAAATTTTGTGCTTGCTTTGTCGATCTCTCTTGCCTTTATACTTCTCAATACACAACATCTTAAACATGGTGTATGGAGCATTCATGATCCAGTCAACGAGTGGAATGTTCCCTGCGATGGTGTTTGCAATGGTGTTAAATGTTCGGTCATAATCAAATGAGAGATTAGTGGTAGAGGAACCCAGAGCAGCATAAGGGTGTCTGGAGCTGCACATTGCTGTCCATGCAGTGTGCTCATGGCCGTCATGGCCAAAGCTGGGGCTTTCCCTCGTCACCGCTATGTACTGCTAGGATTATCTGGGAGGAGCAGAAAAATGAGTCTGTTGGCAAGGTGGAGGAGAAGTGTATTCAGCGTGATCCTCCTACGCTTGTTGCTCAATTTCACCTGCAATAGGAGGAGGAATGAATGACAGAGAAGGCTATTGGGGAGGCATTCGGTAAAAGAGTTCATTAGTGAAGAAGGTGAACTATTGCTGAAGAAATTGAGACATTCTTCAGATGGATTCCTCCAGTTGATCTAGAGTGACACAACCCGTTGTGTGTGTTTCTTCTATAGGAGGGATTGATGATCGGTCTAGACGATCAGAATAAGCTATCTTATACGGAAAAAAAAAGACGTCCTGTGGTGGGCGACAAACTGTTAATGTCATATATCAAATAAGGACGTTTAGTGTGGATTATGTAGGGTTTTAGAGTTCCTCAATCATCTTTTGATAGTTGATTCATGAGCAGAGTATTTTTTTCCTACACACAAACAACATATAAGAGGGTCAGAGTCGAGTTTTTTAGGGGTTCCTCTGACAATCAAGTTAGTATGGATCTTAGGTGGAGGAGAGAGTAGAGTTGTAGTGTGTTTTTTTGGTTGAAATCACATACCTTTATGTAGTAGGCAGAGCACCTATTTATAGCAGATTCGGGAGGGCAGTTTTATGACTTCGGCCGAGTCCACACATTTAGTTTACTTGGCTAACACTTTACATGTGTCAACCATGGATGGTATGAGTCACCTTCATTATTAATACGAGGGTGATAGGGGAAGTCAGGTGTTAACAATATCCGATGAGTCATTAAAACGTTTGGGGTTAGAGCAATGATGACTTCGACCATGCATTTAATACGATAGTGATCAACTATCGGCATGGGGTTAGAGAATGACCACTGACTCAGATTTGTGAGTGGGCCGATAAAAAGATCTTTTTATTCAGCCACCTTGGACTAGAAGGTTTTCGACCCAGTCTTAGGAAGAAGGCATAGAGCCATCCTTAACTAAAAGGTCCGAGTGAGTACACCTTTCCACTTGGCCCTTCTTAGTAAAAGTAGAGTGGTGACATTTACTAGACTCATCCTACATAGGGTTGAGTCGAGATGATGCACAATTTATTTGGGATACATGTCGACTCCTGGGGGAGGATTAATACTTAGTCATTTCCATGTCATGACAACAAGAGTTTGCATAAGAGAGGAATTTGAGTTAAAATATGAGTCTATTAGAATTATCTTTTTATTAGAAAATTTTGTGTTCATTACAATTTATTTTTTATTAGAAAAGTTTAAGTCTATTAGGAATTGTTTTCTTTATTAGAAAAGTTTGATTAGAAAAGTTGTCATTATTGTAGGAATTCTATTGAGGCTACGCACACACACAGACACCCCTACACACACAAGGTGTGTGTGGTCGGCTCTATCTAGTGTTTTTTATCTTTATTTTAGTGAAAAATATTATAGAAGACATTAATCTTGGAGTTATTGAATTTTATCGAATTTTTGAGATTATATCTTGGATTTCTTTGGTTATTAGATTGCTTTATTGGCGATCTAATAGAGGTATGTGCACCCTTATGAGTGTGGAATCAAATTAGAACTATTATAAATTTTTGGTGCTTCCATTGAGAAAGGGGTTCGATTGTATGCGATAGTGAAATCATCATTAGTTTTAAATCCTCGATCAATCCCAAATTGAAAGAGGATCAAAATATTGTAAGAGGGATTCAAAATTATGAAGCAAGATTTTGAAGGAGGAGGAATATGAAGTATTTATCACAGGTTTATTATGCAATTGACGTTGTTATTGAATTAACTAATCAACAATGATGAAGATAAAGGCATCAAAAAATGGTGATGGAGGACTCATTGGAATAGAAAGGGCTATGAGATGGCAACGGGTCATGGATCGTGTGCCCCAATTTGATCGAGAGCAAAAATGTAGACCAGGATGCAGAGTGGAATCTTATTGAGGAGAGGTTTGTTAGGCAGGGCTCACATTGTGGATAGGAAGGTGGTTATGCTGATGATTTTGGTGCTATTGGTGAGGATCAAGACTAGGGTTTTGATAGGAGATGACCATCGGTAGAGATGGATTTTAGCATCATAACATTTCCGTAGAGGTTATAGTTATGGCTGAGATAGACATGATAAGGGTGATAATCAGCATGATTGGAGGAAACGCAGGCCAAAGATTAATTTTCTACACTTTGATGAAAGGTGAAGCGCATGAGTGGTTGGAGAAGATTAATCAGTATTTGAGAATGTTTGAGCTAAATCTTGATTGTGGTGGAGATTGCTAGTTTTCACTTGCATGTGCGAGCTAATAACTAGTGGAAGTAGTTGAAGTCTCAGTGTGAGAGACATCATAGGAGATTGAGTTGGGTTGAGTTTGTGGAGGAGTTTGGCATCAGTGAGGGCCTTCACCAGTGATAAACTATCATGTGCAGCTGGCTAAGCTGAGATAGGAGGGGAAGGTTTCTGATTATAATGATGAGCTTCGGAGATTACAGATGCTAGTGAAGAATTGGTTTGAGGTGACACTTTTCAATACTTTGGTGGAGGGTTTGAAGTCCTAGATTGCTACAAAAGTAAAGCTTAAGTAGCCCTAGTGATTATCGAAGGTGATGAGGATAGCTGAGATTATAGAGTAGGCTAGAATTAGCAATTGGATGGCTAGTAGGGAGTTCAACAACAGGAAACAATTAATTGTTGAGACTAATAAGGGTGGCAAGACTTCAAGCATCGACATAGGTTCAAGTGTCAGTTTAGCAAAAAAGATGGTGAAAAAGCTTTCTAGAGAGGAGGTACAGAATAGGATAAAGAAGGGGGTATGCTTCAAATTTGTGGATAAGATGCAATAAAGAGCATCGATGCAGGACTGGAGCAGCCTCTATGATCATGGTGTCTAATGAAGAGAGGAGTGCCACCGATGTTACAGATTCTAAAAGTGAGAATGAGGGTGTTAATGATCATTTTGAGGCATTAGAGGAAGCAGATTTCTTATTGAATGTCATGATAGGAGTTGTTAGACCAGCTATATTTAGGATGATGGCATTGATTGGAAAGTATAACGCATCATTGTTGGTTGATCTTGGTTCTTCTCGTAATTTCATTAAAACAAGGGTTGTCAAGAAGGTGAGTTTGACAGGAACTATTGTAAAATCATATGAGGTGAGGGTAGCAAATGGGGAAAATATGCAGTGTTAGGAGATTGTCAATGACAATTGACTGAGACACTTATGGGATGTGAAGATGAATTTCGAGGACATGCAGATGGCATTCCAATTAGGGGGCAAGAGGCCCTCATAGATTTCCATTTCTAAGGGATTGAAGAACTGAGGATAATGTATTCAAGAGGGTGTGTAGGATAGGGGCCAAGTACTATATTATTGTCATTGAGCCTAGTTATCAAGGTTTTTTAGGGGTATTTGTTGCTGACAGATTCGAGTCTTAGGAATGATATTGAGGATCCATTAGCCCGCTTGGAGGATAGAGTAAGACATGTAGTATTGCAGCATCACAGGGTTACATAGGTCCCTATGAGTTGCCATCATTGAGGATTTGGGATTAGAGGACTATTCTGAAGATTGTTTGTTGCTTGTTGCTGACCCATTCGAATCTTGGGAATGATATTAAGGATCCATTAGCTTGATTGGAGGATAGAGTTAGGCAAGTAGTATTGCAACATCATAGGGTTACATAGGTTCCTATGAGTTTCCATCATTGAGGATTATTCTGAAGAACTAGTCAAAGCCTGCTAACGTGCCACCTTACCGCTATGCTCATTTTCAGAAGGAAAACATCAAGGGGCAGGTTGAGGAGATGCTGAGGAGTGGATTGATTAGGCCAAGTCAGAGTCCATTTTCCTTACCTATTCTCTTGGTGAAGAAGAAGGATGATGTATGGAGATTTTGCACTGGTTATAGGGCTCGAAACGAGGCTATAGTGAATAACCGGTTACTATTACTATGATGGATGAGATGTTGGATGAGTTGCATGGGGCCACGGTATTCATGAAGCTTGATTTGAGGGATGGTATCATCAAATTCGGATAAGAGAGAAGGATGTACACAAGACAACATTCAGGATGCTTTTGGGGCAATATAAGTATTCGGTGATGCCATTTGGCCTATGCTATGAATTGTTAACTTTTCAGATGGTGACGGACAATATATTCAAAACTTTTTCTAAGGAGATTTGTGCTAGTATTTTTCAATGATATTTTGGTGCATTCAGCTACCATGGATTCGCTACATTTAGAGGAGGTCCTGAGAATTTTGGATGAGCATAACTTTCTAATTAAGTTGTTAAAATATAATTTTTTAAAGTCAGAGATAGAGTACCTTAGACATATTATCTCAACTTAGGGGGTGAAGATAGATGAGTAGAAGATTGCATCCATGCTAGATTGGCTTTTGCCTAAGGACGAGTCAACCTTGTAGGGGTTTTTAGCGTTGATGGGATAGTACAAGAGGTTTATGAAGCATTGTAGTTCAATTGCTAGACTATTGACCGACATGTTGAAATAAAGTTAATTTCTAGTGGACTTATTCATACAGACAGGCATTTAATGATTTAGAGAGGGTTTATATCTTAAACCCCGGTGCTTGCTCTACCAGACTTTTCAAAGGAGTTTCAGGTTCACACTGATGCCAGTGGCAACATGATAGGGGCGGTCTTGGTGTAGGAAAAGAGGTTGCTAGCTTATATGTCGAAGGTGTTAGGATCATAGAAGAGTGCTAAGAATGCCTATGCTCGGGAGTTGTCAAGTATGGAGGCCATATTTGTTGGGGGGAAAAATTAAAATTAACACAAATCAACAGACATTGAAGCATTTGTTGGAGAAAAAGTCACTCCCTAATAGTAAAAATCCATGGTGAAGCGCCTGGGGTTTGATTTTGACATGATATATTAGTCAGAAAAAGAGAATAAAGTTGCAGATGTGCTCTCGCAAAAGGAGAGGAGTTAATATTGTGGTTGGTTATAGCGAGAAGGATGCAAGTTTATGTGCTACTAATAGAGCTAATTAGAGAGTGTGGGACCGTATTTGGTAGGCTACATAGTTGGATGAGTGTGTTAAGGATCTTTATGATGGGATTGAGTGTAGAGATTCAGGGGTGCAGAGTTCAAGTTTGGAGATGACTTGATTTTCTATAAGCACTATGTTTATGCCCTAGGAGTACCAATATTGTCGGAATAAATTCTATCTCATTTTTATTACAGTTGAAAGGGAGGATACTCAGGTTAGTTGCAGACTTATATTACAGTGAAGCACTTCTTTTATTAGGAATGGCTGGAGATAGCAATGAAGGTGAAGATAGCAGAGTGCGATGTGTGCCAGAAGGTGAAGTATGATCAGAGGGCTTCGATGGGATTGATGCAACTATTATCTATTTCAGAGAGTATCTTGGAGGACTTGATGATGGATTTTATTGAGGGATTGCCTAGTTGTAGAAGGTTTGACTCTATTTTGGTAGTGGTGGATCACTTAAATGAGGGAGCACATTTCATTTCATAAGCACCCATTTGTTGCGGCTAATGTAGCTTGGGCGCTTGTTGATAATGTAGTCAATTTACAAGGTATTCCTAGGAGTACAGTCATTGGTAGAGAGAAGTTGTTCATGAGTTCTTTTTGGCATGAGCTATTTGCACTGCAGGAGAGAAAGCTAAAAGCGAGATTATCTTATCACCCACAAACCAATGGACAGACCGAGGTGACAAATCACACGTTAGAGCAGTACTTGAGGAGCTACTATCATGAGGAGCATAAGAGGTGGAAGGATTATCTTACATGGGTAAGTTCTAGTACAACACCACTTATCATTCATCAACCAGAAGAGTCCATTTTAGGTGAAGTAGAGCATGAGTTACTAGTGAGCAATTAGATTCTACAAGGTATGAAGGGAAATTAGCAAAAGCTTAGAAGTGGATGACGAAGTATAATAACGAAGGCCGATGGGATATAATATTTGAGTTAGGAGTGCTTGTGTACTTAAGCTACAACTGTATCATCATAAATCACTAGAGGAGAGGTTCAATGTGAAGCTCTCTCAACGGTACCATAAGCCTTTTAAGGTATTGCAGCATGTTGGTGGGTTTCCTACAGGTTGGAATTGCTAGAATCGTCACTTTTACATTATGTTTCATGTATCAGTATTGAAAAAGAAAGTGGGAAGTTATGGATTGGTTATGGGAGAATTACCTACATTTGACTAAGAGGGAAATATACATTTTTTTCTTAAAGAGGCAATTTGGTATTGAAACTAGAGGAAGTGATACGGGTGTATCTTCTCTGTTTTGGGAACTTAGCGATCCTCATGAGAGCTTGATGATAGATGATTCTTATGGTTGATTAAGAATAGAAGAGTGGGAAGAGTCGGCGAAAATGGTGGAAATCAAGAAGCTGGTGAAACAGCTCTGGCCGATTGATAGAATAACATCAGTCGACCGATGAAGCCTTATCGGTCCACCGGATAGCCATCATCAGTCGACCAATTCGACCGCCAGGGATTACAAGAGTTTCGGGTCGGTCAACTGATCAAACATGACTGGTCGACCGACAACATGCACGATTACAGGGTTTGGAAATTTCATTCTGATCGATCGACTGATTCACTCTTATCGGTCAACCGATGAAGGTCGATCGGTCGACCGATAGCGATACTTCGGTCGATCGATAGCGGTTTCCAGGGCCGAGTTGGATTCTTGTTTTGGGCGAATCCTAGTTGGGTTTGTTCTAGATATTTACCATTTTACCACCTACGTTGTTTAATATATAAATAGGGATTGTTTATAGTTTCTAAACATCAGAGGTGAGTTTAAAAAGGATAGAGAAGTTGTTCTTTATTCTAGAGAGATTGTGAGAGAGAGAGAGATTTTGTAATTTTTTATTCTTCATAATCTAGAGCATGTATTTTTCTTTGTCAATTGAATTGTTTTGTGTGTTTTACTATTTTTTTTCTCAAACTACCTTTGATAATTCCACGATCAAAGGTGATCGCTCGGCGACTCGTGTCAAGTTGGTGATAATCATATTTTTATTATAATTTTATACCCTTATTTTTTATTTTACATGAATAAATATACCACTAATAATTGTTTTTATCTTGAATTTCAAGTTAATGAAGAAATCATGAATAAAAGTCCAAAAGTCCCTAACTTTCTTATTTTGTAATCTTTTATTGAAGCACAAATCAAGCCGAGTAGCCTATAGAAACCGAAAAAAAATCAAAAATCCAATATGAAAAGAAATCATATTCAAGATGGTTGGCCGTAAAGAAACAATGATATCTCCCAATTCGGAAGGTGAAATTTAACATATAATATATAAAAATCACCTATCTGGATGAGACAAATTCATCTATGAAGTCATATTTTTGATACAATAAGTATCGATACCCGTATCGATACCACATGTGCAGTTATGATTCAATGGCTAAAATTTGTTTGTCTTGGGGCTCAAGTTTAATCCAATGGCTCTCATTCATTGTTGTAGGCTATAAATAGGGGTAGAGAGCGAGGAGTTAAGGGTGTGAAAAATTTTGTAACTCTATTTGAAGAGGAGGGTTACTCTTAATTGAGAAGACCTTCCAAATTTATAACTTTTGTTATAATTAATAAAAGAATTTTTTTACCTCTTCATATTTTTCTTTTCTTCTCTTTATTTGATGATGAAGATGAAGATGGAGATGAAGATCAAGATCAAGATGGGGGTGTTAGCCCTTATTTTTTGATGATGTTTTACAAGCACCATTATCGGTACTAATTACTTATTGAGTGCAAATGTAGTGAATTCATATATCAAGCATGTTAGTGCAACAAATGGAAAATTGGATGGAATATGCGCTACAACGATGATATCCAAAAGAGGAGGAGGCATAGTGATGAAGCAACGTTATTTCAAGAACACCAAATTCAAATTAGAAGCTTCATCCAAACTCTAGTGATATCAAGACTCAAGAATTATATTCTCGTGAGGATATTAGCTAGGTTTCTTTTTCTCTCTAGTGCTAAAATATAGGCAAATAGTTTAGATTTTATCTGAAGCTATTGGGATATCAACACACACGTTTCCATACTTATAGTTTTGATCGTATTTCACAAAATACTATTTTTCACAAGTATGAGGACCTATTTACAAAAAAAAATTCCAAACAGTTTGTTTTTAGTATTAAAAACATTTTACAAAGTTTTGTAATTTTCAAAGGTCAAATAAATATTTTATAAATATTTTAAACTGAGTCAAAACATGTATTTTGAGTGTATCAGTTTGCGGTCGACCACCACGGTCGACCGCGCCTGAGCTCACTCGTCAGTGGGCAGCAAAAACTTTCACGGTCAACCACCGCGGTCGACTGTGAGCAAAAAATTTCTCACGGTCGATCGCGAAAGTCTCTGGACTTTCAGTAAGTTTATGACCTGTCTCACGGTCGACCGCGAAAATCCACGGTCGACCGCCGTATGTTTTAAACGGTAATATTAGTACTTTTTCAGCGCCACTCAGTACAGATTTTAGCGATGATTGTTTCCAGATTTTAGGGAATTAAGGGTATGGGTTTAAACAGCTGGTTTCTTCTATTTAAACTCAACCTCTTCTTCTTCCTCAGTGTCCCAGCTCTTTCAAAATATTCTGAGAACTGTTTTTTCACAGAGCTTAAATTTCAAACCTATTTTCTGAGCTTTTGTGTTTCACATCCCAGCTTCAGTGTGATCTTCTCTTTGCCATAGGGACATTATAAAGAGAGGGTTATTACACCATTTCTACTGTTTTGAGAGTTTGATCTTGTGTAGATCAATTGTGTGGGAGTGTGATCTAGTGAGATCAACTGTGTAGTGTGAGATCGTGAGGGGATCGCTATCTAGACGAAGTTCCGGCTTCCAAACCGGGTTGTGTAGTGGATTTCTCCTCGAGAGTGGGGAGCGGGGACGTAGGTCAACGGACCGAACCTCGTTAACACATCGCGCGTCACAGCATAACGATTCCTAACCTTATCTCCTCTATTTTGATTGCATTTGGATATTGTGTCTTGCTTGTCTTAATTTTATTGCATAATTATAGCCTCTTGACCCTAATCACCCTCACTCTAGGATCCAACAATTGGTATCAGAGCTTGGTCTCTATATTAGTTTTTGGTTTAATCACCTTAGAGAAAAGATTCCATGGAGGCTTCATTGAATGTGCATATGCTAGAAGGACAATCCACCACTAGACCACCTCTTTTCACCGGTAGTAATTTTGCTTATTGGAAGGCTAGGATGAGGATTTACCTTCGTTGTATTGATCTTGACATCCTAGAACTCATATAGAAAAAATATGTAGAAAAGCCCAAAGTCGGGACTATGACCGATGGAGAAAGGCACCAAGCTAATCTCAATGCTAAGGCTATGAACGCCTTAATTTGTGGTCTTTCCCCAAATGAATACAATAGGGTTTTAACATGTGCTAACGCATACGAAATATGGGTGAAATTGTGTATCACACACGAAGGAACCCCCCAAGTTAAGGAATCCAAGATTAGCAGGCTTATGCATGAATATGAGTTATTTCAAATGCTTCCAAATGAATCAATTGATGCTATGTTTTCCCGCTTCACTAACATTATCAATGAATTGCATGGTCTTGACAAGAAATTGACTATTCAAGAAACAAACTACAAGATTCTCTATTCATTGACTCCGATGTAGGAACCCAAGGTGACGGCAATAGAAGAAGCTCATGACCTTACCACTCTACCTCTTGATGGCCTCATCGGCAAGCTCAAGGTCCATGAGAAAAAGCTCAAGGGAAAGGAGAAGGAGGAAGTGCCCTCACGGGAAGTTGAGGAGCCATCACTAAAATTGAAGACCATAGCTCTCAAAGGGGCTAGTGATAACTCCTCTTCATCATCAGATAGTGAAGTTGATTTTTCTAGAGAAGTGGCTCATCTCTCTAGAAGAATTTCTAGACTCATAAAAATGAATAAGAAATTTAACCCCCGATCTAACAACAAATTTTCTTCACGTGTAGAAAAATGTTTTGAATGCAATGAACCGGGCCATATCGCTAAGGATTGCCTAAGGCTCAAGGAGAAGTACATGAAATACAAGAAGAAGAAGGCAATGTATGCCGGATGGGAGGAATCCGAACCAAGTGATTCGGATAGTAATGAAGAAGGAGCTAAACTTGCTCTTCATGATCCCAACGTTTGCTTCATGACTCTTGAACATGAGGTAATATCTGACACCGAGAGTGAATCCTTTTACATGCAATGTGATCTAGCTACAGCTCTAGAAGAATTGAACATTGAATTTAAAAGAATGTCAAAGGTATTTTCCTCTTTTAAAAAGTTGCATGCTTCTTGTGATGTAAAACTTGAACAACT
>BQKN01066224.1:0-50138 GCA_022839385.1 Asparagus kiusianus
AAGTCATGTCTTAACTAATCAGCTGCATCATAAAGATTAACAAGGATGACGTTCTCGCAGCACATTAATGTATTTGTAATGTGCAAACTTTAATTAATTCCCATTAGGTAATGGGTAGATCTATATAGATCTATTTGTCTAGTAGTTCTTCACGGATAAATGCATTTTTTTAATTTCAATGTAAACTGCCATGCTTTTTTTTTATAGCGACTCACTTAAAATTTGAACCTAAACAGCTTTGTTATTATGTCAAAAAGTCCTCATCATTATACTGAAACGTTAGATCATAGTTGTGGATTATAACTTTATATTCTAACAAGAGTAATATAAAAATTATATATAGTGCAACAACAATGCGCATCTTCACATGCATTAAACATATTCTCTGTGCATATAATTCTAATTTCTATATGTTGTGTTGTGATTCAAATAATCAATATGATATTAATTTTTGGCAGATGCTACGGTCAATAGGAGTCGTTTATCTTATGAGAGTGAAATAATTATATGAATTCAAATTCTTATTTTGACAAGGATAAACAATTGATATTCCTACTTGGACTCTTATTTGGCTTTAAAACATGTGAACTTATATTACAATTAGAACTCTTATTCCGTAGACAGCAAGGAGTTGGGGCCTCCAAGGCTATATATGTACAATCTTTCAAGCCAATTACAATTATCAATCTATAGAGCACCAATCAAGAAGAGGGAGTTTTTTGTGAAACATATTTGATATTTTTTCTCTTTTGCTCTTTTAGTTTGGAGATTGTATTAGGCTTTTAGGGTGTGATTTAGGATTGAGCGATTGAGAGATCTCCATACTGTATTCCTCACAATTTAGTAAAGTTATTCTCCTTCTTGGCCCGTGGACATAGGCTACAAGCTGAACCATGTATATCTTTGTGTTCGTGCGCTTTTGACATTTTTTCACATTCTCATGTGACTGATATTAGTTTATCCTGGGGATTTTTCATAACACTATTGTTGATGTATGAAATCACACAGTCAAATGAAAGTAGATTAAGTAGACGAAGGCCCTCCAACTCTCCAAATATCTAGTCTTGGGGCAAGCTGCACTTCCCTGCATAAGTAACAAATCGTAAGAGGGTGGGGTGTGATTCCCCGGTTGTTCCTTTGACGATCAAGTCAGTAGGTGGCTTGGGTGGAGAAGTACAAGGAATTATAATAGTTCTTAAATTCAGAGAATGGTGGAAAAATCTTACCCTATAACGGAAATAGTATCTCCTTTTATAGCAGTGGAAGGAGGGTAGGAGGGTAACTTTGGTCGGGCATGCGCTGGCGGCCAAATCAACTTCAACTTTATAGGTGTTAGTTGAGAAGTGGAGGAGAGATCACTTAGGTTCAATGTGAAGTGATGTGGGGCGTGTGGTGCCGACGTGGTCTAATGTATCATAAATACTATTAGAGACAGAAGAATGATGATGCACATAATGCATTTAATGACATTTATGACGAGGTGATTGGTCATCAATACACAGGAGGGGCTCAAGGCTCGAGGTGTTTTGTTGCCTTTCTACTCATCTGGTGGTCGAGAAGTATCGCCTTTTGAGTCGCTCTCGCAAGATGTTGGCCAAGTTGAGTGGTTAAGTAGTCGACTAAGCCGGGGGTGACATGTAACGCCTTTCAGGTCGTTAACATGTGACACCTTTAAGGTTGTCGACATGTGACGCCTTTCGGTTGTCAACATGTGATGCCTTTTGGGTCATCGACATGTGATGCCATTCGGGTCGTCGACATGTACGTCTTTTGAGTTGTCCTGGAAAGATGTCAGCATGTCGAGTCGACCGAGTTGGACTTCCGATTATCTTGAGATGCTGATCTGACTATGCATAATATGTGACACTTGTCTACCATAAATTGGTGATTATTCTCCATCACTAAAATGGCCATTATAAATATATATGGAAATGCAACGTTACTTCAAAATCCTAGTCCATCTTGAATTATATGCGTGGTCCCGAAGAATGCGTAACTCAATAATTGAAAAAAAAAATAACATGATTTGGATTTTTAACTATATGCAAACTAGTATTAATCTTATGCTAAGCACAGTCTAGTGTTTTGTTTTGCACATCTAATTAGGATTGGTCTTGTTTTATTAATTTTATTATATTTTTTACTCTATCAAGATTCAAACAACTAATAATAAGATACAACAAATACCAAATGGTTTAATTATAATTGACAATTGACAAAAAATAATCAGAATTTTAAAACCAACTTTACATCTTGCAACTGAAGATAAACCATATATAACAAATAGACTATTTAAGACATTTTTGGAATTACATCCAATGTTTATGCAAACATAGTAGGAAATGAAAACTTTGTTACATCACTAGCAAATAAAAATTAGTTTGAAACAACCAAGTAAAGTACAATTTTCACTAAATTTTACTACAGCATTAACAGTGGTGATTTTAAGCTTCTGCATTTAAGTTTAATTAGTGTGTACTCCGTGCAAAGCATGACCCCCTATTTTTATAAGCACTGTATTTTCAACTTGTCTTCCCCTAAGTTTTAATACATCTGATTTAATTATTGTATGCTTAAAATTAGAAATCATATCTACTCTGCTATACTTAAAGAAGGAGCCAATTTTTAATATATTTAATTTAGAAATCATATCTACTCTTCTATACTTAAAGAAAGATCCAAGTTTTAATACATTTGATTTGCTTTACTGTTTATAATAGAGTAAAATACTGTAGCATGAATAGTAACTTTAAGTATGGAGTAGCAGATTTGATTTACTGTTTATGCTACAATAAATTACTATAGTCTGAACTGTATCTTCGAGTGCAGATGATCAGATTTGATTTACTGTTCGTATTATAGCATTTACTACAACGTTAAGAGTAATTTTTTAGATTCTCTTTTAAGTATAGAGGGATAGATAATAGAGCAATAGATGTGTGATAGAAAGAATGAATAGGATAGTGAACAGGTGCATTGCACTTTGCTCTAACCTAGTGAGCACATGAGTACGTCGTGTCCAGTTTCTTTTTGGGTTAATTACAAAAAAGCCCTTTGAGCTTTTAGAGAGTTATAGTAAATCCCCTTCAACTTTTTTATTATTATACTAGACTCCTAGTCGCATGTGACGCCTCTGTTTTCACACATGACTGTAGTCTAAGGTTAACCCAGAGAAGTCAAACTTATAATGCACCCACATCGTGCAATAATACGTTTCACCAACCATAGTAATATCCTCTAGTGGAATCAAATATGAGTGTATATACAAAAAAGGTAAAATAAGAAAATAAAAATAATAGACATGATATAGAAAGAGATATTTCATAAATAAAAATCATATCTCAACTAAAATACATCTGATATCTAGAATAATGAAAATATCTTAAGATGAATCAACTAAAAATTATACTAAGGACCACTGTCTTTATAAAGTGAAAACAAAACTCTAATATCCGAATGAGAACATAAAACTATAGTGGAGTCTCAACTACTAAAATACGCGACAACGACTATGCTAGAACTTCATCATCCTGTGGCTCTCCGGAACTCTGAGCTGTCTGAAAGAAAATTTAAAATAACAAAAAGAATAACAAGAGCGTTAGAGCGCTATAGTAAGATCAGCTCCATCCGCCCCCAGGGGAAGGGTTGCTAGATGAAGTGGAGGCTCTATCTATTAAGCATAGTCTACCTAGATCATTTTCCGCATATCTAATAGAATTAATATTTAGATACCTATAATACGAGACGTAGTACGTCGAGCAAAATAATCCAAACAAGAAAACCTTATGTATATACCATATGTTTCAAATTATAGATACCTAAATATTAACATCGAACTAGAGATAAATAATCTAAATGAAATCAATAATTAGACACCCACAGTACGAGACTAGTACGTCGAGCGAAATAATCTAAATAATGAAACCCTCATGTATATACCATATGTATCAAATTGTGAATTGCTAATCATTGATCCCAACCTAAGAATAAAATAAAGTAATACATAAAGCAAAGACATTTATAATATTGTTTTTATAATATCTTTCACTGTCACTGGGAAGATAAGATAAATATCAGCATATAATCCTGCATAATTTCAAGGGCAAAGTACCTCGGTCATATATCCAGCAATGAGTCATATACATAACTGGCATCTGCCAAAGACTCAGACTATCAATAATCGTCACAATGCAACTCTTAACAAGATTCTGATTTTATCACATTATAATGCGCAACGGACTACCTTGTAGGTACCCTAAATAGTGTACATGACTCATTAGTCTCATCACGATCTTAGTGTTTAATATGAGTGCGAGACGGCCTACCATATAGGTATCTTAAAAGATGGCTCAAAAGACTCATCGCACCCTCATGTGGATGGACTGCCAAACAAAGCATCTAAACCTGACTCAATGGCATGTACAAATGGAATATCGATGCACTACCACACATAGTACTAAACTAAGCTCATCAATGATATCCATCTCGTATATAAACTGTGTATATCTGGTATATCGACGTACTATCTTATATAGTACTTAGCTGAGCTCATCAACGATATCCAACACATAAACAATCTCTAACTCAAGTGTAATCAGTTCAACACTTGTCAAAACCCCCTTTGGGATACTCGTGTATGTACTATGACACCATTCATGTACAAGCATGCCCGTACGTGTACTATCATTCGACTCGAACCCCGTGATCGCATTTTCAAAATGGTGCATAACAACGTTTAGGAAAAACTATCTTAGTAGCCGACTATTAAGCTTAGTAGTTGACTACACTGAGTCTATTCAGACTCTGTATTCAGGAAAACTGCCTTAGTAGTCGACTACTAAGCTTAGTAGTCAACTACTAACAACACAGATTTAACTTTTGCATGTTTTGTATATTGTAACTTGTTCAAAAACAAATCTTTATTATCATGAAGCATAAAGCAAGATTTAAACTTAATAATTATTTGACTGAGATTATCTCAACAATAATTAAACTCTTAAATTAATCAAATTAGGGTTAACATCCTAATTAACCAAAATTCTCAATTTAAAACATGGGTTATTAACATGATTAGCATAAGCATGATTGCAAATTAACTTAGAACAGATATAAATTCGTTTAACTATGTTTACAGAACTTTGGTATCACTAACCTAGGGTTTAAGCAACTTTAATTAACATGTAAAGTCAATTAATTTCATAACTATGGTTTAAACATGATTAGAGCATGATTAACATGTTAAAAATAAAATTAAAAGTAACTCTAATGATCATGATCATGAATCTAATGAGAACAACAAGGAAAAACTACATATCTAGCATTGAGTTAAGATATTCATCAAAAATTAAGTTTTTATCACATTAGATCAAGATCTAAGCATCATGTTAATCATATTACTTCATAAAAACATAATTTAATCTATGGATAAGGTTTAGAGGGAGATGATCTTGCTTCAACACGTGAGGAAACTCCTGGATACGTTTGCAAGGTCTCCTCTTCAACCGAAAGCCCATGATCTCGCCCTCCGCTCAATGAACGTTTGGAATCTCCTCGAGAAACACCAAAAGCTAGATATAGGGTTTGAGAGGAGATGGTGGCTGTGAACTCACGTGAAATGTGTAGGAATAAGGTTTAAAATATGTATATATACACATATATGAAGCTGGGCCCCGAACTAACCCGAAACCTAATAAGAATCTGGAAATCAGCCTGATTAGTCGATAATACTCTTACTAGTCAACTAATGGCCTTAGTAGTCAACTACTAAGCTTAATAATATACTACTAAGAGCATAGATTTAGCTTATGCATGTTTCGTGCATGATTCTCTTCTATACTCATATATATACATTGATTTGATCTCAAATCAAATCCTAGCATACTCAAACATCAAATTATGTTATTTATAACCATATAATATATTTATTATTATTTATCACCATATATTAAAATTTATGGGGTTTTACATTCTTTACCCCTTAAAGAATTTCGTCCCTGAAATTCCGCAATCGTATCTTAGAGATTAATAATACCAGAAAAGCACGTTGAGGGGATAATCTAGACAAAAAAACCCTCACATACATATCTCGTACCATTAATCTCCAGATATAAAATATAGAAATATCTACACTTAACAATCTAGAATACACATGTTCCCACTTA
This sequence comes from Asparagus kiusianus, assembly GCA_022839385.1. Lineage (NCBI taxonomy): Eukaryota > Viridiplantae > Streptophyta > Magnoliopsida > Asparagales > Asparagaceae > Asparagus > Asparagus kiusianus. The sequence continues at coordinate 6,162 of BQKN01066224.1, forward strand.
ACCCCTAACTAAGTGGAACTAGTACGTCGGGTAAAAAATCCAAATAAGGAATCCCCCATATATATACCATGTTTTCCGAATGATTAGGAGCTAAGTGTTAATACCCCCATTCTAGCATTAAATATAAATATGACCATCTAGATAATCATGAACACCAATCAAAATCAATCAATTTACCTACTCAAACTGGTGCGGGTAGTCGCGACGTATAACATCTTCGTGCTCCCCAAAATCCTCCTCGATATCTATACTTAACAATCTAGAATGCAAATACTCTTACTTAACCCCTAACTAAGTGGAACAAGTAGGTCGGGTGAAAAATCCAAACGAGGAACCCCCCATATATATACTATGTGTTCTGAATGATTAGGAGTTAAGTGTTAATACCACCATTCTAGCGTTAATTATAAATATGAGCATATAAATAATCATAAATACATGCAACTGATAGCCAAACAATTTACTTGCTCAAATAGGTGTGGGTCGTCATGACACATATCCTCATCACGCCCCCAAGAAACCTCCTCAGCTCCTTTCTAATTCCGTTGAACTTTAACTAAAGGTATCACTTTATTTCTAAGTCTTTTGTTTTCCTTGGCAAGAATATAAACTGGCATCTCAATCGTAGTTAGATCATCATGTAGCTTAATCTCTAGTGCGTCTAACACTCGCTGCTGCTCCTCGTCGCGTAAGTGCTTCTTAAGCATTGAAATATGGAAGACATCGTGTATACTTGACATCGATGCTGGAAGATCTAGCCGATACGAAACGTCTCCAATGCATTCAACTATCCTGAATGGACCAATGTATCTCGGAGAAAGCTTTTCCCATCTACTAAATCGTTAAACTCCCTTTATTGGTAATACTTTCAATAATACATAGTCTCCAACCTGGAACTCTAATGGTCGTCACCTCTGATCTGCATAACTCTTCTGATGACTCTGTGCTGCAAGAATGCACTCCTGAATTATTGCCACATTCTCTGTGGTCTGTCTCACAAGCTCCGATTCAAGTAGCAAATTGTCCTCTGGTTCTGCCCATCAAATAGGTGATCTACAAGGCCTTCCGTACAACGTTTCATACAGTGCCATGCCAATAGTCGCTTGATAACTGTTGTTATATGTGAACTCAATCAATAGGATGTGGTCCTCTATAACACATGCAAGCAACATGTCCTCTAATATTTGGTTCATTCTCTCAGTTTATTCGTCTGTCTGTAGGTAAAAAATACTAGAATATGACAACTAGGTACCGAATGAATTCTGGAAGCTACTCCAAGAATGTGATGTGAAAACCGAGCCTCGATCTGATACAATCGTCTCTGGAACTCCATGTAACCTCTCGATCTCCTGAATGAATATCCTCGCGTAAGTCCTCGCCGTATAAGTCGTCTTCACTGGTATGAAATATGCTGACTTCGTCAACCGATCCACTATCACCCAAACTAAATTGTTCCCTTTCTTCAATTTTGACAATCCTATAATGAAATCCATAGATATATATGTCCACTTCTACTCTGAAATGGGTAAAGGTTGTAGGGGTTCTTACTGGTCTCTGGTGTTTTGTCTTCACTTGCTGGCAGGTAAAACATTTAGCCACATGCTCTCCAATCTCTCTACGCATGTTGCTCCACCAAAAGTGTCTCTTCAGGTTCTTGTATATTTTAGTCGTGCATGAATGCACTGTGTACCTGGTACGATGCGCCTCATCAAAAAAGTCTTTCTTTAGCTATGGATTGCTTGACATCACTAATCGGCCCTTCATTCGAAGTCCTCCATCTGCCCTAATAGTCCAATCAGCATTTAGCTCCTTAGAGATCTCTTTCTTTTGGATTTGAATACAGGAGACATTTAGCTGAGATCCGACCACTCTATCATTCCAAGATGGCTGCACGGACAAAGTCCCAAAAACACGTTGCTCCTGCCGATCTTTGGTCAAAAGTCAAACTGGCTAAGGGTGTGATGATCTCGATATAACAAGCATCTCAAATCTAAAATTCGTTGGTGATGTTTCCTGCTCAACGTGTCTGCTACAACATTCACTTTCCCGGATAGTACTAAATCGCGAACTCATAATCCTTAATGAACTCTACCTATCGCCACTGCCTCTGGTTTGAGTTCCTTATGAGAGAAAATATACTTCAAACTCTGATGATCTGTGAATAGCTCGAACTACACTCTATACATATAATATCTCCATGTCTTCAGTGCGAAGACTACTGCTGTTAGCTCCAAGTCATGCGTGGGATAGTTCTACTCATGTATCCTCAACTACCACGAGATATAAGCCACTACTCTCTGGGTTTGCATCAAAACACCTTCTAGACCCGCTAATGACGCATCCATATAGATGATGAAGGTTTTATCACTGCTCGGGATAGTCAGTACTGGCGCTGTAGTCTACTTAGCCTTCAAAGTCTCAAAAGCCTCCTGACACTCTGTGACCCAAACAATACGTGTAAGTGGCATCACAATCCTCGAGAAGTCCTGAATGAACTTCATGTACTAGCCAGCCAAACCCAAGAAACTACAGATCTCTGAAACGGTCTTTAGCGGCTTCCAATCAAGTAGTGCCTCTACTTTTGCGCGATCCACTGCAATGCTCTCTGCTGATGATGTTGCCTAAAAATCTAACCTCAGATAGCCAACACTCGCACGTGCTAAACTTGGCATATAACTGATGCTCCCGCAAGGTCTGCAAAGCCAATCGAAGATGCTATTCGTGCTCTACCTCTGATCTCAAATATATAAGGATGTCGTCAATAAAAACGATCATGAATTGGTTTAAGTATAAATAGAAAACCTGGTTCATCAAATCCATGAATATCATGGGTGTATTGGTTAGCCCAAATGATATGACAAGGAACTCAAAGGATCCATATCGAGTCAGGAAGGTGGTTTTAGGAATATCCATCTCCCGAACTCTTAACTGATGATAGCCAGAACGAAGATCAATGTTCAAGAAATGTTGCGCTCCCTGTAGGTGGTCGAACAAGTCATCAATCCTTGATAGTGGATACTTATTCTGAATAGTGACCTTGTTCAACTAACGATAATCTATACAAAGGCGTCATACTTCCAGCCATCCTTCTACACAAAAAGGACTGGTGCTCCCCATGAAGAATGACTCTGATGAATAATACCCTGAGATAACAACTCATCCAGCTAAGTCTTTATCTCCCTCATCTCAGCAGGTGCCATACGATAGGGTGCTCGGGATATCGGTGCTGTGCTCGGCTGCAACTTGATACAAAACTTAACCTCTCTCATAGGAGGTAACCCAGGTATGTCCTAAAAGACATCCTGATAATCTGAGCTAACTATAGTCTTGCACAAATTAGGTCTTTGATCCCTCAGCATCATCTCCTCGATGTACACTAGGAATGACTCCGTAAACTGGTTGCTCCGTGAGGTCGCTACGATCAACTCAGACCCATCGGACGCTCGCAAGCTGACTGTTTTACCAAAACAGTCGATACTGATATGGTAGGATGATAGCCAATCCATACCAAGAATAACGTTAAAATCCAACATCCGTAAGATGATCAAATCGATGATAAACTCGGACTCATCTAGACTGATGACACATCTCCTACAGACAATCTCTAGTAAGGATATCTCCCCTAAAGGAGTAGAGATGGATAATAGTATATCTAAAGGATGTGTGACTAACTGAAGCCAATTCATAAAGGTATGAGAGATAAAAGAATACGAAGCTCCTGAATCGAACAAGATCCGAGCTGGGAAGGAATTCACTAAGAAAGTACCTTCCAGTATGATCCCGATCGCACCATAATCACATGGTACGACTGCATATACCCTGTCGGTAGCTGGTGACTGTGACGGTGGAACATATGGGACTATCTATCTTTTAGGAATCTCGAGGATAGCACAAATCTGGCCTGCTAGCCCCTTAATCCTCGGAATGGTAGGTGGTGTCTCTATCCTTTGCGGCGGCTAGCCGTAACCTTGGCCCTACGACTACTGATCCTAACCATGGTTCTTTTGCTACCCGTATCCTCATCTCTGTTACTGGTATGAAAATTCTTACCCCGTTGCTGGAGTATTCTAAGTCTTGCAAAAGTTTTCTTTCCCTTGCCCTTTTCTCCGGTTAGTCCTGTATTCATAATTAACTATCAGTGTATTTCCCTACTCCAATCGGCTAGTTTTAGCTGCTTATCGAAGCAGTAGGTGAAATCCTCCCATGTAATTGACATTCGCTGCTCCGGTGCAAACTAAAGTTGGTGTTACCCTCCGGTGTCTCCCTTTAAGCTGAATATAGCTAACCTATACTTATGTACTGAATCGACGTTAAGTATATCTAGTAATACTTCCTACATATTCCTTCCATTTATGAACTGCAACTGAATCTGATGCGTCCAAAAAATTTGGTGCTCCCCGCTTCTAATATCTTCATCAATCTTACTAAGTCAAGCTTCACGCTCTACTGCTCTATTAACAACTAGATGTGGTGATGGTGTAGTTTCTCGAAGGGCAGTGTCAGTCTCCCACTTGAAGACGACTCGCCTGCATAAGTCGAACCCATCCAGCTCATCTAGCTCACCCGTCGTCTGCCTTGTCTTCATCTCAACTCTCTAGCCTCCACTCCAGTCGCTCGCCTCGTCTTTGTCGCATGCCGTTAGATCTCGCCGCCGTCACTCCTTTAGATCCCGTCGTCAGATCTCTCGTCTCCTCTTCACATCATCTTTGTCTGCCTCGTCTTCACCGCACGCCGTCAGATCTTGTTGCCACCACTCCTTTAGATCCCATCGTCAGATCTCTCACCGCCTCTTCACCTCGTCTTTGCCTACATCGTCTTCGCCACACGCCGTTAGATCTTGTCACCACCACTCCTTTAGATCCCATCGGTCCTCTTCCCCCCCCCCCCCCCGCCACCATTCTCTTTGCGGCTTCGCCTCATCATCCTCCCCTCGAACTCTGACAGCTGCTCCGTCGAGTCACTCAACCTCCCCCCAACTCCTCTTCGCCACCCTCTGCCACCTCTACAACCCTGATTCCTCCTTTGGATCCACCATCGGATCCGTCGTCTGTTCCATAAGGTCAAATCGAAACTCTAGTTTTAGTTTCATTGTCAATATGTTATATGTGACTACAAGATTTTTGATTAAGTTTTTTTTTAATTTCATTGAATAGAAATCATGTCTAATTCTTTGATTCAAGCATCTAATGAAGAAAAAACTATTGTATTATATTTTTATCATTAGCGACCACATACATTTATGCAAGGAGAAGCCTACAACCATATACATTTACCCATTTGATTGTAATTTATACATAGGTGTACTAATTCATATCTGATTCATATCTATTAGTCGAATATTCATTTCATATCCATGATCGTATCTGATTTGATTCTCAAATATCCGAACCGTATCCATTTCCGATGAGTGCAGATGTGGTTAAGGTTTTTTCTTACCGAAGATAATCTGCATCTGTATCTGCATCTATTTATAGAAAGCAGATATGGATATGGTAAGTGTCATATCCGAACCGTAACCGCTCCATTAACACCTCTACTCAAGTGGGATGAGGGGGTATATCCAGTAAATGACAAATGACTAGAATTTTCTTGAAAGGAAAAACACCACTGAGCTTTAAACTATTCTTATCGGACGCACTATATATAATTTGCAAAAAAACTAGAAATTTCTTGAAAGAAAAAAATTCTCAAGCGGGAAGATATTTCTTTGAATCTATTAATCTTCCCTTTGAAATTCATCTTGTTGATAAGGCATTCATTCTTATAGTGTCCTGACTTCCTGCAATAAAAACATATAATATTAGAATTGGAATCTTCATATGTATATTCTTTACTGTTGCAGAACTTTGTTTTCGTTAATTCTTCATGAATTTTTTCCCATATCTCGATCCTAGAAAGGATTTGAATCATTTTAGTATCAACACACATTGATCATCTTCATCATCTGAACTCGAGCTTGAATCCATCTTCTTCTTTGATCGGGATTTCTCCTTCCTTGCTCTTGAGGCTAATTGTTATGGTATTTTTAGTCGATAAATCTTGGTCCCTTACTAATAATAGGCAAATATCCCCCGTCACACACCATTCAGTTAACTTGACACTTGAGACAGCTGGAGTCCTGACCTAGCTGACTCGCAAAGTCGACATCGATGGTACTTATTGCTCCACTCGAATGACGGTACTTATCGGTCCACTCATCAAAAGACGACTTGCTGCAAGTCAACTCAATTAGTTAATTAGCCAGCATCTCGCTGGGTCGACTCCAAAGGTGGTACTTCTCGATAGCCATTGATATAAGTCAAAAGGTGACTTCAACCTCTAACCCAACGCTGACAGCGCATCGACATCATATTAAATGCTTAACAGACACCATCATTTCTCCATCCCCGATAGTATTTATGACACATTGGACCATGCCGACTTCATATGCCGCCTATCTTATCTCATTAATGTCAAAGTGACCGCACCCATTCCGTGATCACTCTACGACCGACACCTATAAAGTGAACGCTGACTCAACCACCAGCTCAGACTCGACTGAGAAAGACTAAAATGCCCCTCTTGTATAACTATAAGAGGAAAAACTATTCCCAATGTGAAGATAAGCAATTTCTTAGAATTTTTCTCCACTCCACTACACTTGATAACTAAAACAGTTCACAACTTTTCTACTCAAGTACATCACTGACTTGATCTTCGGAGGAACAATGAGGGAAACAGACCTCACCCTCTTACGAGTTGTAATTTGTATAGGGATGAATAGCTCAACTCAAAACTAGATACTCGGAGAAGTTGAGGCCCCTAATCAACCTCACCCCTACTACATTACCTGTGTGATTTAGACCATCAATAGTTTGGCACCCATCATGAAGCCTTCTTTCTTTTTTGAGTGAATATATCTGGTTCTGAGCATAGGGCTCATCAATCCATCCCTGGTGGACCACACCAAAGTTACGTCATTCAAGCCAAACTTGAAGAGAAGACTCAGAATATATCTCAGAGCCTCCAGCAGCAGCTCGCTATGTTCACCAGTGAACTCCTCAGCTGGTTCCCCTAACCTTAGCGAACTACTTCCACCATTCCTCCACCCTCCGAAGACTGATGATCAGAGACTCATCCCTCTTCTGAAGCTCAGCATGTAGTCCCCCGTCAGACTCCTTATACTGCTGCCAAGTAGCAGAGGGATCATATCGAGCATGTAACCCCACCACCACGCTAGTCGACTCACCCAGCGGATCCTCCTCGGTGCCTCCTCTCTAACTCTGAAGCCACCAGCTGTAGGCAGTAAAAAATGCCAAGGGACAAAGGAGTGTTGAAGCTCACTACAAGCATGACAAGGGTCATCTCAATGACAAACCTCATCTCAGTCAATGAGGGTCGTCTCAACCAAGATGAGACTCACAGCGCCTCACCCCTCAGAAGACGAACTTCATCATTAGAGACGAAGTTCACCCAGAGACGAAGCTCCCCAACACTTCATTACTCAGAAGATGAAGCTCGTCATTAAAGATGAAGTTCGAAGCTCGTCACTAGGGACAAAGCTCACTCAAAAGATGAAGCTCATTATTGAAGACAAAGTTTGAAACTAGTCAGAAGACGAAGTTTGTCAGATGAAATTCATCCAGAGATGAAGCTCCCCACGGAGCAAGGCTCGTCTCGTCAGACGAACCTTGCCATACAGCAAAGCTCATCTCACCAAATGAGGCTGATGCTAGGAGGCTAACGGCCATGAAGACCCATTCAGCCTACATGGGCTAAATTCAAGGAGTTAGTTACGCTCCTGATTCCATGATCATAGCGTCAATTACATACTGAATGCCTATAAGTATCCATGAGCAGCTATGAAAGAGGCAACCACCTACACTCTTTTAGAGATCTGAGCATCAGATCTTGAGACCCAAGAGTTAGACGCACGATCGTCAAGGGCCAACAGCAACTCAAGCACTCGAAAGAGACTATTTTCTCCTTGAGTCAAAGCGATTTTGCTCTGATCATCAACAAAAAGCAAGCTCGACATGAGCATCAAGCAAGGCATCTCATCGCCACATCGAACCCACATTAAAAAAATGAGAAGTTGAATCAATCTTCTCCTCTTCTGTACTTGAAAAGGAATGACTGTAAAAAGATTCTTTCCAAGCGATAGAATCCATTCTTACAACAAAGCAGTTGAAGAATCAGTTGTTACATCTTTTTTAGGACACTACAGAAGATGGCGACCACAATGGGAGATATCATTTTCTTTGAAGAAATGATCGTGATGCTGTCGAACAAGATGAGGAATTTCTCTCCTCCCATACTCCAAGTCCCACCAAAGCACACAAGTGCCGCAAAGTCTCTCATGAGACTCTAGCCAATTTAGCTTCTGACAACTCAACCTGAGTTTGCCTTGAGGACAAATCCTTGCCTTTAACTGACGAAACTCTGAGAAGTAGCCGCCAGGCTAAGCAATGGGTTGTTACACAACCCAAACAATTTTCAATTGCTACGGAGCCCACGGCCAATTTGCTGTCGAAAAGGGCAAGACATCGTTGACACCATAATTAGGCCCGTCATGAAGCCCGCACCTTAGCCTCTCTAGATGGCTTCCACTATCAGCCTCGAGATGACGTGGCTAGAGCTCGTAAATTAGTCGAGACTCCCCAACTGATATGCGTCAAAATGATGAACCTTGTCCACAACGTGAACCTTATCATCACGGCTCATGCAACCAAGTGGACCCAGATGACAAACCTCATCTCAACATGAGGCTTGTCAAAGAAACTAAGTTCATCTCCCAAATCAGGTTCTCTCTACTGTCGAGATTTGTAGAACTGAGATGAGTCAAGATGACGAATCTCACCTCTAGCACAGAGCTCACCCCACCACTAGGCCCCTTTCAAGTTGTCAAGCCCAGACTCATCCAAGATGAAAATTTCATCACTAGGTCCGTCCAATTGGTGATGCTCGCATGAATGACGAGGCTCGGCTGACTGATGAACCTCGTATCAATCATGAGAGTGATGAGGCTCACCCGACCACTCAAGCTCGCTAATCTCTAACACTTAGAGATTCTTGTGCATGAATAAGCAAACTATCGGAGTTAACAGGGGGTGGTCTTGTTGCTGATCTCTACGATTACCTGGTTCGTAAATACGGTCTAAGCTAGATAAAATCTCATTGCAACTGTGAAAGGCTCATCTCCACTGTACTTGCCAAATGCTAGTGTGGGGGTCCATCACCCAAGCAATCTATCTTTGAGTGACTGTCCGGACTGCCAGGAGTCTCATCATCCAAAAGAAGATGCTTTCATCCCAGAAAGTAAATTCCCAAGAATGAACCTACTAAAGTTACAATTAATATGACTAGCAAGGGTAAAGGCAAAGGACCGGATGGCTCTTCTGACTCCTCTGATCCTAAATTATCTTTGGGACTGAGGGGGTCGTTTATTGAGCAAGAGGGTATCTATCGACACACACGCACCCATACTGGCTCAGTAACTCCATTAGATTACCGATGTTTCCCAGACATTTCTGACGATACCGATGATGAGCTTGACAACTCAGTCATTACCACTTCCCAAGCATCCTGCATTGATCAAAGTGGACATGTGAATGCTCATATGGCTAGAAATGCGGAGGACCTATCGAAAAGATTAGAGGAGCAGCAAGCTACTTTTCTCAAACAATAGAAAACTATCAAGCTCATGAGAGAGACGATAGACAAGCTCCTTAAGAAAAAGGAGAAGAAGAAAAAGAGGAAAGGTTTCGGTGAAGATTCGAGATTAGGATATCGGTGACCTTAACCTGAAGCTAGGGGATCTAGCCATCCAAACCAAGAGGACACTGATACAGAGGGTGATGAACAGGAAACTTTCCAAATCATCAGAAGCTAAATCCAACCCTTGTAAGAAAAAGCGAGACCAGAAGTTAGATGACTAGAAGCAACTTGATGCCATGAAGCTTCAAAGAAATTTCAAAGAACTAGGGGTGACTAGAGCCTACCCTATCGAATGAGATGTTGTTCCTTATCCTTCGAAGTTCAAACCACTCAGCCTCCTACAATTTGATGGCACGGGCTCTCCTCTACCCAGTATATCTATTACTTCTAGGCACAAACTAGGTACATAGTGGGAAATAATCCCATTATGACTCAACTATTCATTGGTACCCTCAAGGGGTTGCTTTCGAGTGGTTCCGCAGATTGTAGCATGTGTCCATAAATTGTTTGAAGGACATGGAGAGGCTCTTCATGGCCAGATTCTTCAATGACAACACAAAATTATCTATGACCACTCTGCTAGTTGAGAAGCAGAAGAAGACAGAGTTCGTTAGTGACTTTGTCAAGAGATTCAAAAACCGATCATTGTATTTTCGTGATCAGGTCTCAGAGGCTACTCTCATCGAGATGTGCCAGAACAATCATTCCATCAACACACTATCCAAAATGAGCGTTATTGAAGCTCGTTCATGGAAAGACTTGATCTGGCAGGGAGAATAAGTTGAAAGCATGCTCAAGAGGTTATATGCTGAAGAGTCGTGTGAATCTCGTCCTAGGAGAGAAGGTGGTAACCAAGGAAACTTCACCCCTTAAACCCATTCCAAGGGGAAGGATACTCTAGCGGTAGAAACCACTTCCACGTCCAAACCCTTTTCAAAGCAAAATGGTAATCCTTCAGATAATCGCTTCCATAAGTAGTAAGACTTCAAAGACGAGCAGGTCATCACGATTTTCAAGACTTTAATCAAGATGAAGAAGATCAAGCTTTCAGAAGTGAAGTGACCTTAGGAGTCTTTGAGAACGAATGATCCTAATTACTGCATGTACCACAGAAAGGTGCATCACCCGACGAAGGCATGCTACATCCTCAAGGATAAAATCCAAGATTTATTAGATGTAGGGATCATGACCCTTCAATCTGAACAAAAAAGAAGGTGTCTGCAAACATGGTCTCCCTGTGGTTCATAGGCTTCCCGGAGCTTCTTGTGCAAAATGGTGTGAAACTGATCCCGCAAGCAGAGACTAGGGTCCTGAATCTTGATCGTCACCACCAAAAGGAGAAGCGTATGGTTCCCTACACTAATCCAGAAGGCAAGGTTATATGGGTCTATCCTAACCTACTTGCAGATGAGCAACATGCATTGACAGGTTCAAAGATGTCCAAGGCAAAGTAGAAGTCCTGAAATGTTGTTCTACCATCCCAGACAAGGTGGTTGAAACTGCTTCTCTCAGGAGTTCCAATGATAAACAGTCAGCATTCACCACACAACTTGTTCAGACATCAAGAACCCGTGGTGAAATGGAGTACTTGAAGAAATACCCTGAGGCGGGAGACATCTCACCAAATCCAATGGAGGAAGCAGCAAAGAAAACATAGTTACCCGCCAGTGATCCAAAAGCAAAGGAGCTCCGATATAATAAAGCGGTCAGGAAGGAGGCTCCTGAAAGCTCAAAAAGTCCTTTTTGGTTCGATGTGTTGACCTAGCTAGCCAACATCCTAGAAGAATCACGTTGTTCGAGCTCATGGGTTTATCCAGATTAACTAGGAAAGCTTTGTGTGAAGCACTGGCAAATAATGAAGCATTCCTTGCTCATATTCCACCGATTCCAATGGAGGAAATATAAGAAGCATGCCCACAATGCCATCAAGTCTTTAGAGGACGGATGCCCTATATCACGTTCTCCCTAGAAGACATGTTTATGAAGAACCCAAAGCACGATAAGCTTTTATACTTCACAGGATACATTGGCTCAGTTTGGGTAGACCGAATCGAGGTTGACCCCGGTTCCATCCTAAGTATTATACCGTTAAGGCTCATTAATCATCTCGGGGTCCCTCTTCACCATCTATCAGCAATGGGGACTACCACCTATGGCTTCAACACCTCTAACACCCGTCCCCTTGGTAAAATCAAACTTAAATTCTAGATGAGGGACTTGAAGACGGATGTCACCTGCTATGTCATCAATGCAGAGACATCCTACAACTTGTTATTAGGTTGACCATTGTTGATGCTCATAAACAAACAGTCGATGGTAGTTTCCCACGGTCGGATGCAGCTTTGATCCTAGCGACGGTGGGGAAGAAGGAGAGGATGAATGTTGGGGCCGACTTCTCCTCTGACTTTATGCCCAGTTCTGAGTGCGTGCGGTGGACTGATAGCCTGCACATGCAAGAATCGTAGGAATACGGGGCTAGTTTCCCCCATGGTACATCCGACGGTGAAGTCAGTTGATGAACTTAGGGAGGGTTTGTTGAGAGGCCCCTGGGCCATTGAGGACCTTGCAGGGGGTTTAGATGTTGGAAGTATTAAAAATACAAACGAGGGAGTAAAGCTAAGGTGCAAGAAGAAGTCACCCCAGATCCCCCTGCCCTTACCTTTCTTACCTCCTTTTATTGCCCCCCTCTACCTCTGGGAGTTTAACCCTCGGCTTTTGTTGACTATGCACAGGAGGTGGTTTGAAAGGTGAACATGCAGGCTGCTGAGTCATCTTTCTTCCTCCAAGTGTTTGTAGGTGACTGGGAGGGAAGTCACTCGGTGTCAGAGGAGAGAAGTCTTCTTAGTGCTCTGGGTTTGTTAGAGTAGGCAGAGTGTAGGGTAGGTCGGCTGTGTGGACGTCCTTCTTTCTCCAGGTGATGGCTGGCGATTGGAGGAGAAGTCATTCGTGCATAGGAAAGCATCATGGCGATCTTCTGAGAAATGACTTGTAAGCCGAATAAGCGGCTCGTGCAAGAAATCCTTGTCAGAGCGTATATCTTGATATGAGTGGTCAATGCTGTAGCTTCGAGTGACATTTAAAATGATCCCGGTCGGATCTTATCCCTTTAGTCGAGGCGGGTTGATCCATGAGCTATCATTATGATTTGGTGACCCGACAGTCGAGTGGACTTCAGGTCGGGTGTGTAATCGAGTCGTCTGCATGAGGAATCATCTTAATTGAGAGGGAACGACTAATCCCATTCTTCGAGTCGATCATGATGACTTGTCGGTCGGAATAAGGCTTATCAGCTCGTCTAGTTGAGGGCTTAGCTCTGACTGTGCTTTTGAGCCTCTAAAGTTGATTCGAACCATAGCTCGCTTGGGCTTATGATAGATATTCTTCTGATACTTCTATTTTGGTACGGTAAATGACCATAACAACTATGGATCCATAATAACTTGATTGTCCTATCCACTCTATATCAGTGCATGAAGTACGTAGACAAGAGCGTTGAGGTTAAAACAGTGGTCGCGGAAAAGTAATCATTCAATGGGGTGGAGAATTACTTTACTGATTCTATTCACTACTTAGATGGTAAGTCGACTGAAGAATCACCAGTTGAGGACCTTAATAGTGGCAACGTGGTTGATACGGAGCCTGAATGCAAACAGGGTCTTGTCTTTAATGACATTGAACCCATCGTGATTGGCCTTGAAAGTTTCTGTGTAAATGACATTGGTGATGATATCGGTGAAGTTGTCTTCAATAATAATGAGGGTTTAGCTTACTTATCGTGTGTTGAATCTGATTCTAATACACCAGATACAAGCACTGATATATCAACAGATCCTCTGTTGAGGTTGTATGACGAATCAGCATTGTACTTGCTAATTCGCTCATCCTTCACAACAAGTTGACGACACATCGAATCTTTGTTGGCCATCTTCGTGGTGCCCGCCAGAAAAAGCAATCAAGAAGACATCATCTTCGGGCAAACTGAGAGTCCAGTGCAAACTCTTTAGGATGAATATGAAGAAAAAGAAGAAATCCCTCAAATTTTACATTTCAGGCCAACAACGCGCTGAATAATGGAGAAAATGGGATATGAATTTTCCCATGCAAGAGATCTAAATTTTGAAAAGGCCATTGCACCCTGCTTACCCCCTATGCACCAAAAAGAAAACCTAATAATTATTACGGCAGGACTCACAGAGGGTTAGGATATATACCTCCATCGCCAACACAGTGTTTCGAAGTTACTTAAGAGACGGATGGCTATTCTATTAGCTCTTCTTGCGAATCGATCTGCTAGGATTCAAATACCAGTATAGGAGCTATGTTCAAGTTCCTTATGTCTAACATGACCTTTGCTCTCCCAACCGAAGCTCGGAAGGATGATCAATTACCCCTATTTGAGGATCCATTGAGTCGGCAGCTCGGCATGCATTGTGAAACCCACTTTGAATAGTGCAAGCCTCCTACTGATGACAAGGTAATTCAAGTGAATATAGGAGATGAACCTAATCCAAAACACATAGTCATAAGTGATAGCTTGTCGCCCCAATAAAAGGTGATCTCATTGCTCTTGTACATGACTATATTGATGTATTCACCCAGAACTATAAGGACATGCTCGGCCTTGATCCTCAGGTGGCCATGAATTGCCTTAACATTAAACTAGATGCCTAACCAGTCAAGCAACAACAATGGTAATTCTGTCTATAGATCATGGAGGCAATCCAAGCCAAAGTCAAGAAGGTCATTGATTCAGGGTTTATCCGAGAAGAACAACACCCATATTGGGTGGCCAATATTATTCCAGTTCTAAAAAAGAACGGAAAGATTCAAGTCTACATCGACTTCCGTGACTTGAACTTGGCATGTCTGAAAGACGATTTCCCTTTACTCATTACATACATCATCATTGACAAACGTGCAGATTTGAAAGGATGTCATTCATGGATGGATTCTCAGGGTATAACCAGATCAAGATGTATCTCAAGGATGAGAAGCATACTTCCTTCCGAACGCCTTCAGAAATATATTGTTATACGATAATGCCCTTCAGATTGAAGAATGTCAGTGCCATGTATTAGCACGCTATGACCACTATTTTTCAGGAACACTTGTGGAAGATAGTGGAATGCTACGTCGATGACTTGGTTGTTAAAAGCCATAACAAAGGTGATCATCTTCATGACATGAAGACAATGTTCAATCGTACCATTTAAGGATAAATCCAACCAAGTCATTCCTGGGAATGGCCAGTAGTAAATTCCTTGGATTCGTGGTCACAGCTAACAGAATTCACCTTGATGTGGACAAACTCAAATCTGTTCAAGAGCTTCCACCTCCCCGAAATCTTAAAGAGCTGCGCGGTCAACAGGGGTGTTTGGCTTACATTCACGGGTTCATTTCTAACTTGTTCGGCAGGTGTCATCCATTCTCGAAACTCATAAAGAAAGGCATATCATTCATTTAGGATAAGGCCTACTAGAAGGCATTTGAAGAGATCAAAGTATATCTCTCTAGTCTGCCTATTTTGGTCGCACCAAAATTAGCGAAGTCATTCTTGATATATGTCCCAATTACGGAGCATGCCTTGGGAGGACTTCTAGCGCAAGACGATGATAATGGCTATGAACAAGCCATTTACTATCTCAGCAGGACTATGGTAGGAGCTGAGTACCGCTATCCACACGTCGAGAAGGAATGCTTAGCCTTGGTCTTCACGATCCAAAAGATGTGATATTATTTGGTTGGACAGACCATATATGTCATCTTCAAACTCAATCCGATATGGGTATTCATGATGCAACCTGGGGTATTGAACTGGCGACTGACGATATGGGCATTGCTACTATCCTAATATGACATATAATTCACACCACAAAAGGTGATAAAAGGTCAAGCTATCTGCGATTTCATTGCCAACCACCCCTTAGAGGGAAGGGTCGATTTATACCAAGATATGTTGGACGAGACATGCGAAGACAATATAGTCTCGAATGAAAAAGTATGGCATCTATTCTTTGATGGTGCATCAAGAACAATCCCTAGAGACACGATTGTCGCTTGAGTTGGGTAGTCTTGGTTTCTCCGCAAAACCATGTACTACCTCGAGCCTTCTCTCTAACTGAGTCATGTTCTAACAACGTAGTCGAATACAATACTTTGCTAATTAGTCTTGACCTAGCTAAGAAGCTAGGGGTAAAACACTTAGAAACATATGGCGACTCAAAGCTCGTCATCAACCAACTAAAAGGGGAGTTCGAAGTCAGACATGAGGATCTAGTCCCTTACCACGAAGCAGCCATCACATTGGCTAATTCTTTTGAGGGCTTCTACATTAATCATGTGTCTCGCCTCAAGAATACATATGTCGACACCTTAACATCACTCGTAGCTACACTAGCTCTGCCTGAGGGAACTACTTAACGAGTCATTGTAGCCAGCAGACAAGTGTTTCGACCGAAGTATGCATTGCAAGTCAACATGGTCAATGAAGAGCCTAAGGCATTCGAACCCAGAGATTGGTGATTCCCGATCTTTGATTATGTCTTATACGGATTACTGCCTGAAGATGTTAAAGAAAGAGAATCCATCTACAGATGAGTGCCAAGATTCTACTATGATTCCCTATCACATACATTATGTAGAAGGTCGTATGATGAATTACTACTTCGATGTTTGTCAAACAAAAAAGTAAAAGAAGCCTATTATGGCATCTGTGGAGCTCACCAGCCAGAACCTAAACCATGCGACTGACTGTGTAGAATTGGCTACTATTGGTAGAAGATGATCAGCGACACCGTTTCCTATGTTAAATGATATTGCGCATGCCAAATACATGCCAACTACATGCATCAGCCACCAAAACATCTACATTCTTCGACCGCTTCATGGTCATTCAAAACATAGGGTATGAACATCATTGGGCCGATTTCCCCACCTTCTAAGAAAGGACACCACTTCATCCTAGCGATAACCGACTACTTTTCTAAATAGGCCGAAGTAATTCTATTGAGAGAAGTCAAAATAAGAGATATGGTCAAATTCAACAAGTAGCACAACATATACATATATGGTGTCTCGAGACGCATCATCCATAACAACATGTCCTAGTTTGTCAGCCATGCCTTCACACGATTCTGCGACAAGTTCAGAACCAGAAACTTAGCATAAACAACCTATAACCCTGCTACGAACGGATGAAGAAGCTTTCAATAAGACCATCAGAATTCTCACCAAATTTGTCTCTACAAGTAAGCGAGACTGGGATGAGAATTTGGGTCAAAGCTTATGGGTATATTGCACGACGGTTCGTACGCTAATAGGTGCTACACCATACTCCTTGGTATATGGATGTGAAGTCATCTTACCATTGGAAATTTAAATTCCATCCCTTTAGATAGCACTTGTGACTGGCATGATGACTGAAGAAAGTCATCGTCGATGACTTGAAGAACTTGAAGTATTAGATGAGTAACGACTGCAAGCACAATAGCATATCAAAGTTTACCACATTCAAATCTCCAAACATTTGACAAGAAAGTCAAACACCGTATTTTCAAGGAAGGTGACTTGGTTCTCGCTATCTGTCATCCAATCATTCTGAACTCTAAAAAGAAAGGCAAGTTCGAGCTAAAATGGGAAGGACCATTTATAGTAGAAATGATCTATTCAAATGGAGTATACCGTCTAATCAATCAAGATGACGATAAGATCATGATGCCTATTAACGATAAATTTCTGAAGAAGTACTACCCATAGGCTTCTTATATGCTGGCCTCTTCCTTGCAAAGGTCCTAATGATTGATGAGGACTACTATGCTCATATTGAAGGGAAAGAGATCATTTCCAATCTGAGAAACATTGCAGGTTCGGACACCACGAATGCAGCAATGATACCTGACCCCAACAATATCGAGGAACGCGAGCTTCAGCATTGTTAAATCCAGTAAAACTCTTACAACTCCCACGAGTTCAACTAAGGTGAAAATTTCATTACTTACCTTCCTCCAAACTCACACCCATCCTCTTTGACAGGATGACGAGTCCACAAAAAACTATCATGTTAACGATTACATCTGATAGTTAACTCTTTAATCCCCATTGAAAATACTCTGTCAAGAGGTGGCTTACCATGTGATGAGCCCCTACTTATCACTCATTCAGGATAGTGATATACCATGTGATGATTCATTACTTACGTTCTATCTCCTTAGAGCGATCAAAGATAGTGGCCTACCATACAATGTGCCTCTATTTCAATCACAATCGTTATACTCTCATGTCACTGAATGACTTAATTAATTCCACACCATCATTCCTGTAAGTGACGTTTTTCAATATAGTGGCCTACCAGGCGATGTACCTATATTTATCCTCTTATCTCCGAATAGTGACCTATTAAGCAATGAGTCACCATTTAGATATGAGACTATATTTATCCTCTTAACTGTTGTAATCATATTCAATTCTTAGTCTGATGCCTTGAATGACTAAGGATAGAGGAGAAAATTTTAGCATTAAGCCTAAAAAACTTCTCGATAACTTACCATGTTAAGGGAAAAAGCATGGCTAGTCTAACTCAAACGGCAGTTGGTAAAGACGCACTAAGTCCGTTGATAGTTAAGGGTTTGCTAAAAATCCTAAGTTATGATCACTGATTGTGCAAATAAAAAAATTGATGGATAAAATGATAATTTTGTTCATAAGATAGTTGTGTCTGCTTCAACAAGAGTTAGGTTACATAAGAAGAATTGATTTTGAAGGAATCGAATAACGTTGCGAAGTTCTTCCACAAGTTCGTCCAATGACCTTTGGTGCTCCGTTTTAGTTTCTTCCATTGCCTTCATGTGCAACTCATCATCAGAAGACATCATCATGCTACTCATGTTAGTCTCTAGCTTTTCTAACTCATTAAGCTCAGGCTGAAGCGACGTTTGTTGTTCCTCCTGTTTAGCTACTAGCATTTGCTGCACCTCTACAGCCATCTTCAGATCATTCTCCATTGTCGCCAGCTTGGATTGGATCTCAACATGATCAGCCTTGCAAGATTCAATCAGGGCCTGATTATTCCGTTCATCATAAATGACTCTTTGGTGCTCGCTGGATAATTTCTCACCGATCCCCTCAAGCTCTTCAACTTCCTTTTTCTTTGAGATCATTTAACGTTTAAGCGAAAAAAATAGAGTCATCCCTCTACCTCAAATATTGCCTTGCTCGTTCTTTAGCTAGAGGGAGAAGAGGTTGATCACGACGAGCCTACCATCTCCTGATGAGATCTTCCACCTTCGTCATGTTAAGCATATATGGCAGCACAACTTCATAATTAGTCAGATTCTGCATCAAATTTAGGAGAGCCTCCTGCACTACCTTGATCCCGGTAAATTCTTCACCGTGACCCAATACTCAAGAGGGGGATTCTTTTAAAATTGTGAGGAAGCTCTCCAGGATTGTTGACACCCCATAATTCTTTCCCCGAGCAAAGGAGGAAGAAGGTGTGACGCTCGATGATGTTAGCTTGAGTTGACCAGTGGATGACGCCTCTGCTAGTGTAGACACTAATGGTGGAGTGAATATTTCAATTGCAACTGTAGCTAATAAAGTGGCAGTAGTAGAAGAAACAACAACTATCGGTAGGCTCAGGACCTGAGTTCCTGTTGGTGAAGTGGAGATGGTCATGACAATAGATGATGTTCCTGCTGACAAATCAGTAGTCACCACTACTTCAGCTTCAGTAGTCACGCCAAGAACAACTGTTAACTGTAGGTTTAGCAGAAATGATTGGAAGGATATTTTCCCTAAAAATACATTGTTAGCGTAATCAAAATACGAAAAGACAATGACAAGTGTGGAGCTGTTTTACCTAGAGAAAGAAGAGTGTCTGCAGTGCTCGCACTGGGTTCAGGCCATGACCTGACACGACGTTGAAGAAGCGGGATGTCATCTTCAGATTGTGGCTCAGCCTCAGCTTCAACGCGCTCCGTGAGATGGGCAATGGCTGCTTGAGCTTTCAGCCTTGGTCTTTTCAAAATAACACGTTTTGACTTTCTTACCAGCTCCTGTCTCTTGGACATCTTCCTCACCTGCCTTGAGGCTCCAGCTTCTTTGGTTTGCTCTACAAAGACATTAGAAAATAGATGTAAAGAGGCAAGAACTCAAAACTTGAAGCAATAAATGAAGATAGCCATACCAGTGGGTTCAGCTTCTAGAAGAGTCTCCTCAAAGGCTTCTACAGCCAAGGGATCCTGAGGCCCAAGCCTAGCAGGTAACTCTTCATCAGAGGTGGGAATATTCATCACTTAAGTTGGAGCTCCTGAGATAGTCTCTTTGATTGTGGCGGCGGTTTCAAGCTCTAGGCTCCTCACAGGGATGCCAGAAGATTAGGAGAGATGCTCGGGAACATCACGTCGTTGGCGTTCAAAAGACTCACCTACACGAGAAAATTCCTCAGGCTTAAGCCTGAGCAAATCCTCCCCAAACGAAGGTCCCTCGCCTTCTCCCACCTTAGTGGATGGTGCGTCAGCCATCACAACCTCCATTGTTGGAAAAAGGGGGTGTGTACATAACTCTCGTGTTCTTCAACATGAGGAGACCCCCGGAGCATGCTCTTACCAAGCTCGTCGAGAATTTCCTAGTAAGTCTCATGGGGACTTGAAGGTTAAGTCTCTTCTCCCCCCCCCAATGGCCCCTTTAGCATATTGGAATTCTCTAAAACTGGGTAGGCGACTCCTCCTAAAAACATTTCTAGACTTTAAACGACCCCTGATGAGGCGTAATCCTGAGGAATAAACGTTTAACCCTAGATTTGCTACAGTAGTGGTGCAGTGCCACTTGCAATAAGCAAGGGTCTTCCGAAATGGGGGACTTTGTTGTGGAAGTGAGAAACGGGCACCTGTGCATCCTGTAACTATCCAAAACCACCCTCTCACTCCATAAATCAAACTTCCCTCAGACTGTAAATGGGTGTTGGGGTTGCTGACATATAACTGATCATAGGTAAATTAGTGAGCAAATCGGCATGGCAGATAAAGCTCCAGTCACACGCCAAGCCATGGCAATACATCAGGTACCCTAGACGTATGTTCATGAGCCACCTGAAGCAACCAATAGACAAAGAGATGTGCCCCTGGCCATTTGACTCATCCTTAAAAGTTTGGTCGTAGTTAGTCCTAGGGACATGAGTGAAGCACCTGAAGAAGTCAAAGTTGTTGTGATCCCGCAAGGTGTTCCTCATTATGGCCATGTACCCCTTGGTCCAAGAAGAATTTTCCAACTGCTAGATGAAAGGGGTAGCTTGGTCTTCATCTCGAGCAGAAGGTGCAGTTATGAGGGTAGGGTAGTGCATCACAAACCACGCCATCAGATAGGCATAAGGAAGTTCCACACGAGGACTTTCGACGCCTCGACAGAATTGAGAGCGTAGCCGCCATAATCCTCCATGGATGCAAGCAGTCAAGGCTGGGAGGAGAGCGTGTGAATAATCGTGTGCCAGCCAGATAGCCAAAAACACAACTTCCATCGGTAAAGTGTCGAAGCTATTTGTGGGGACGATGATATGCTTCAACCACAGCATAAGGAACCCCGCTAATAGCCCCTCGTGGGAAATTAGCTCTTCAGCTTGATGGAAGAAGCTCTCGAACTCCGTACCCACTTTGTAACCACAGTCGTCAAAAGTGGTCACATATGACGTGGGGGTGAGTGAAGATACGCTACGCCAATACAATTTTATTACAGGGGTTCAGCGATGCGACGAGGACATTCTTCTGATCTAGGTGTTGGAAGATGTAGTTAGCCAGGTATTATGACTGAGGGATAGGCCTTTCTTCTCCGTACGGCCCTCGATGGTTAGAAAAATGTGATAATGTCACATAATCTCCCAAAAGGTTTTAACAACCTGAGAATGGCTCCTCTCTAGGTCTACAAGCTCTTTGTACCCTAGGATATACTCTTCGTATGGATATCCTCCTAGAGGCAACCCTGAAATATCTACCATTTCATGGAGCAATATTCTTAACTCTCTATCAGGGGTGAAGAATGTACACATGTCAGGATTATACAACTCTAATATGCTGAAAAATTATTGAGTTTAAACCAAACTGGGTGGGTTTGATCGGCGCGAAAAGGCCATACTCTTTCAAGTCGTCATAGTTCTCCTATAGAATGAACTCAGTCATCCTGGGCCACCATTGTCTAGCACTCCAACGTGACCAGTTGGGGGTTCTAAAATCTTTGGTCGGAAATTGCGCTCTGACCTTGGGAAAAGAATTACAAAAGGTGTTCACCTCTGCAGCTATCTCGCCTGCGGGTAGTTCCTGCTGAACCAGCCTAGGATGAAGACTGTTGACATGACGACTACTGATGTCTACTCTAGCACCGCCCCTAAAGAAGTAGCCATAGGTAACCCCATCCGATGTTAAGGTTAGCTCCCAATCCATCTTTCGGGAAATTGAAGTAGCCTCAAAAAGGTGAGAGAATGGTCATGCAGCATATGTGTGAAGAAGTGTCTTTCCCCCACCGTTCTAAGCCACTGATGTGTACTAAGGTCCAACATATCGGGATTAGGCATGGAATCCCTAAACAAGAAGACATGCTTTTGAATCTGGTTCTAGTCAGTTGTCTCCATGGGAGCATCCGAAATTAGGCGCCTCAAAGTTGTGCTCGAAGGCTCAGCAAGCAATCAGACCACCTCTTAACTTTGGTTTTCAAAGATTAGGATGTTCTCAAGAATGGGATAGCGAGGCTGGTCCCCTTTGACCCGAGCTACATCAGATCCAATGTCACCATGCAGAGAAATAGGAGCGGATGAATGCAAAACTACAAGGAGTAAAATAATAAAGTTAGCATAAATAAGACAAATAGGGTAATCCTTGGCTAAAAGACGAGCCTCGCCCGAGAAAAGGCATGAGCTTCGTCCATCAAACAAACCTCGTCAATAAGACGAACTTCATTGAACAAATGAACCTTGTCTATCAGATGAGCCTCATCAGATAAACAAACCTGAAGAACTAGTTGTCTTCTTACCCTTGTCCTTGCCGGCAGCGGTTTTTGGGGCCATGGATCTCGGTGAAAAGAGAAAGCTTAAAGATTTGAAGAAGAAAGAAAGCGAGTTGAAAAGGAAAGATTTGCAGTCAAAATGACTAAGGGCTTGAAAACTTGAAGAGGATGAATCAACTTCGTCAAAGGCGGTCACCTATATATAGGCGGGCAAATTGAATCAGTGTCAGAGCTCCGCTCCGCAGATCTCGAGGCTCCAGTTAGCGGCCATTTACATGGCCTAAAAAAGCATGATGATGAAAAAGCATGTGGTATTTAATGCTGATAGACATGATTGATAGACCCACGTGGGTCTGACAAAGCTCGCCTGGAGCGATGAGACTCAACAAGCGATCAAACCTCATCTCAAAGCGTCGTGGCTCGCCCAGAAAAAACAAAATCCATCTGAAACCATGAGGTTCGCCCTAAAGCATTGATGTGCATTAATAGGCTAAGCTCTTAATGGAAACCAAGCTCAATATAGTTAAATAGTTCAAAGTATTCCAGACCCATGCAACCCAATTTGAGTCTGAAAACTTTGAAGGGGGTCTTGTAGGCACTAAAAATACCTCATTTTGGTCAATGATGGTCATCTCGGCTAAGATGAGACTCACAGTGAGATATTGAGGACCTGATCTAGAGAGGTACCTGAAAAAGCTTGTCTCCCAGTTCGTAACAAATAATAGAACCCAGTTCGACAGTGGAGGCATTCGAAGCTTTTGCGAAGAGTACCATATCTGCCTCAAGTTCTTCTCGGTTGCCCATCCTAAATGCAATGGACTAGTGAAAGCCGCCAACAAATGCATTCTCTAAGCTCTGAAGAAGAAGGTGGACGAAGCGGTTGGAAATTAGGTCGAGGAGTTTCCAAGTATCCTATGGTTCTATTGCAAGACTCAAAAGAACTCGCTGGGGAGAACCCCCTTCAAGCTAACCTACGGAGGCAAGGAAGTCACCCCAGTAGAGGTCGACATGCCGACGATCTGACTGCAACACTTTGACGAAGACATGAATTCAAAAGGGCTTCGATTCAACATCAATCTCCTAGACGAAGTTTGAGAGGGAACGTTATGGTCCCAAATCATCAGTCAGCAGTGAATCTCCGGGTACTACAACAACAAAATTTGACCCAGGAGATTCAACATTGGTGACCTCATCCTTCAAAAAGCTACCTTCGACAAAGATGCCAAGCGAGGCAAACTAGCTCCTAACTAGGAGGGCCCATACACAGTTCTTGAGGAGTTATGAGTAGGCACTTATAGGCTAAGAACCGTTTATGGGAGAATCCTGCAACACTCATAGAATATTGAACATCTGAAAAAATACTTTCAATAACTTTGTACAGAATTTTATTCCATATTAATGAAATCCTTTTGAATTTAACTCTTGTGTAGTGCTCTCCTAGTGCCAAATCCATGTAAGAATCCTAAGCCCCTGGTGCCTTCTTAGAGTAAACCCAGGGCACCCTTGCCATGTGGTTGACTCCCGCTTTTTTGACTCGACCACTATAGTAGGCCGAAAAGACCTAGGCATCCTCATTAAGACCTAAGTACCTGTTTGTGGAAAATTTGTAGTAAAAAGACAGTGAAAGAAAATTAACTTGTATTCTCTCAAAATCGATTACAATTTGGATTTCCTGATTACAAAAGAGAGGAGAATGAATTTGATTCTCCCCTTTGTTTAAAACTGGGTTCTTCTTAGTAGCGATGGAGTGCCTCCTTCGATTGCCTGCGTCAAATTTTCTCTCCGTTGATGATCCGAATATCTTGATTCACTAGAATGATGTCTTCTCCTCACGATTTGATGTTGTGGAGAACTTGCGTGGCAAGTTTTAGAACTATGGACGAGTTGATAACTCTGAACGAGTTTGAACTCTTGAAAAAGAGTTGATTTAACCGAAAGTCGGTTATAAGCCAAGGATTAAGAAGCTCCTCGTTGCCGAGCGTTGAAGATGATCTTCCTTGAAGGATGATGTCGATCTCCTCAAAAGCTTGCCCAATGATCTCTCCTGTTGCTGCCAAACCAAGAGCCAAATCCCTTCTGCCCCCAACCCCTGAACTGAATTGATTTTTAGTTATTTATAGAGGATTAATGGGGTGTAACTGTCCCTTAAATCACTCTTAAGTGGGGTGTAACCGCCCTCCAAATATGGGAAACAGTTTTTGGAACTGTTCACGGGTTTAAGGGGTGTAATTCCCCCTAAAATCTCTCCATAATGGGGTGTAACCGTCTCCGTTAAGTGGAGATACAATTTTAAAACCGTTCAGGTTCTGTTTGCACCAGTCAAACACAAAAACGCGGGTCTGACCCTAGCGTTTTGATGTTGCAGCGCAGGTTCGACCCCAGCGTTTTGATGTTGCAATGCGGGTTCGAACCTCGCGTTTTGATGTTGCAACGCGGGTTCAACCCCAGCGTTTTAATGTTGCAACGCGGGTTCGACCCCAGCATTTTAATGTTGACACATGCGAGTCCGACCCTAGCATTTTGATGTTGACACACATGGGTCCGACCCTAACGTTTTGGTGTTGATGCATAGGGATGACCTCTGCGTTTTGGTCTTAGAGCGCGGTGATGAGTTACGCGCCTTGCTTCGAAGAGATTATCAACAAGTAATCTCTTTTGTCATAGCGTTGCAAAGAACATTGTCTTGTAATCTTCATCTTGGCTCCTTGAGAATATGAGAGTCGTCAGATTGTAACTCTCGATGTTGATTGTGAAGGCTGTTGATTAGAGCTTTCATCAGTTATTGTGAAGATCGTCAGATTGTAACCTTCATCAATCTACGTGAAAGTCTTCAAACTCTAACCTTCTAGAAGTCATCAGATTGTAACTTCTGTCATTGGTGTTTTGATGGGGATCAGCTATCTATTGTGATTTTTAGACAGCCTACTGTACCCAAGCTCCGGGTTATTATTTTGCCAAAAAGACCTAGGCATCCTCATTAAGACCTAGGCACCAAACCTTTGGTTGTCATTTTGTCTAAAAGACCTAGGCATCCTCATTAAGACCTAGGCACCCAACTTATAGGTTATCATTTTGCCAAAAAGATCTAGGCGTCCTCATTAAGACCAAGGCACCCAACCTTCGGGTTGTCATTTTACCACACCTAACCTACAGGTTTTCACTTTACCAGAAAGACCTAGGCATCCTCATTAAGTCCTAGAAACTCCAACCTTTTGGTCATCCTTGATAAAAAGACTAAGACATCTCGCCAACAACAAGAGACATAGTAGACGAGCTGATCGATTTGACCCGTCCACACTCGGGTCATCCCAACACAACCGACTGACGGTAACTAACACTTGTTCTCTCAGCTAGATTAGTGCTACAAAGGACCAAAACTAAAACAATGAATAATTGAAGGTAAATTCCAAAATGAAAGCAAAGTCTAAATTTTTATTCTAACTTCAAACAAACTTTATTACATTATCCACATTGATATTTACAAAAAGAAAAGGAAAAGATACATGCTCTCAGGCCTCTCGGCTAGCATCGGGAGTAGGGCTTAGGAGATCGGCTTTAAGGATGGTAATAGTGTGAGCGGTAGAAGATGAAGTAGGAGGGGCATCTTTGGGGTTATCTCCCGACTCATCATCATCCCCATCGTCTAAGGCCAGTTCTAGCCCCCCTCCACTCACCTCAATCTCCTTCAGGGAGTCGAGGTAGCAAGAAACTTGAGGAGGGTAAAGGCGGTTTAGTGCGGGGCAAGAATCGGGAGGAAGCAGTGAAGACAGATAGTCAACACTAGCCTTGCAAGCCAAGGTCACTTCGGTTTTCCCCAAAGGACCCTAACGCCAGTCATCGACCACCTTCACCTTGTACTGTTTTGAGTCCAAGTGAGCGATTCAATCCTCCAAGTCCTTGATGATTGTTGTGGATGCCTGGTAGACCAACCGCACCTTCTCAAGATCCTACTTTAGGTGCTCGACCGAGAGACGATCTGATCGAGCATTCTCCTAAGCCGTCACCTTGAGACGCCTCTCAGACTCGACCTCTTCTTCCAACGAAGATATGCGGACATCGCACTCAGAAATTCCTTGTTGGAGATGACCAACCTCCTCCTTAAGCTTCGCCACTTTGCCTTGGCGTCTCTCAATGGAAGCCGTCTGCTTAGTGCCATGCGATCTATACCCCTTAATGAGGTTTTCCCTTACATCTAGCTCCCGATGCTAACTGTCCTCATTGTTGTTTAGCTTGTCCTCCAAGGCTGCAACCTTTTTCTCTGCCTCTTCCCTAGCCGACTTCTCCCTAGCAAATTACCTCTAACTCAGGAGATACAAATACATGTGAGAAAGTCGGCTAAATAACTCCACCTCAAGCAGCGCCCCCTGCACCAAGTAGCCTTTTAGGGTCAAGTACAGGCTGACACTCAAAATCTCTCGTAGAAACCCCTCATCCTTTGGAAGGGTGAACTATTAGAGTGCCTGGATTTAGGCCATCACTAACCCCAAAACCGAGCTATCCTTGTCGAGAGGAACCTCTGGAATGAACTTGTCGCCCTCTAGAAATTCTCTCCTTGGCGAGTAGCGGCAAGACGACACTCCCATCCACATAGCCTTTGACTTCTCCCAGACTTAGGGGGTCAAGCTCCGAGACCCAGTGGCAGAAAGGCCAATAGGGGCTACCCTCTCGCTCCTTGCTAGGCTTTGTTGGATATCTTGACCCTAAGATATGTTTGTTTTGATGATAACAAATATTATATATTATGTGTATTATGTGCTAACGTATGTTTTGTAGTATCGGAGCAAAATCAACAATGATATTCAAAGAGATACTCAAGACACAAGATGAGTTCAAAGCAACAAGACAAGTAAAGAAGAAGATATGCTTCGTAAATTTATATTTTTACATTTTCTTTGCTTAGAATTTATGTACAAGCCTTGATCACTCACAACACATACACACACATGGTATCTAGAACACACTAACACATGTTTAGTATGTGGTTAACTATAAAAATCCCCTAAGTTAACAATTAGAGTTTATAGATAAATAATGAGTCTCAAAACATATCATATATCTCATATCTATGTGATAGTAGTCGACTAATACCCTTAGTAGTTGACTACTCAAGCCTTAGTCAAATATCAGAATCTGTGATTGTACAGTGTAGTCAACTACTAGGCATTATAGCCGACTACTCAATGTTAGTCCAAAATTTCAGAAACTACACATGTACAGTGTAGTCGACTACTCCTCTTAGTAGTCGACTACTAAGTAGTTATATCACTTCACAGAGTCTGTTTAGACTCAGTGTAGTCGACTACTAAGCCTTGTAGTCGACTACAGATACAGTTTTTCTTGCTTTTTAGAATTTGAATATATGACTATTTATAGCTGTTTTAAGGTGTTAATTGAGTTTAAAATTCAAGTTTTTCAGAGGCTGTAAATAGGTACTAAGTTCAGAATTTGCCAACTAAGATTCATATCCATAAGATTCAACTTTTGTGCAAATACAAGTGTTCTTCATTCAAAATTTTAGTCAAACTGTTGAGAAAATAAAAGATCTAAAAGTGCCTTTATTTCCATCATTCTAAAAGATTATTTAGGCATAATTCAGAGAGTGAAAAAAATTCCTAAGCCACTATTGCACATCACTAACACTTCAAGGCTTATAGGAATTTGTATTCTTTCTACAAAGAAGGTTTCTCTCCGGTGTGAGAGAAGATCTCCTGGTTAAGAGATTTTTTGCAATTTGTAGGGACTTGCAAATTGGTCAAGTTTGGTTTGATTTTGTACTTGATTTCAAAATCATAATGGAAATCTTAAGCGGGATTTGGTTGGGAACTGCATGTACACCGGGGTGGTGGAACCTATAAAACCCTAAAAATTTATGTTAATATAATTAATATGAGATTAATTATAATTTATAGATATTTATTTTGATAAATATAGTTAAATGGTATGTGAGTAATATACCATGTGTTTTGAGTATAAATAAGTTCATTCATGAGAAAGAAAAGAGTCGAAACATGCACAATGAGCAAAGATGTGTAACTTGAAAATTTTAGTCCGATCGACCGCCACGGTCGACTGCAGTCCGGTCGACCGCCAC
This sequence comes from Asparagus kiusianus, assembly GCA_022839385.1. Classification (NCBI taxonomy): domain Eukaryota; kingdom Viridiplantae; phylum Streptophyta; class Magnoliopsida; order Asparagales; family Asparagaceae; genus Asparagus; species Asparagus kiusianus. The sequence goes on from BQKN01066224.1 coordinate 34,936, forward strand.
GGTCGACCGTGAAACCTGCAGAAGTCAGATTCCTATTTTAAGTTGGTTTTGGTTTTTTAAAGCCCATATTCATTTTTCCTGGTTTATATATCAAACTTTCATGAATTTTCTCAGTTTTCTAAGAACCCTAATAGCCACCAAACCCCCATAAACCCTAATTTGATTCTTGGAGAATATTAGAGGCTTTCAAGTGGATTTTTCGGGTGATTTTAGCTTTCGGATTGGAGATGTGTTTTGGCTTGGCATCCTAAAACGTTTTTCTATAAGTTTCAGGCGAGTTCATCTCTGCTAATCCCCCTCCTAGTTTTAAAAATGTTTTTTTTTGAAGAATTTTTAACATGTTTCATAGAGCCAAATTGACTAGTTTATGAATAAAAGTTTATTTTTTTGTATTATATATATAAAGACTAGGTCTTTCCATGTTAAAAAGTTTGAGAATAAATTTACAGAAGTATGTAAGATCTGAAAATGATATAAAACGTGGTTTAATCTGAAGAAAGATGATTTGTTCTTCGTTTCGAGTTTTTATGCATGACTTAGGGTTTTGAATATAAACTTTATGCAAATAATCATGTTATATATGTTGAGTTTGTTTCTAGAAGTTTTATCTACTGTAGACATGCTCTCATGCAAGTTTTATGTTGTTTTAATTATGTTTGAATCACCTAAACATAGCGTGAACACGACACACACAACCAGATTAAAATGTGGCCCTGTGCATGTTTTGTTCTTGTGCGGTTGACCGCCACATAGTCTGTGGCCCTGTGCATGTTATGTTCGACTATTGAGTTTTCGAGCTAGTCTCTCAACCTTGTACTGTTATGATAAAATGTCTATGAGCTGTTTAACATCTAAAATGTTAGTAAACACCAGATATGGACACGTACACTAAGATATGTACACGTATGTTTAAAATATAATGTGTTAACATGATAAATAAGAAAATTACACAAATATTTTGTTTTTGAAACAGGAAGATGAAACCTATTTTCGCAGGACGATTAAGTAAAAGTATTACAAAAGTATCATCATATTATGTTTCCGAAATAGGGAGATGAAACCTATTTCCGCAAGGTGATTGAGTAAGAGTATTACAAAAATATCGTCATATTACGTTTTCGGAATAGGGAGATGAAACCTATTTTCGTAGGGCGATTGAGTAAGAGTATTACAAAAGTATCGTCATATTATGTTTCATGGATAGGGAGATAAAATCTATTGCCGCAGAGCGATTGAGTAAGAATATTACAAGAGTATCGCTAATGTATAAGAGATACACATTTGTAAGTAATATAAATTATAAATTGGTTTCTATTTTTTTTAATACCCGTGAGTAGGTTGCTTTATCTGAGACCGTGACTTACGCAACATTGTTTTTGGTTGGCTTTTATTTGGATGAGTTCCTTTTATGTTAGATCCATCTACCCGAGTGTAGATTAGGATGAGATATTTGTTCTACGTTTTTGAGGTTTGGAGTATTTTCCTTTTGGTCTATTGCTTTCATTCATAAGGTTTGGAGTTAGTATTTAGAAAGTCATAATTTGAGACATGGTATATACATGAGGGTTTCCTTGTTTGGATTATTTCGCTCGACGTACTAACTCTCGGTTGTGATTTCCTAAATATTAACTTCCAATTAGAATTTTATGAATGATTTCATATGTATATGTACTAACTCTATTTTCTATATACTTCTACCCCTTTCCTTGTGGAGTGGTGGAGATGATCTCACTATAGTGCTTTGACGCTCGTTGTTTCCCCCCTTTCAGGCAACGAGTCCAGTGCACGGAGAGTCGCAGGTTGATGAGATTTCTGCATAGATCTTACCTAGCTATTTATTATGTAGTAGTTAGTCAGAAATCCACAGTTAGTTGATTATGTTCAGACTCTAGACTTGTAATTCATTTTATAGAGGCTGAGAGCCATAGTGATACTTTATTTGACTCTTTATATTTGAGTTTTATTTCAGACTCAGAGATACTTCTATTCTATTTTTGTTAGGCTCATTGATGACTATTCTCTTATTTTCTTCTTTTGTTCTATTTCTAGAGATTCTGGTATGCATTCTTGCTAGAGAGAATAAAAATCTTAGAAACAAAGTCATTCCATTAGTGAAAGTTCAGTGGAACCGGTAAGGAGCCGAAGAGATTTCTTGGGAGCGCAAGGAGGATATTCGTCGTGACTACCCGCACCTGTTTGAACAGGTAAGTTCGATATTTAAATGTGCTTATATGCATTGATAGATTTGATTATATGTGTTGCTTAGTCACATTTATATTTAACGCTAGAATAGGTCATTCAACACTTAGCTCTTAATTATTCGGAACATATGATGTATATATATGGAGGTTCCTTGTTTGGATTTTTTGCCCGGCGTACTGGTTCCATCTAATTAGGGGTTGAGCGAGCATGTACACATTTTAGATTATTAAGTTTAAATGTTGCTTATATTTCAAATCGGGAGAATAATGATACGAGATGTGTACGTGAAGGTTTCCTTGTTTGGATTATCCCCTTTTTGTGCTTTTCTCGTATTATTAATCTCTGCGATGCGACTGCGGAATTTTGAGGACAAAATTCTTTTAGGGGGGGTGAATGTAAAACCCTAAAAATTTATGTTAATATAATTAATATGAGATTAATTATGATTTATGGATATTTATTTTGATAAATACAGTTATGTGGTATGTGAGTAGTATATCATGTGTTTTGAGTATAAACAAGTTCATTCATGAGAAAGAAAAGAGTCGAAACATGCACAATGGCTAAAGATGTGTAAGTAGAAAATTTCAGTCCGATCGACCACCACGGTCGACCATAGTCCGGTCGACCGTCACGGTCGACCGCGAAACCTACAGAAGTCAGATTCCTGTTTTGAGTTGGTTTTGGTTTTCTAAAGCCCATATTCGTTTTCCCTGGTTTATATATCAAACTTTCATGAATTTTCTCAGTTTTCTAAAACCCTAACAGCCACCAAACCCCCCACAAACCCTAACTTGATTCTTGGAGAATATTGGAGGTTTTCAAGTGGATTTTTGGGGTGATTTTAGCTTTTGGATTGGAGATCTGCTTTGGCTTGGCATCCTAAAATGTTTTTCTACAAGTTTCAGGCGAGTTCATCTCTGCTAATCCCCCTCCTAGTTTTAAAAAAAAATTGAAGAATTTTTAGCATGTTTCATAGAACCAAATTTACTAGTTTATGAATAAAAGTCAATTCTTTTGCATTATATGTATAAAGATTAGGTCTTTCCATGTTAAAAAGTTTGAGAATAAATTTACAGAAGTATGTAAGATCTGAAAATGGTTTAAAACGTGGTTTAATAAGAAAAAAGATGATTTGTTCTTTGTTTTGAGTTTTTATGCATGACTTAGGGTTGTGAATATAAATTTTATGCAAATAATCATGCTATATATATCGTGTTTGTTTCCATAAGTTTTTATCTATTGTAGACATGCTCTCATGCATGTTTTATGTTGTTTTAATCATGTTTGAATCACCTAAACACGGCGTGAACACGGCACACACAACCAGATTGAGAATCTAAAATATCAGCCCATGGTCGATCGCGCCATAGTGGTGGTTGATCGCGTGCAGGACAGAGGCCTGAGTAGGCTCTGGAACACGTCGCGGTCGACCGTCGTTCTTGTGCGATTGACCGCCACACAGTCTGTGGCCCTGTGCATATTTTGTTCGACTGTTGAGTTTTCGAGCTAGTCTCTTGACCTTGTACAGTTATGATAAAATGTTTATGAGCTGTTTAACATCTGAAATGTCAGTAAACACCAGATATGGACACGTACACCAAGATATGTACACGTATGTTTAAAATATGATGTGTTAACATGATAAATAAGAAAAATACACAAATATTATATTTTCAGAATAGGGAGATGAAACCTATTTTCGTAGGGTGATTAAGTAAGAGTATTACAAAAGTATCGTCATATTATGTTTCTGGAATAGGGAGATGAAACCTATTTCTGCAGGGGATTGAGTAAGAGTATTACAAAAGTATCGTCATATTATATTTCCGGAATAGGGAGATGAAACATATTTCCACAGGGCGATTGAGTAAGAGTATTATAAAAATATCATCATATTATGTTTCCGAAATAGGGAGATGAAACCTATTTTCGCAGGGTGATTGAGTAAGAGTATTATAAAAGTATCGTCATATTATGTTTCTGAGATAGGGAGATAAAACCTATTGTCGCAGAACGATTGAGTAAGAATATTACAAGAGTATCGCTAATGTATAAGAGATGCACATTTGTAAGTAATATAAATTATAAATTGGTTTCCTTTTTTTTTTTTTGAATACCTACGAGTAGGGTGCTTTCCCTGAGACCGTGACTTACACAATATTATTTTTGGTTGGCTTTTGTTTGGATGAGTTCCTTTTATGTTAGATCCATCTACCCGAGTGTAGATCAGGATGAGATATTTACTCTACATGTTTGAGGTTTGGAGTATTTTCCTTTTGGTCTATTGCTTTCATTCATAGGGTTTGGAGTTAGTATTTAGGGAGTCACAGTTTGAGAAATGGTATATACATGAGGGTTTCCTTGTTTGGATTATTTCGATCGACGTACTAACTCTCGTGTTGTGATTTTCTAAATATTAACTTCCAATTAAAATTTTATGAATGATTTCATTTATATATGTACTAACTCTATTTTTTATATACTCCTACCCCCTTCCCTTGGGTAGAGGTGGAGATGATCTCGCTATAGGGTTTTGGCGCTCGTTGTTTCCCCGTTTCAGGCAGCGAGTCCAGCACACGAAGAGTTGCAGGTTGATGAGATTTCTGCATAGATCTCACCTAGCTATCTATTATATAGTAGTTAGTTAGAACTCCACTGTTAGTTGATTATGTTCAGACTCTAGACTTGTAATTTATTTTGTAGAGGTTGAGAGTCATAGTGATACTTTATTTGACTCTTTATATTTGAGTTTTATTTCAGACTCAGAGATACTTCTATTCTATTTTTGTTGGGCTCATTGATGACTATTCTCTTATTTACTTTTGTTGTTCTATTTTTTTATTTGTCTGTCGGTACATTCACCTATTTATTGTTTCTACTAGAAAGATAGTTACTGTGATGGTGAAACATATCGTAGCATGGTGTTTGGTGCTTGGCAGGTTTGACAATCTGGGTTTCGCCTTGGACTGCAACCTCACGTGAAACTTGAGGCATCACAGAACCAGTATATATCCTTGTGTTTGAGATTGTTAAATTTTTGTAATTGTTGTTCATTATTATTACAATTTATAACTCATCTTGCAAACTTATTAAATAACACTAATCACCGTCCTATAGTGTTTATTGTATGCTCTCGTAGATCCTACTCTTGGTATAATAGCATCATACACTTGGTATCAGAGCAAGGACAACAATGACAACAAATACAACACAATTCAAAGAGGGTCATCCACACGATGACCACCAATATTTGATGGATCAAATTGCAACTACTGGAAATTCCGAATGAAGATCTACCTCCAATCACTTGGCTACAATCTTTGGAACATTGTTGAGACTGAATTCACAAAGCTAACCAGTCCATACACTGAATAGACTCTTGAGCAAAGGACAAATGTGAATCCAGACTCCAAGATAATGAATGCGATGTTTTGTGCCCTGGACAAGAACGAGTTCAGGAATCAAAATCTGGCATACTCTTGAGGTAACACATGAAGGAACTAACAAAGTTAAAGAATTAAAATTTTCTCTTCTTGTTCACAGGTTTGAACTATTGAAGATGAAAGAACATGAGACAATATCTGAAATGTTCACACATTTCACCAATATCATCAATTCCTTAATAGCACTTGGGAAGACTTATACTCAAATGGAAATGGTGAGGAAGATTTTATGTGCATTAACTTCAGAATGGAGAAGAAGACTATGACAATTGAAGAGGCTAATGATCTTTCAACTCTCACCGTAGAGGACCTCATCAGAAATCTTACAGCTTATGAAGTTCAACTCGAGGATAGAAAGAAGGATAAAGAACCAAAGAATAAGAAAATTCTTGCCTTCAATGCATCCTCCGACAATGAAGAATCACATGAAGATAATGAGGACATTGACATGATCACACAAATATTCAAAAGATTTTAAAGAAAGGTAAATTTAATTCAAATAAATTTAAGAATACTTATTAAATTCTTTGTTATGGATGTAATAAGCCAAGACACATGAAGAAGGATTGTCCTCTTCTAACGTCAAAGTCAAAGCCTACAAACTTCAATAAGTTAAATGATAATAATAAGAAGAAGGCTTTGGTAGTGATATGAGATGATAGCGATGCATCTTCTTCTGAAGAAGATGAAGAACGAAAAGAGGAATCTGCTCACATGTGCTTCATGGCACAAGGAAAAAAAGTAAGTGAATTTTTTGATAATGAAGAATTATTAGAAGAATTTAATGAACTTTATATTAGATTTAAGGATTTAAATTCTAATTATAAAATTTTGAAAAATGAAAATGAGAGATTAAACTTAGAATCAGTTTCTTCAAATTCCTCACAAGTTGAAAAATTGAAGGAACTAAATGATGAGTTATTTTTTAAAAATAAATAATTGACTGAAAATAATATTTATCTTAAATCTGAATATGATATCATGAAAAATAGAATTTTAGATTTAGATAAAAATATGGTTGCACTTAAACTCAAATATGAAGAGTTATTTCTAAATGTAAACAAGTTTAATATAGGAAAATAGAGTTTACTCTTATTTTGAAAATCTTCAAACAATCACTTTGATATTAGATTTGTTCCTAAGTTTTTTACAAATAATGATTATGTTTTGAAGAATCATGTTTTTTCTTCTAAGAAAAATCAATACTCTTTATTTTCTAGGAATAAGAATGTTCATCAATATAGATATGTATATGGAATCCTAAGAATTTAAATACTCATGATAGGAATGCTTATGTTTCTTCCTATATGCATGATGTTTGCAATTCAAAGGATTATATTTATGTTAATAAATGGAATCTAAATTCCAAGTGGATTTAGATCTCCAAAGGCTAATCCTTTTGGAACTAAGTAAAAGTGGGTACCACAAGAAAATTGTTTATATTTCAGGTACTCAAAAAAAAAGAAAACAAGATATGCATATATTATTTTTACTAATGACAAAGGGGAATGTATTTAAAAGTTTATTATTTTTACTAATGCTTTGATGCAGGGGGAGTAAAAGAGTTTAACTAATTATTTGATGCAGGGGGATTAAACATTTTTTATATATATTGTCTAACATAATATATTAGTCATCATAAAAAAGGGGGAGAATATTGGATATATTGACCCCAGGATATGTTTGTTTTGATGATAACAAATATTATATGTTGTGTGTATTATGTGCTAACGTATGTTTTGTAGTATTAGAGCAAAATCAACAATGATATTCAAAGAGATACTCAAGACACAAGATGATTTCAAGGCAACAAGACAAGCAAAGAAGAAGATGTGCTTCTTAAATTTGTATTTTTATATTTTCTTTGCTTAGAATTTATGTTCAAGCCTTGATCACTCACAACACATACACACACATAGTATCTAGAACACACTGACACATACTTAGTGTATGGTTAACTATAGAAATCCTCTAAGTTAACCATTAGAGTTTATAGATAAAGAATGAGTCTCAAAATATATCATATATCTCATATCTATGTGATTGTAGTCGACTAATACGCTTAGTAGTTGACTACTCAAGCCTTAGTCAAATATCAGAATCTGTGATTTTACAGTGTAGTCGACTACTAGGCATTATAGTCGACTACTCAATGTTAGTCCAGAATTTCAGAAACTACACATGTACAGTGTAGTCGACTACTCCTCTTAGTAGTCGACTACTAAGCAGTTATATCACTTCACAGAGTCTAATTAGACACCGTGTAGTCAACTACTAAGCCTTTTAGTCGACTACAGATACAGTTTTTCCACCTTTTTAGAATTTGAATATATGGCTATTTATAGTTGTTTTAAAGTGTTAATTGAGTTTAAAATTCAAGTTTTTCAGAGGCTATAAATAAGTACTAAGTTCAGAATTTGCCAACTAAGATTCATATCCATAAGATTCAACTTTTGTGCAAATTCAAGTGTTCTTCATTTAAAATTTTAGTCTAGCTGTTGAGAAAATAAAAGATCTGAAAGTGCCTTTATTTCCATCATTCTAAAAGATTATTTAGGCATAATTTAGAGAGTAAAACTGTTCCTAAGCCACTGTTGTACATCACCAACACTTCAAAGCTTATAGGAATTTGTGTTCTTTCTACAAATAAGGTTTCTCTCAGGTGTGAGAGAAGATCTCTTGGTTAAGAGATTGTTTGTAATTTGTAGGGACTTGCAAATTGGTCAGGTTTGGCATGATTTTGTACTTGGCTTCAAAAACATAGTAGAAATCTCAAGCAGTATTTGCTTGGGGACTGAATGTACACCGGGGTAGTAGAACCAGTATATATCCTTGTGTTTGTGATTGTTAAATTTATGTGATTGTTGTTCATTGTTATTGTAATTTATAACTCATCTTGCAAACTTATTAAATAGGACTAATCACCTCCCTCTAGTGTTTAGTGTATGCTTTCTCAAATCCTACTCTTGCTATAAGAGCACCCTACAGCCTTGCCAACTAAGGACCCTTTAGGAGGCTGAGGGGGCGCTGCTTTCCCTCCAACGCCTCCCGAAGTCCCAGCTAGCTCCTTGCCTAGCATGTGGGATGGCTCAGGCATAGGGATTTGGTTGGTCGCCTCCTCAGCACGGGCTCTAGCTTTAGCGGCCGCAACCGTTTGGACCTCCCTCGTTGACCTGGAGGGCGAGACGTCGTCAATTATGATGACTTCGGCTTGTTGCTCTTTTGCTGAGTCGATCTAGACTACCCTAGCTAACTTGATAAGTCTTTGGCTCTCGACCAGCCTCCTCTTCTTCTCCCTCCTTTCCTTTCTGGCTGTGGCACACGACCTGGCCAGTCTAGCAGTTAAATCTCTACCACATACGACCTTAGGCCACCCACTTCCTTGGGGTCCAGATTCCCCCTCAACCTCTTTTGGGGCCTCATGGATGAGCTTAACTCCTCCCCCCTCTAATTCCTCTAAGGGATTTTTTTCTAAAGGAAGAGCTAGCAGGCTTGCCAGCACCTTATCGGCCTCAGTAAGGGGGACCCTCGATATGTTGGCCACCCGAAGAGACACCGTCTCTAAGAGATTTCCTCTCTCCCGAGATCCAATGTAATAACGGATATTCTCAAGCTGTCGCCTCTCCTCAGCAGTAAGGATTCATGGCTTTAGCGCATCCTTGTTGATTTTAGGCTAGTTTGGGCGGATAAGATGCTATCGGCCCCAAAAACACACACGAACCGCTCCTTCCAGTCTCTGTTTAACTCTTCGACACTTATAACCCCTAGTGTACTGGAGAAAGTAGTAAGAGTCCTTCTTCATCGAATTGACACCGACCAGGTTCCTCGACAAGTGCATGCTCGACAAGATGCCGACCCGGTGGCAAATCACCACGAAGCCCACTAGAACCGCAATCGTGTTGGGTCTAAACTGAGAGGGGGACACCCGAGAGCAATGCATGAATCCCTAATAAAGAGATGGAGCAAAAATCGGAGCCCATACTCCATGTGGGCAATGTATAGCGGTGACTTGCTCTGACCTTGGTGGTACACCGGCTCGTCCCTACTCGGCACCAACAGCGTGAAGGCCTTGGGAGGTCATAAAGCTCGTAATACATCTCGAGCTCTTGGGTGCAAATCTTCGAACATATTGGCCGAAGAAGATCGATCTTTTCTTCATTGTGATCGACGGTAGAAGTTTGAGAAGACATGGAAGATGGTTGGGAGTTTGTAAAGAAGTTGAGGAAATTCAAGAGACAAACATCGAGAATATAGAGAAAGAATTTGTAAAGAAGACCTCCCTTTGCTATCAATGAAATATATATAGCCCCCGAGAAAGACACGTGAAGTAATCTGACAGTCGACTCGATTCGAAGTGAATGGATGAAATCTATCTCAAAATCCAAAAGGTCTGCATGAAACTCAAAGTGCCGCCTTCTTTACTTCGTGCCTCTTTGCTCAAAAATCAAAGCGACAGCAACTTTTGGCCTCCAATGATGTTATCACATTGTTTTAAATAGTGATACTTCACCTGCCCAATAAAGGCATCTTGAAACTCACCAAATGACATCTATTCAAAAAACAATCGACTCGACCTAGTCGACCCTATAGAGCCGACAGTCGGCATGCTTGAAAGAGGCACCGTGTTAACTCTCCACAAAAGTAGTCGACCCTTAGCAAAGACCGATGATACCTCTCAAGAACCTACCCCAAGGGGTTCAAATGCTAATTTACAAGAGTCGTCGACTCAATCAGCTCCAAACCAAGACAAAAAAACAAGAAAACAACAAAACAACAAAATGACAGCTACTTAGTTCGAGGCATATCTTCTTAACGAAGGAAGAACTCCATCGATTCAATAGTTAAGTTTTCAAGCCCATGATAGAACTAATTCATCTAGGAAATCCAAAACAAGATTGCTCAGCACAAAGAAATCAATTCAGGGATCAAAAATTGTCTCTTTAAATTCATTTATAATGGAGTATCTACAAGTATGTATACACAAATATAGCGCAAAGGCAAGAAATAGAAAGTCCCAAGAAGACAAGGAGATTTCCATCCCCGCTCCTAGGGTTAAAGGCAAGGATCTGCTAGCAGCAGTCGACGGAGGAGTCGAGTAGTCACCTTACTCATCAGTCCTCCTGCCTAGGGCCCTAGGAACTTCATTATCTGACTCCATCTTATCCTTTCCAAGGTCGAGTCCTCCCCCAAGTGCTTCCACTTCCACTAACTCATCCAAACACTTTGCCACAATGGAGTGGAAATGACCGGATCGGTTCCTCATCTCGGTTGGAAGCTACGCCACTAGGTAGTCATACCCAGCCTTACATGCTATCACCACCTCTATTTTTCTAGTAAGGCCCTGGCGGTATTCCTATATTATTCCCTCGTGGTAAGGCTCAGACTCGAGGTAGATGCTGCGGCTTTGGGCCATTGCTAAGGACTCCTGTAGGTGGTTGACCTCCCCTGGCAGCTTCATGACCGTTGCATGCTCCTCCTCTAGCTGACCCTTTGCATGCAGCGACGTTTGCTTCTCAGCTTCGGCCTATACTATAGTGTGGTCCCTTTCCAAGAGAGCCTCATCTAGCCTCCTAGCCGTCTTGTTACTCTCATCAAGCTCTCTCTTGAGCCTTTTGACCTCGGAAGCTCTTTGGGTTGATGGCTCCATTGCCCATTCTGAGTCGCCCCCTCTGCCGGCCCTCAGGGCAGTTACCTTACCTAAGAGCTTGAGATAAGAAGTCTGAATCTGCTCCATCCGGTTGAATATCTCTTGCTCCGCCAACACCCCCCAAACCAAGTAGCTCTGAAGGCTTTGGAGGAGACCGGCATTGGGAACCCCTCTGAAGAACTCCTCATCTCAGGGACGCCATAACTGCTCTACTACTCTCGCCTGAGTCAGATGAGATACAAGGATTGATCCCTTAACGTCAAGATGGTGGGTAGGCTTGTAGCAGTGCTCTGGGTAGGGCTCTTAACCAAATCGAGGGCCAACCCCTAAGGACCCAATGAGGTACTACCTCATCCTATCCTATTTTTCCTCCCCAACCTCAGCGACGTGATGAGGGTAAAAGAACTCCAACCCTACGGGAGGAGTCGTCTCCTCTGCGACCGGTTCTTTCCCCCGGTGATAGGATGGCTCAGTGCCAATGAAGGATGCCTCTCCTTCATCTGTGAAGACTCCTGCCTCAGCCCAACCTCTAGTTAGGGAGCCTCAGCCTCTTATTCTAGAACTGACTCCTCCATGTGGATGATGTCAATCTCAGCCACCTCGGCCGCGTCCAATGTACTTGCTCTTCAACTCTCCACAGTCTCCTCCTTTGCTTATGGACAAGGGTGGCAGGAGGCTCAACCTCAGTTGTCTTGGCCTCTATTAGGGCCAAGTCTCGGTGGAGACACTTCTCTGGCAAAACTGACAGCCCCTCCTGGGGGTCAGCTAGAGGAGTGGTCGGCACCATTGCCTCTTTTGCTATCCCTAGGGTCAAAGCCAAAGCCCTCTCTTAGTCCTTGGTAGTGAGGGTACAACTGATATGTTAGCAATCCGCAAGACCAAGTTGTCAAGCAGATGCTCCACCCGACGAAAGGTAGTGTATGCTTTGATTTGGTCTAGGGCATCCTTGTCTGCATCAAATAGATCACTGATCATTAGCGCTTCCCTTCTTATCTCATGCTAATTCAAACAGCCTAGGTCCAAGTCATCTCACACAACCTAAACGAACTTCTCCTTCCAGTCCTTGTTTGAGTCAGGAAGGTTGGTGATGAGCTTGTACTTACCCACCATTTGGAAGTGGAAGTGGGGTCAGTCTGGTTCACCTTGACACTCACCAGATGGCCCTAGACTCTCAAAGATGGTTTTATTCCTAGCTAATGGCAGATCACCACAAACCTAACCAGGATCGCGATGGAGTTCGACTTCATCTGCGTCGGCGACACCTCTAGAGCCGTGAAAACTTGCTGAAGGAAAGGATGCAAGGGAAATCGCAAGCCAAACTCCAAGTGACTCAAATACAATGGAGCCCCATCTAGTCCATGGCCATAGATAGCCTTTGACCTCGTCAGCGCCATCAGTTCATACTCTCGAAGGATGTCAAATCTCTCGTGGAGCATCCTCATCTGTGTTTGAGTCACTTTGGAGTGGAACTCCGCCAACAAAGCCTATCTATCTATGGGATCATATGCAATCGTAGATGGGTGAGTAATCACTAGAGAAGATGGATAGAAAAGATATCTTGAGTTCTCAAAAGGAATTTTAAAGAGCAATAAGCACCTTTCTCCTAGCCCTAGCCTTATATATAGATAGCAGACTCCATAGTTACTAGAATCTAAACAACTAGATCAGAATTTGGCCAACGGTCAAGATTAACTCTCGAAATCCAAAGTGGCATCTTCTGGATCAAGACGCGGTCCACCAACCTTGAATAGCCCATAATCTGACACACAAAATAGAGCTGCAATAGTCAAAAAGCATGTGTGGTGACGTCAACCATGTTAAATTCGAAGAGACTTTTCAATTCCCCCATTTAATGCATGTCTGCATCCATACAAAGCTATTCTTATTTCGCTCAGACCCTACTGTAGGTGAAAATTCTGATCTCCCGAAAATAGGAAATTTTGTTTGTTGATAAGAATAGCTTATTACAAACTAATAATCAAATGTTTACAACAGAAGCAGAGAGAATGCCCTCCTTGTTTAACATGGGTTCCTTGGTAGCGATAGGACGCCTCGCTCGGTGCTCGTGCCGAGTTTGCTTCCCTTGGACGATCCGATCGAAGTTGCTATCGGAGCTTCAGTTCTCAAATGAGGGAGCCTTTGGCAAAAGTCCAGGTTCAACCTTTGGGAGATTAGCTAGCAGAATATGCAACAGCCAATCCTCCCTCTTCATGCTGGCTGAAGATGGGTTTTAATGGGCAAGGGATGGCGTGGGCCATCCCTTGATTCGTGGGATTTGACCACTAATAGAGGTGAGGGAGCTAGCCGCCCTAGCTATGGGATGTGACCACTTAGGGGGTCCTGTCAGCCACCCTATTCTTGCTAGGTGAGGAGCGCCATGTTTTCTCCCTTGATTTGTGGGATTTGACCACTGATGTAACTGTTCCCATACTCCAAGTGGGCAATTAACAGTGAGCTGACGAGTCTGCAGCTTGGGTCTGCAAGTGAGCTTGGGACTACAGGCAAACTTGGGTCTACAAGCAAGCTTGCAGGCGAGCTGGGTCTACAGGTGAGCCTATGACTGCAGGCAAACTTGGGTCTGCAGGCGAGCTTGTAGGTGAGCTGGGTCTGCAGGCGAGCTTGCAGGTGAGCTGGGTCTGCAGGCGAGCTTGTAACTGCAGGCAAACTTAGGTCTGCAGGCGAGCTTGTAGGCAAGCTAGGTCTGCAGGCGAGCTTGTGACTACAAGCAAACTTGGATCTGCAGGTGAGCTTGCAGGCGAGCTGGGTCTGCAGGCGAGCTTGTGACTGCAGGCCAACTTAGGTCTATAGGCGAGCTGGGTCTGCAGGCGAGCTTGGGTGTGCAGGTAGTCTTGGGTCTGTAGTCGAGCTTGTAGGCGAACTTTGGTGTGCAGGAAGACTTGGGTCTGCAGGCGAGCTTGATCGTGCAGGCGAAATTCGAGCTGCAGGCGAGCTCCTGAGCATGGATCGAAGAATAGGCCGTAACTTTCAAACCGTAAGTCGTAATTAGACGAATTATATATGAAAATCACCTATCTCGATGAGACAGAGCCATCCGAACCCAGCTGAAGGCTTCGGTTCGCTTCCTCCGTTTCACCAAATTCCTTACGGTTTGGGAGATATCTGTGTTTTCCCCTTTTTATCAGTGTTTTTCCCCTTTTTGATATTTCGGGCGAGGTTTTAGCAGTTTTGTTCTGAACTTCTCTGATAAGGATTAAAGGCAATTTTTATTGCCTACAAAACCCCCTCCAAAGTTTTTAGACCTGAATCAGGCCGCATGGGGTCTGGAACACTTTGGATATGAAGACCCGTAAAGTGATCCCTGCTCAGATGGAGTGAGGAACCCTCCAACGAGCTCGGTGAAGTTGACCTCTTCACTCGTAGCTGATGATCGCCTTCTAGGATTTTGAGCAAACCCTCAGCTATTAACGGACTTGATTTGTCTTTACCAACTATCATTTGAGGTTGACTAGCCATGCTCTTGCCCTTAGCATGGTAAGTTGTCGACGAGTTTCTGTTAGGCTCAATGCTAGTTGGAGGAAAGGAGCAGTTTATACTCATGCACCGGTCGGAGTAAAGAGAATAGTTTAGCCTCATGCACCGGTTGGAGGAAAGGAGCAGTTTATACTCTTGGACCAATGGGAGTATAAGGGGGCAGTTTAGACTTATGCACCAGTCGGAGTATAAGGGAACAGTTTAGCCTCATGCACCGGTTGGAGGAAAGGAGCAGTTTATACTCTTACACCAGTGGGAGTATAAGGGGGTAGTTTAGACTCATGCACCAGTCGGAGTATAAGGGGGTAGTTTAGACTCATGCACCGGTCGAAGTAAAGCGAACAGTTTAGCCTCATGCACCGGTTAGAGGAAAGGAGCAGTTTATACTCTTGCACCAGTGGGAGTATAAGGGGGCA